>LLCE01000033.1:0-318841 GCA_001414415.1 Hymenoscyphus repandus
AGTAGTGGAAGTGGTGGTAGTAGTGGAAGTGGTGGTAGTAGTGGAAGTGGTGGTAGTAGTGGAAGTGGTGGTAGTAGTGGAAGTGGTGGTAGTAGTGGAAGTGGTGGTAGTAGTGGAAGTGGTGGTAGTAGTGGAAGTGGTGGTAGTAGTGGAAGTGGTGGTAGTAGTGGAAGTGGTGGTAGTAGTGGAAGTGG
Organism: Hymenoscyphus repandus; assembly: GCA_001414415.1. Taxonomy (NCBI): domain Eukaryota; kingdom Fungi; phylum Ascomycota; class Leotiomycetes; order Helotiales; family Helotiaceae; genus Hymenoscyphus; species Hymenoscyphus repandus. Next base: position 195 of record LLCE01000033.1, read on the forward strand.
TGGTAGTAGTGGAAGTGGTGGTATTAGAATTGGTGGTAGTAGAATTGGTGGTAGTAGAATTGGTGGTAGTAGAATTGGTGGTAGTGGTGGTAGTGGTGGTAGTATGGTAGTAGTGTGATAGTATGGTAGTATGGTAGTATGGTAGTAGTGTGGTATTAGTGTGGTGGTAGTGTGGTGGTAGTGGTGGTACAGTAGAGGTGGTGTGCACGTGCCTCGGATCGGCCTTTTAATCGCCGACGCCAAATCCACGCTGGCCGGTCCTTGAATTTGACTGAATATCACGACTCCTATCGACTACCATCGACGAGGCGAAAAAGAAACAGCCTCTCAAATGCAGTCCCGCACTCTCATGGACTCTCCTGGAGCCGGAATCACTGCTTGGGCAGCCATGTTCCCCGTCAGCTGTGCCAGACTGGCAATTGTCCTTTTTCAGCTTACATGATCCATCTCGTCTTTCCAAGGTTCTCGTCTCTCTTGTCTCATATCCTCTAGTGACTGCCCTTTGAGACAAAGTACATTTCCAGTTGCATATACTTCCACCTGCATGCGCCTGTAAACACCTGCAAACACCTGCAAAGACCTGCAAAGACCTGCAAAGACCTGCAAACACTCACAGAGATCCACACTCTCAGAGATCCTCACTCTCAGAGACCTTCACCCCACAAGTCCACTCCCTCTCTGCCAGCCAGCAGCAAAAAAGATCACAGCAATTGCCACCATTCCTCTTCTGGTCAGATATTGATCGTGGCGCACGAGAACTCAATCCCATCACTCCTCTTTCATCTCACCGCCCTTGCGGGACGACGGCCACCAGTCGTCGTGGGTGCACTCCAGTGGATTCCAGTGGAGGGTGTTGTCTGCTGCGTTGTCTTGGTTGTCGACTGCTTCGAATCCGTGCGGGCGCTATCCCAAGCAATCTCTCGTGGCGGCCCCTGAATCCACTGACGGGCGACAATAAACTTTTGGTCGCGTACGAGACCAATTCCTCTCTCCTTCACCACTATCCTTCACCACTTACACCACGCCGGCTCTCATAGATCGAGGCCACGGACTTCCTTGATAACGACCAATTTCTACCGCGCGCCCCTCGAACTACAGATCCTGGATCATTCACAGTTTTACCCCTCCGCAGGCCGTTGACTTCTGAGACGGCAACGCGCTTTACGAGAAATTTATGTATGCTTCCTGGCCCCACGCATGAAATTTCCAACTAGTCGACCAACACCACCTTCGCCATGGGCCTTTTCTCGAGGAAGAAGAATAAAGATGGGCCGTCAAAGGTCAGCAAGAAGAAGGGATTTCCAGAGCAAGAGGTCGATGTAGCTCCACCCAAACCACGTTGGGAAGATGCGTGGACACGAACGACCGTTGAGCCCGAGGAGGTACAGGAACTACTTCGAGGCTGCACACTCGAATTAAAGTCAAGAGGTACGATAAGCATCATGAGCCTCCCATGCTTGATTATGCATGGCGCCATTGTCATGTTTGCTATGTTACACAAACTGATAGATCATGAACAGCCCTGGATGTCCCATTTCTCCTCCTCCCTTTCCGACCTACCTCCGATCCAAGCGCAGCGCGTACCTTCATTCGACATTTCTTCAATCGTAGTGTGCCACTCTATGGAGAAACTTTAGCACAAGAATTGAGGCTGACGGAGCCAATGGTGAGTTTCAATGGGCGATGGGGAGCCATTGACCTGCTAATCACGAATAGGTCCTCTGCAGCGTGGTCAAATGGTGTTGGAGCAGATTGCCAGGCGGGGTGGTCAGCCAGGAGACGTACGACACGTTTCGGGCTGGTGAAGTTGGTTCGTTGGATTGAAGAAGCAACTCGGGAAGCTCAATTACTGACTGGAATCAGATTCGGGCATGGCGAGAGATTCATTTGCGACTTTCATACCCCTGCTTGAGACAGAAGCCCGCACCAAGATTATCTTCGATTTCTTCGATCTGCTTTCAGCGATTGCAGCACATTCAAAGGTCAATGGGTTTGGGGGAAGAAAATTATCACGACTTGCGGGTTGGTGGATTTTTGAGCATAATGATGGAGCCAATGGATTCGAAGGTGGATACAAGGGCTGGGCAGCGTATACAATCCCGCTCCAAATTCTCGATGTCGTCAAACTAACTTACAACTAGGGCCGCCGATGCCGCTAGTCATTTATTCTTCGGATATCTGAGATCTCTGTCGCCAGGATCAGTTCAAGGTCTAAATGGCATTTCCAACCTACCTATGTCTCTGCAAAAATTGGTTCAGGAAACCGAGTATCCACCTCAGAGACCGGATCTATTGCAGACGTCCACCACCAAAGTAGTCATGATTGTAGATTCGGTATCACCGACCCCATTCGCCCTTTTGCGCCGGGCGAATCACTTCCAGTATCGAGATGACGATCGCGCCCTGCAAGATTTCGCTGAGTACGAGGATCCTGTCAAGGCTCTTACAGATGAATGTCGCCGAGTCTTGAAGTCCATCTCTTCTGCAAACGCATCGCAAGCCTCGAGCTCAAAGCAGTCGACCGGATTACGCGATGCCTCATGGTCCAGGTTTGAGGATCTTGGATTTTCCGGTGGGATGGATGAGGAAAACGAAGAGGACGACGAAAGTAGTTTCATGAAAAAACCTCGACAGCAAGGTGGATTGAGGACAACGCCTCACCCAAGAAATATGGGATTGGCCAGACCAACCACTCCTTCATGGGCGGATTTTCTATCGGCTGGGTTTGTTGACGAGGCGCAGAATGGGCCAGCACCGTTGTTACTTCCACCAGACAAAATTCTCCCGCCAATCAACACCAGGGGACACAGCTCACAATCCCATGCACCAAGATTAGAATCAAACAAGAACCTCGAACCAGGAGAATTAGCCAGTATCAACAGATTTGACCTAGATGACTCGTTTTGGTGGGTCTGGATTACTAGTTTGGCAGGTGAGGAGACGGCCGCCAGGAAATCGGCCTTTGGCCGCTGTGCGTTGATCGAGACGGTCATTCGAAATGGCCGATGGCTGGTGATGGAGGAAATGGTCAAGGGAGCTGCCCCCGAGCCGGAAGAAGGTGCCTACATCGCCGAGAAGAAGAGTTTCTGGGGCCGAAGCAGGAAGACCAAGATGGCAAGGCGAACATCGACTGGGAAGGCATCGTTGGACCAGAATCCAGGATTGAGACCTCCGATATTGAACCAAAGCCAAGGAGTTAGCAGCAGCAGTATCGGACCGGATCAACACGCTCGGATTCAGGCAGCTGCCATTCAATTGCAGCAGAGAGAAAGACAGATGGAAGCAGAACAGCAGAAGGGAGGTCGACGTGGCCGTAATGATATCGACATGATGTCCCAGAAAACCAGTAGCGTGTTCACTCTTCAGCCAGTTATCATGTCCGAGGCCTCTCCCGCGATGAAATGGGCCAACAAGTACGACAAGGATGCCATTCGTGAGGCATACCTCAAAAACACGAATCATGGACGAGGTCTAGCCGACGCGACCATCCAGCGAAATGGCCAGAGCACCAAGAGCGATGATACCCTCAGGGCAACTCAGAACGCCACGCCGTCAACCGAACGCGACCTCCCTGCCGTCCCGACGTCCTCGCAAGGTCCCGTTGTCCCCTCGAAGACCCGGACGCCATCTCCAGATGCATCATTCCCATCTACCCCACGAGCATATGAGGAAAATGTCCCACCTCCAAGGCAACCCGAAATCGCTCTGCCAACAGAAAATCATTTGGCGTTTGGAAACTCGACTTCTATCGAGGCATCTCCGGCTCCTTCTCCGGAACCCCGCGTGGAGGCAAGTATGGAGATTCCTAGACCATCGGAAGATCATAGCGGGTCAAGTCCCGAAGGAAAGAAGCATAATAAGCTTAAGAAAAAGGAAGTTGGAAGCAGCAACGGCGGCTTCAGGAAGATATTTGGCCGCAAGAATCGTGACTCGACGTTGCCCGAGACCATGCCTCCATCTGTATCACAGAATGGAAACAAGGGCGGGCTAGCACCACCAGCGGCTGGGGGTCTGGGAAGACGCCTATCGAATCTGCGCAAGAAGCCCGTGGCAGTCGCTCCTCCAGCACAGCCAAGCCCAGTCAGCCAAGCCATTTCAGAGGACGAAATCACACCAGTGGCTACTCCTCATGAGCCCCATGAGCGATCATATAACCCGTCGGTACAAGAGAGCTTGTCCAGAGTCGACACCAATGACGCTCACGAAGCTCAACAAGCTTTCTCTAGCTTCGATCAAGGTCCGCTCGAAGACGTACCTGCATTTGTGCCGGAGGACTCGCCTCGACAAAGCGAGGACTCTGCTGCTCCACCACCAATTTCGATGTCTCGCGCTTCGGAAGATCAAGGTACTCCTCCATTAACCAAAGAAGTCTCACCTCAACAAGACAGATGGGCACAGATCCGAAAGAATGCCGCGGACAGAGCTGCTGCGTCACGCCAGAGCGAAGAGCAAAGCCGTGGAGGTCACAGCCAAAAGACCGATGGAGATGATGGAGAGACTAGCGGAGAAGAGAGTAAGTTTGACCTAGACCTGGATTGTGAGCATGGACTAATTGAAGCAGCTATTGAATCTCGAGTTGCAAGAATCAAGGCCCGTGTAGCTGAGCTAACCGGCAACATGGAGGGCAATGGTAGCCCTACCTCGAGGTCTCCTGTTGTGAGCCCAGTCTCGAGCAGACGATAGATCTGGATTCTATACTCCATTCACCTGCGCCCCGTCACAACCAAGAGCTTGTGACACGCTCACGGGCTCGATTACCATCTCGACATTCCTCGCCCACCACTCAATTCCTCATCCGTCCGTTTCTCCGTCTCGCACTGTGTTCACGCTTATTTGTTGTCTCTACCATTACCATCTGCCGTTTTAAGCGCGAGCGGAACACGCCAGCTTCTTCTAATTTTCGCACGTACACATGATACGAGCTACCCCTCTGTGCTTTTTTTCTTTTCTTGAGATACCAAAATCAGATTGCTAGCGATCTTTCTTCTTTGGCTTTTTATGTCTTGTTTGCGATAAGGGAGTGGCCTTGTATGTTGTCCTGCCACTGCTGAAAGAGCGGAGCAGGGGAGGACAATTTCTCGCGGGGAGATTGGTCTCGGGTCGTCTAGCCAGACGGCAGAAAAGGAAATAAATATTTCTACTGTAGTAATGAACACCGAGGTTGTGATTTCGAGGAGGGGAGAATGGGAGCGAGATGAGCTGAGATGAGATGAGATACCAAATGCTTTGTTGTTAGTCGTTAATTGTTAGAGCGGCAATCTGGAGATCTATGTTGATTGTAGATCTTGCTTGGAGAACCCTGTCTCTGCCTGTCTTTATTTTAAGTGAACGTGGAAATCCGAAGGCATTATGAAGGAAGAGCCAGGTAAACATTTAGATGAGTGGACGTTGAAACAACGCCAAGCTGACGTGATTTTCCTCTAACAAACGTCCACCAGCGGACCCACAGTCCTCCACTTCTTTTTAGATTCTCTTCGACATTTCCCCTCTGTCCAACTACAATGGCTGAAATTTCTATCGCTACAGATGGACCCTTATTTTCGACACGAGTTCCTTGTTTGTTTATGCTCTATTTTGAGGTCACTGGGATTTTACCTTGTTGAACTAGGTGGGTGACAGACTCGGTACGTTGCAATGGCTGATGTTTTGGTGGGATGGATGGGGATGGATGGGGATGGAGGGCAATTTGTGAGTACTGATTTTCCTATTTGATGATGTCGACGCTCTGTTCTTTGCTTTTTATTTGAATCAACTATGGCCAGTGGGGCTCCTTCATATTTATCATCCTCTCTCCATCTTCATTTCTCTATTTGCATCCTACAAATCTTCCCGTCCACCACAAGTTTCTTCAAGTATGTTTCCACCGCTTCAAAACCCTTACTGTCTGTGCTTCTTTTCCACTTTCTTTCTTTATTTCGTCACTTGTGACTTGGCAGGTGGTCCTTATGGATCTGATCTGGGAATATCAAGGGGGCCACACACGTACCCTTCCGAGTGGGTTGTTTGTACTGGGTAAATGTTTATGATATATAGATACATCAACATTCCAAAGAAGTGTTATCCATCTTAATACATCCCTCGGGCTCTCTTTGTAGAGTTTAATTCTTTCCTCAGGTTGGGTCGTCACATTCGCTGCAAGATACCCTAATCACTCACATCCTATCTAATCATCCCACTACACTCACTCACAATGCTCTCCCTCTCCCTCCTAGTCACCCTTAGCAGCCTCGCCACCGCCTCCTCTCTCATTCCCCGCAACACCACCACAATTAACTCAACAATTCTAGCACCCGGCCACTACCTACCCCTCAACATCACCTCGCAAACCTTCTTCAATAACACCTGCACCCCCTCCACCATCTCCGTCCGCAAAGAATGGCGCTCACTCTCCGAGCCCGAAAAACAGGCCTTCATCACCGCAGAACTTTGTCTCATGAACCTCCCCGGGCAGAGCGGTCTCCCGGGGGCAGTAAGCAGATTCGATGATTTCCAGGCTGTGCATCAGCAGGGGACGAATTCGAGTGATGGGGATGTGATTCATTATACTGTATGTACCCCTGGTATTCGTTTCCCAGTCCTAAGAAACATATCGAGGGGAGAGGGGTGGTGTTAACGTAGGAGAATAACAGGGCATTTTCCTAACATGGCATCGCTACCACCTCCACGCCCACGAAACACTACTAAAGTCCCAATGCAATTACACCGGTGCGCTTCCCTTCTGGGACGAAGCGCTCGATGCCGCCAGTGCGGATTTTTTTCAGAGCTCTATGTGGGAAGACTCCTACTTTGGTGGCAACGGCTCTTCCCCTCACAATTGTGTGACTACTGGACCGTTTGCCAACAGGACTGTCCACGTCGGTCCTTTGGAAGAAACCAGCGACTACTGTTTCCAGCGGAATTTCAATAATACGAAAGGCATTGATTACGCCGCAAGAGGACATGTTGATGATTGTTATGCACTTGGTGATGATTTTGAGGAGTTTTATGGGTGTATGGCGTATTATCCGCATATCGGGGGACATCAGGGCATTGGTGGGATTGTACGTATCCCTAATTTTCTAGTTTCCTCACATTTCTCTTGGAAGACTGAGTTAATTGAGCATGCGGTGATAGATGACAGACGTCGACGCCTCCCCCGGCGACCCAGTGTTTTACCTTCATCATAATTATCTAGATAGATTATACTGGCAGTGGCAACAGCTTAACCCGAGTGTGAGGTTGGATTTGATTGCGGGGAACACTACGATACACGAGGTTTGTCTTTCCCTCCCCCCTCCTTTCTGATTGTACGACGAAGGGAAGGGAGGCGACGGAGAATTTATGCTGATTTGATTTCTGGGATAGCCGGCGACTGGTTGGGAAGCCTTAACTACGGCTTTCGAACTTGATATGTGGGGACTTGTGCCGAATGTTACGGTGGGGGACGTGTTGAATGTCCAGGGGGGGTATTTGTGTTATGAGTTTGAGTATTGAGAGGTTTAATGCAAGCGGACAGGGCTAGAATAGTATGTGTTGAAGATGAGAAGAGGGGAGAAGGTAGAACATGGGGAAATGAGGGAGCTGTAGAGTATATGTTGGTTTTAAAGATGGAGGAGGTGGAGGAGAGGTTGTATTTAAGGCGTAAACATTTCATTATAGCACTGTACACAGACTTAGGCTGACGAGCTGTTTATTCAAAACTCACAAACCCAAATTCCCATATTTACGAATTCAGATCCTCGTCTGGATGACGAGCAGCCTTCTGATATATGGCTCAAAATATCTCGCTCTTTCGCCTCCTCCACCAACTCGATATTTCTAACCGCCTAAACGCTTCTACTACCCCCCAAACTAGCTCTATCAATACATTACATTTTCTTTGAAGCGAGTTGTGCAAAATTGCGGCCGTCGTACAATACGAACGTGCTCCACCTTTCCGCGTCTATATCGCTGCAGCTCCGCGATGCCAAGTCGGTCGAGTGACTGCAATCGTTCGAGATTCCACTACTCGAGAAAAAAGGTGTAGCGAAGAATACCCGAAGATGGATTTTTTCTTTTATATGAGGGGTAGAAGGGTAGAAGAACCACTGAGGCTATTCCTGGGTTTCTTCTTGTCGTCAGATCATTGGGTTCGAATAGTACATTTTCGGGTAATCGGCTCAAGTGCTCTCAGGAGACCCATTCCCTAACCTCGTCAAAGAGCCATTAACTAGTTAAAGAAACACACAAACCCTCATCACTAGACATCAAATGAAACCCCTCACCTTTCTTCCTTTCGCCCTTCTGGCCACAGCCGAGTATATCTGGCCATCTCCCTACGATGAGATTGAGGACATTTTGTACCTCCAAACCGGTTACCTCAGCCGCAACTTCGTGGCCGGTAACACTCCCCCCTCCCCTTGTCTTATATCAAAAACACAATACAAGCACAACTCACTCACTAATACCAGGCGTAACACCGTGCTCCTTCGGAGGGAACATCCCTGGCCGTCAATTCGCAGCAGAATGGATCCGCACCGCCTTCCACGACACCATCACGCACAACACCATCAATGGCACCGGTGGCCTAGATGGAAGCATCTGGTATGAACTCGACCGCGCTGAAAACGCAGGTGCGGCATTCAACAACACGTTCTCCTTCTTCGCAAACCTTTACTCAATCAAGGCCTCCGCAAGTGATCTCCTAGCCCTCAGCGTTGTGGTTGCGAACGCCGGATGTGGAGGTGTGAAGATGGATTTTAGGGCGGGGAGGAAAGATGCACTTCAGAGTGGACCGGCAGGTGTTCCTGAGACTTTCATGTCGTTGAAAAGTACCAGGGGGATATTTGGGAAAGCGGGGTTTAGTGATGGAGAGATGATAACTCTCATTGCATGTGGTCATACGCTAGGTGGGATTCATGGTGCCAATAATCCTGATCTCACGAATGCTACACTCTCGCCCTTCGACAGCAGTCCCACTGTTCTTGATAGTAGGATTGTAAGTGAGTATCTGGATGGCACGACGGGGAATTTGCTAGTGGTAGGGAGGAATGTGAGTTTGAGATCTGATAAGAGGATTTTTGAAAGTGATGGTAACGTCACGATGAGGGCGCTTGCGACACAGGATTTTAAGAGAAGCTGTAGAGATGTATTTGAGAGGATGATTGATAACGTCCCTCCTACCCTCACACTCAGCGAACCTATCGAGGCTGTTAATGTAAAACCATATATCACCACCTTAGAACTCAGCGGTAACGGGACCTTGAACTTCTCAGGTCGAATTCGCATCCTCAAAACAGTCACCACAACCTCCTCAGATATTCAAGTCTATCTCAAAGCCCGGGACCGTGATGATAATGGAACAGCCACCATCTCAACCTCGCGTAACTCTGAGGTTTCCAGGGGGTTGTACGGGGAGGTTTTCACCTGGTTCGACTTCACCACCTCCATCCCCCGCATCAGCGCATTCAACATCCACGTTCACAACCCCACTACCAACAGCACCACCATCCACAACAACGGCGGACTTGGTTACCCCGTCTCAGACACACTCCTCTACCTCACCTCCTCATCATGCGTCTCACGTGCCTCTCCCCGAACCTTTAACATCAACGTCGCGGTCCATAGATCCCGAGCCGGAGATCCGGTGATTTTGGAACTCGTGCGTATCAATAGACGTCGTGGAATCATTGTACCGGAGTTGAGCGTGGAGACGCTTAGACTAGAGGCTACGGGGGTGGCGAGGGGTAAGTGGGTGGTTTTTGGAGCGAGTGTCGAGTTGGCGAGTAATGGGTGGAGTACGAGTTTCGATTTAGTGCTTAGGGGAAAGGATGGGAGAGATGAGATTAGGGTTGAGTTTCTGAGGACGGTTTTGTGTGCGAGGGGGAGTTGAAGGATATAGTGTTTGACGAGATGGGCGTGGATATGACATAACACCAAGTTGCCAGATAATTCTAGACCCGTAACGACGACGAACTCGATAGCTAAGACTAATTATGGTACTATAATGAAAATTTTGGCCAACTTACAGCGGTGCAATGCATGCGAGGGAGATAGATAACGTAGTGGGAGGTGGGAGGTAGGGCAGGCTTTTAGATATTATAGGCTTGTTTTTCAAGCTTATAATAACTGGTATAAAAATTCTTTAAGCATAGGGTTTAACAACATGAATATCTGCACTAATGAGCAAAAAAATAAAATAGCTTGTCAAGGAATTTAACATTTCTTGTAAAGTTATAGCGGTAATCTTCTGTATGTGGTAATACTAATGAGAAATGAGAGCGAGTAGATAAGTCTACAGTTTTCTATTGAGCATCCCTTTTTCTAGTATTACTGCAATCGATTATTCTATTCTTTAGGTTTAGATACTAGAGAACATATCTGCCTAAGTCTCGTGATAGTCGATTGAAGAGATTATCCAATGCCCCGCATCATGTGCGAGCTTGGAATCGTACAGCAGGAATCTGCGGGTACCCGTATTCTTCTCGAAAGTATCGAAATTTCTTGGAGGACAAGAAGCCTAGCGCTAAGAACTTAAACTGTTGCTGAAAATTTTGATTTTTCTTTATATTCACTCTATATCCTGAGGATGTTCTCTAAGTGGGTATGGTACACGAACTACCTCTATTTTAATATGCTGTCATGTGGGAAGCTTACTCCGCGGGAGTATTTCTGCTGTCATCTGGGGCTTTCATAGTTGAAGAGTAGACAAGAAAGGATGCGACACACGGAATGAAGCAATCTTCTACAACATTATTTGACATGAAAATACAATATTTTTGACATATATTATAACTGCCCTGGTGGTGCAACTAGGGTATTGCTTTTTGTGGTTTTTGCCTTCTTACCCCTATTCCCATGGTGTGATAGCAGCGCTATCAAGACGCGCTATACTCGCCTACTGACCCCTCTACCATACAGCCCTTCTTTCATCTTCCAGGCTCTCGACTTCCATGATGCGTAATGAATTTGTATCAGTGCATCTTCTGCGGTGCTGAATGTATGCTGATATTTAGGAGGATCTCATACAGGCGGTTGGAACGCTTTGCTGTATGTACTCCAAAGCGAACGGAAGGCCACCTTGCCGAGTGGTGTTTACAATGGCACACAAAACGCGTCAATCCAGAAGTTAGTCCCTTCTGAATCTCAACTAGGATTAAGCTGATCAATAATAGACTGCATTAGAACCAACTGACAAGCTGGTGAGGAGTTCTCAGTTGTATTTCCTAAGCCAGCAAATCGCATGTAGCCAATTGCGACAAACAATAGGGCATCTTTGGTGGTGAGGTCAATTCCTATCATCCGAAAACTCCTATTTGAATTGGGCACTTTTTGATACTGGAAAAGAAGAACTCTACCATCCGTTATGACGCTTTCTAGGGCAGATGATGAAACTTTGACATGAGAGCAGTTGAAATTTGGGTGTGAATGAGTTAGGGAGAAGAGAGAATCCTCTTTCCAAGGCATACATTCGCAACCATTGTCGCCGTTATGATCTAGGTTTCTGTACGTAGAATGGTGGCGGTAGAAGCCTAGGTGATATCGATAGATCACATACAGAGGCCATCCTCTGGGGCTCTTTGAGACACCAAGCTGGTCCACGCAGAAGGCCGTTAACAGGAAGCAGAAACTTCTTCTCCGGGCTAAATAGTGATATTAGTCTCTTTGTCTGGCGAAGTTTCGGCTTCTAAAATGCGTCAAAGAACGTCTTGCAAAAAATCCGAACCGCCAAAATGGTCTTGACGATTAAATTTAGATACTCTTTTCCTGTTGGTCAACTTGTTATTAATCGTGCCGAATATATTGCTAAGATTGCATTAATAAACGAGATAGACATAAGTGTTTTTGAAAGAAGTTGCTCGTGCCATTTGTCTGTAAGTTCAGAATTCTCGTTGATCAAGATTATGCCGCATAATTGAATGGTGCAAAGGTGAGTTTCAAACCAAGCACCTTAATGAATGGTGGTCGACCACCATTTTGTGCAGTCTGCCAGTTCCAGTACTTGGATCCAAAAGTTTATCTATCTCAGAAGACCAAACCACAATCATGCTTGAAGGGAAAGTGTTGAATCTTCTACAGCCATGATCGATAGTTTGTAGTCCCTTAACTCGACTAAATCATTTCCTACCCGATATGGAAATGTGGCGAAGCCGGGATTGTCATAAGTGAAGTTGTTGACATGGCAAACACTTTCAAATTCTATTGGATGGTGTGCAGGATCATCACTGCACATTGGTATGTGGCTGATCGAGGCTTTCGAGTAATTGCTTTTGCAGCGGAATTGGCTATGCGTATCGGTCACCAATAAGTGTCATATCACAGAGTGCAAAAGTAATTGTACTTCTCTCGATAGTATAATGGCTAGCACCACTAGGCTAACTCGTGCTTAAGTCTGTATAATAAATATGTGAATCGAAAACTTTGTGTTCATTATTCATATTAATTTAAGTATTTGTATTTAATTCAATTCATTAGCTTCAGAATCTAGTTTGCTTCTATCGTGGTAAGTTCCAGCCAATGATTCTCTCACTTCTCTTCAGATTATCCAGCTGGCTATAGATTTGTCCACGTTTCAATTGACTTATTGTTACCCCTATGTTATCGCGCATCACACGGCCGTCGGAAATTTCTACTAGTTCTGAAATATTCAAGACGACTCCCTCCAGTAGAGGAACAACTTCAATACACTTTGTGGTGCGCTTTAAGTGAATACTTCAAATATCAGACGGTTTGAAGTCACAGTCGGAGGTTGAACCTTCCCACCATTTTCTGAAAACACTTGCCTTCAAGTGATAGAGTTCAAACAGGGAAGATAGGGCCACATGTGTGGGTTATCCAGAAGGGAAAAAGGAAGCGCACACTGCTGGTGAGGGTGCATTGAGCCCAGCAATCATTATATCATGCACCACCTTCCAAAGCCTTTATAAATCCAACCCCTCTCGGGAAAACAGGATATGGAGGGGACTGAAATAATAGTATCCAGACAAAAAATCAGTTTGCCTGATTTCTAAGATCCCAAGACGCTCCCCAAAGGGATTTATAACCCTTCGTAGCTGCTGAGATTGGCAAAATCCTCCGGAACTTTAACACCGGACATGAGTACATCCAAGACACACTAGAATGAGTTTGAGGTTGACCAATAGTCAATATTATCGACGGAAGCCTCAATCAATCTGGGAAATCTCTCAACATTATATTCTGCCCCTATTGCCAAATATCACCTCCATAATACACCGCCCTTTCATAACGCCGTAAGCAGTCTGCCACCAACCATAAACGAATGTAGGATATGTACAGCTCGTGTATACTCTCTGTGTATGCTCATCTACTGGTATCTTCGTATCCGTTTCCCCCACTGCCACTCATCATTACCTAAACTCCGCCACCTGTGGCATAAACTAGTCAGCTAGGAATCCTCGGCGCAGAAAACAGTAGAGGGTCTGAATACACTCTGGCCACATGGTAATTGGAAGACTCACCACTTCTTGCGCCAGCATTGACATGATAGTCTTTCGTAGTTCTCGCCTTGGCCTCTTCACTGCGCTGCTTCACAGCTCTAAACTTCAGGCCGACAAAGAATGCACTGCCGGCGAGGAACGTGCCAATTAGAAGTGGTGTTCTCTGGCGCCTGTCATAACCAAGTATCATATTAGCACGATCTTTGCCAAAGCATAGAAAGGAGAAGGCGAATTTGGAGCTTGGTGGAATGACTTACGATAATGCGGTTCTAGCTGGTGCAATATTAGCCATGCTGAAAAGACTCGGAGGTCACTGTTGGTGCCAGAAAATAGCTCGGTATGAAGGTTATAAGATGTGTTTCGTGATCCAGGTATGGATTGAGTGCTGGAAGAAAGTGTTGTTACATTGACGGTGGAGTGTTGTTGGGAGCTTTTTGGTTTGGAGCTCTCCACAAAAAATATCCCCGCACGGCAAGAGCTCGCGTGTCTAGGTGATAGGAGAACCTGGGGAAGCTCTACTAACTCATAACCCCATTGTAAGTTGATTTAAGAGATTGATAGACCTATATAAAAATTAGTGGTCTTATAGCCGAACCGATCCCTAATTTTTGATTTTAATTTTAAATTGAGGCTTGTATTGTCTCTATCTATTCCTGCGCAGCACGTTTACTGACTCGATATGCCGGTATATCGGAATCGGATCGGCAAAAGTATTTCACGATACCGAGGCAGGGGTTTTATGCTTTGTCAGCTTTGCTTGGTTCAAGCCTAGAGGTCAAGCTTCTTTCTCGTCTATGTCAAATCTTCAACTCTCTCCTCTTCAATACATTCAGGTCGGTTTACCCCCTCTTTCACATGAAGCACCATATACAGCATTTAGACCGATGTTAATCTCGACTTGTCGGATTTGTGGTCATCATTGAGCGATTCTCCGGCTTTAAATCTTACTTTTCTCATGGCATTTCTTCAAATGCCTTCATGATTCGCTTTCAAGTCTCATCACATACATATGACGAGGGTTTGGCGGCACGCATTCGATGAGACACCGTCGAGATAGGACGGGTTCCAACAGCTGAGCAATCGTTATCGCGTTTTGTTTACAGCTACGCCATGTCAACACCTCTTTACATTCTCGCCCACCATCACGATCTTCAAAGTTCCAGTACATCTTTCCCCTTGACTCGAGGGACTCGGCGCTGTCCGACACAGTCTTAATGATGGTTGTTACACACCTTTGTGTTGATTCGACAGACATCCTCAATTGTCCGATGCACCTCATTCTTGTCCTGAACGCCATCCCGAACCTGCTTCTTTAGTCTCTTCAGCTTCATTCCAAGATACGCTACTGTTACAATGTTTTTCTTGTGTCGATCAGCAATACACCTCTAAGTTTCAATTATTTAAAGCTCGATTTGTTGTTCTTTTAATAACCGCGACCCGTTTTTCTGTCCCAATTTCACGGTGTCAATATATATCTACAATGATGTTCAGGCACGTTTTTGTTCAAAATCGGGCTAACCAATCCGAACGTTTTCCGGTTCAATGTCTCAAAATGCCAAGCGTCCATATGATCTGCAGATCGATCCAAGAGTGGCAGGTCCGTAAGGCAGCCCATTCTTTCCCCTATTTTGGCTGCATAATGAGTGTTATTAGGCCGTGGGGCAACGCACCCTCTTTTCCCCTGAAACACTCAAATCTGGGAGAATATGCACGTGTACCAACTATGCTTATTTACACGACATCTTACAATAAAAACCGAGGAACGATCGTCAAGGCTCAACAAACCTTCGGCAGATGATCTGTATAAGGAAGCTCGGTAGTTATGCCAAGCATTTCCGAAAGCGTATGGATGTGCCATGGGCACTTATTGTTGGATAAGCGATAAGCTACACGATCTTATCGTTTGTAGCATCTTCTCTTTGGCGGGGTTGATAGGGTGTGGGTAAAAGAGGACGGTCTCATTCATTTTACTTCAGCCTCAAATAAGATATAAATGTTCGCGATGCTCAGCTGAAAAGAAATCATGAGCAGAAGTGACTTCTCTCCTCTTCACCCCTCATCACTAGGTCGCCCTTACCCTTCAATTGCTCAAGCAATTGTTGCCGGAAGCCTTTCAGACACCACACCTGTCTAGGCCACGAAGTTCAAACTCAACGTCAGCATGCCTTCTCTCCAAGCACTTCTCGTCGTTTCCGCGGTCTTGATTCAATCCAGCATCGCCGCAACTCTTCCCCTCGCCGCTCGAACACCACCAAACATTCCCACCACAGCAGACGCTAAAACTGCTCTCGCAGGTCTTACTGTTGCCGCACAAGGTCCTCAAACTGGCTACTCTCGTGATCTCTTCCCTACATGGATCACTATCTCAGGAACATGCAACACTAGAGAGACAGTTCTCAAGCGAGATGGGACCAACGTTGTGGTCAGCTCTGCTTGCACTGCTACCTCAGGATCCTGGTTCTCACCGTATGATGGTGCTACTTGGACAGCTGCTAGCGATGTTGATATTGATCACATGGTACCACTGAGCAACGCGTGGAAGAGCGGTGCAGCTGCTTGGACGACGGCACGGAGACAGGCCTTTGCGAACGACTTGACCAATCCACAGTTGCTTGCTGTCACGGACAATGTCAACCAAGCCAAGAGCGATAGTGGGCCTGAAGACTGGAAGCCTCCGTTGAGTAAGTATCGTTTTCCGGAACTCTTGCAATGTGGTCGGTTGCAAGAATATGTGCTAATGATGTGGAATAGCCTCGTACTACTGCACCTATGCTAAGATGTGGACTAAGGTCAAGTCTGTCTATTCTCTCACAATTACGAGTGCAGAGAAGACTGCGCTTACCTCTATGTTGAATACCTGTTAATCTGGTACCCGGTTTGTCATTCCATGGATTTTTGAAACATGGCTAGAGGACGTAGAAATATCCCTCGACCAATTCGCTCAGGCGTCATGTTTTCTCTGGACGGATGACGGGCTGGAAAGCAAAGGTTCAATGTTTAGTTCATGGAGGATGATTTATGAAAAGACTAATGGCATGCTTGGATTTATTTTTGGAATGGAGAGGTTGACTTGAAAGGGGGCTTGCCGACGGTTATCGACGAGCCCTGGGGATAGACAAGTAGCAATCAAATCCTTTTGCCATCCTTTTGCCCCTCAACAGTTAGTTGGAGGCTCATCTCCTGAAAAATATAACTTTTATAACATTTGAGTCCTTAACATCGACGATTTTTAGGAGTGAGACAAACAATACCTTTGTGTTTAGAAATATACTTTTTAGCTGCTTCCGAGAATAGGGAAATTTTATATTCGTAGACTGAGAAATTAATTGCTCTATCACGCAATCGTTCTGGCCAGATTTAGCCTCGAGTAGGGAGGAATTGAATAGGTAAGCTGAAAGCTCCCTAACTTAGCGATCATTGCTAGGTGAGTAGATCTTTTAAAATACTGGCTATTGAATCATGACCACCAAAGGAAGCTTGGCCCTATAAGATCAAAGTTTCTAACTACTCAGACACTACAGCTCTCACTTTCCATCCCAAAGTCAAAACTACTCAAAACCGCTTGGCTCTCCAATCCCCTCATCGCTGGCGCAACTAACAACCTCAACACCACATTAAGGTTCAAGGTCCCTGGGCCTCCACACTTCGACCAACCCTCGTTCTCTAGCGGTGGCGGATTGGTGAGAGAGACAGACCAAGAGGAGCGAGTGATGGGACCGGGGAGAGAGGTATTATATGTGCGGGCCGGAGATCCTGAAAAGAAGGGCGGTTAGTGAAAGAGAATGATGGAAATGGGGACTGGGGAATTACCGGACCAATATGTCCCAACCGTGGTCGTACTGTTGATACCTGGTGCGAGATTGATAGTGCCATCGAAATAGATCGGGGAACGGATACGGTAGTGTGTGCTATTCGGGTAGTTATATCCCACATTAATCTGGCAGAACTTTCGAAGTGCAGTTTGGGGTTGCATGGGGCCTGAATATGCTGGATGGATAGTTAAGGTTAGGGAGATAGAGGCGTTGAAGGAGCAAAGGGGAGGGGAATATTTACTTGAGAGAGAGTCAAGGTCTATGTGGATGCTGGATGGGTTGTCAAATAGATGTAAGTTTAGGAATTAGGGAAGAAGGGTGCTGGACTTGCGCTGTGCGGTCGCTGGAGAGGTATCCTCCTACTGAACCGTCGGAACATCCTGTGCCGGAGTATGTTATGGAGGTGAGGGAGAGGTTGTTTGGAGGTGTTGTTTGGCTTGTTACTAATACGGGCAAAATAGAAATATAGACGGCAAAGCTTCTTGAGAGCATCATCATGGTTCTCGAGTTCCACACTATCTGATAATTATTTGGAAGTTTTTGCTCCTCAACGACATCAAGGACATTGCATGAAATATGAGAAAAAAAGAAACCTTATATAGTAGACATAGAACGAATTACCTACAATCTCTCAATGACTAAAGCATCTTCGCAACATACATTTGTAATGTTGGTGTGTAGACAAGACAAATTAGCGAACGGAGGAAGCCGTAAAATTTAGCATAAAAGCACCACACCCGACAACTGACATAGAAAGCTGATCAATATTATATGAATTCCAGGCAGAAACTTGTGGTGTCCTGGGGCGACCCACCGCAAGCATAAGCCCATCTTTCCGTGTAGAGACTTTTGGAGGACCGAGTGAGAATGGTAACAGTAAAACGCGGTTGCAAGATCATTAGTTGGTATAACCAGTCGTTTCAGGCAAAATTCTTACTCTATCCATGACTTGTGGCTGAAGATGGAGACCACCTCCGGGCAAACTCCCCGTGGTATTATAAATATTGAGGGACATTGAAGACAACCATGTGTTTGAGAAGAGCAGAATATTCCCCAAATATAGTAAATCTGGACGGATTTCTCGGTGGCTACGAGTCACTCTTTTGCGATTTTTGGGGAAGACACCGGAGTCCAGGTGGGATAGTATATTATAGTCTCTTGACGCCCTTGCCATACATGAAATAAAATGGAGAAAGAAGTGACCCCTGACTGAGGAGAGGGGTCACCGAGAAAGTTATCTGCATATACCAAACATGGGAGATAGTTTGCTCCTGCGAGGAGTGGTAGATCCTACCAGCTCACCATTGTTTATGTGGTGTATCCCCTTTCGGAAGATAGTCCAGTTGCTTTAGACTATATAGTAAGCGAGGGTAGGACGCTAGTGTGGCGTAAGGCATGGTCCGAGTGCTAATTTGGAAGGTGACCTGGGTGCTTGTATCTTGACCTCTAAGAATAGACTTGTTGCAGGCAGGATATTTTGAAATTCTCTGTTATTAATCACAAGTTCTTTAGCATAGTTTAAGACTCTAAGTCTTGGGCCATGATTAATCCTGCTACTAATCGTTGTGTCTCTTTCTCTTCCTTTATATCTGCTCTAAGCTTCAACCTAGACACGCTTTTGTGATAAAGAAGCTAGACTTTATGATTTGGCCACTATTGAAGTATGAAACCAGACCATGAAGCTGAAGAGGTTGGGTGTTTTTACGAGCAAGAAGGAAAAAATGGTTGCTATAAGCTGAGTTGGGAATGGGGATAGTAAAATGGTTACAGCCAATCAGAGCACCGTGGACATGGGTCCAACCGTGGCGCTGATCTTGGAGCTTTAGAAGTTCCAGAAGGCAGAAGCTCCCCTTCAATACCACAACCGTAATAAACACGTTTTTAACCATGGCAGCCAACCCTCCACCAAGCGCAACGTACGTGTCATTGCACACCCGACACGTACCAGCCTTGAGCTAACATCCTTCTCTCTAGAGTCTACGCGCGCAACCTCGAAGAGCGCATCAAAGTCGAGCAACTCAAGGAGTCCCTCGAGGAGCTATTCAGCGAATATGGCGATATCATCGAGATCGTGGCGAAAACGAACTTGAAGGCGAAAGGACAGGCATTTATTGTCTTTGATAGTGTAGAGAGCGCGCAGAAGGCGATTGATGAGGTGCAGGGGTTTGAGCTGTTTGGGAAGGAAATGGAGCTTGCGTTTGCGAGGACGAGGAGTGATGCCACGGTTAAGAGAGAGGGATCTAACGACGATTTTGAGAGCCATAAGAGACGACGGTTGGCGGAGAAGGGCATGTGTTATATTCCGGAGCGTTGAATGTGATACAATGAGCCATGCTAACGGATATTGCGAACAGACAAGAAGAAGGCCGCAGAACAAGCCGAATCCAAGCTCAAACGCCCCGGTGCCCCAGGAATCGTCCCAGAAGCCACCCGACCCATCAAGGCAACCCGCGGTGCTGGCCTCAAGTCCTCGAATCCCGCTGGCGCAGCTGTTATTCCAGATGAATACCTTCCACCGAATAAGATCCTCTTCGTTCAGCACCTGCCAGACGAGTACGAGGTCGATGCTCTGACTGCTATATTTGGCCGTTTCGAGGGCTTCAGAGAAGTGAGATTGGTGCCAGGAAGAAAAGGCATTGCTTTCGTGGAGTATGAGAGCGAGACTGGCGCTATTAGTGCTAAGGAGAATGTTGCCGGTATGGCACTGGGTGCAGAGTCAAAGGTTATGAAGGTCACATACCAGAGACAATGATTGTCATTGAATGGATGAAAGGAAGGGTGAAGAATGTAAGAAGGCGTTGGGCCCAAAAATAGAGCTTGTACTGAAGAATACCTTCTTCCCCAAAAATGTGCTCGCTAATACTACATGCTACTTGATAACATTATGCACACTATACCCTATGATCATTGCAAGCCACCCGAACCGATTAAAAAATGATATCTGTGTCTTCTTGCTCGCCAAGAATATCCCCGCCTCCGGAATTTTCCTTGTCATCTTCTGCCTTTCCTGCCTTTTCTGCCCTCTCTCTTTTTGCTTTCATTTCTGCGTCTTGCGCGGCAGTGTCTCTCTGCTTCTTGCCCTGGACTTTCTTCAATCTGAAGAACTCCTCTCTGTCTAGTTCGTCGAGCTCTGAGTTGATGTCTTGAGGTTTGTCAGTGGATTGCTTCACTTGAGAGTTGTGGATCAACTCACATTTGATAGTGTTTTCAGTTCGAGGAATGATCACATGCTCACTGGATGTGTTAGTGTCTTCATCCAAAA
The DNA here is from genome assembly GCA_001414415.1 of Hymenoscyphus repandus. NCBI lineage: Eukaryota > Fungi > Ascomycota > Leotiomycetes > Helotiales > Helotiaceae > Hymenoscyphus > Hymenoscyphus repandus. The sequence goes on from LLCE01000033.1 coordinate 20,684, forward strand.
GTAACCAATAGAGTTTACTGACATGGCGTTAACTACACAAACATTAGCTCTTAATATCAAACAATAGGGAATTGAGACCTACCTCTCCTGTTCACAACCTTAATAACCTCATCTAGAATGACAAAGGCAGTCTAGCAAGTTAGCTTCAAGCTAGCTTCCACTTCAGTTACAAAGCCTACCTGTAAACTCGCAAGCTCGACCAATGTCTCGACAGCTCTGGCGTACGTCTCTCTACATTTCTGAACTTGTTGTCCACCCTTTCCGAGACCAGTCAATCCAAAGTCATTGTTGCCATCGGTGGTATAGCTTTCGAAAGCTGGGAGGAAAACACCAGAGACGTTCTCCTGCTTCGTCCGCAATCGAAAGCGTGCTGATTTCGCGGATTCTTGGACTTGGTAACCAATGTCTCCTCCGACTGCATATGTAACTTCCGCAAGAGAGAATGCTGCAATCTGCATAACCCTTCCCATCTTACGCTTTGCCTCATCAATTCGTCGGGTAATTTCTATATTAATAGGTAAGAAAATTGTTTGATAAACGCAAATCGTAGTCGTAAATACCTCGGAAACGCCTGCAGAGAGCTGTTAGCTATGATCGTGCACAGACGAAGGAGGGGTTACTTTGTTAGAGCTTCACTCTTTCTCTTCAGAAGATCGTGGCCAATCTGAGCTCCCTTCAATTTCGATTTCATCAATCCCAAGGATTGACGAGTCGGGAAGACCGCCTCTCGATTCTAGACAGAGTTCAGCCATGGTTCTAGCAGCAATATGCTTGGCCTTACAGTAGCTCCGGACATAGTGACGAGTCTGTAGTGATATACTTATCACAATTGTAACCTTGAATATAATGACGAGGACACCTCAGTAACTCGGTGTCAAAAGGACGAAAGTATTCGTGTTTGGCTGTTCTGGGCTATCGTTGGCGATAAGAAGCAACGAAGCTCCCCAAAGCAATCACTACGTCCGCCGACTAGGGGTCTGAGAAATCGCTGCCTTGCGACTGCATTGCGAATACCTCAGGCATTACCGCTAGCTGCAGCGCATGATTTCTGCCAAACTCTCCGCGACTCCAGACGCGCCGAGAAGTGGACAATTTATCTCTGAGCATACCATCAATAACTCCGTGGTTTGTTGGCAAGATCTCGCGACAGGCATACAATGCCTGGTGAGCTTCTGCCCACAATGGCAGCTCCCGTCGTCTCGAAGTCGAAGCTCTCCCGAGGAACGCCAGATTTATACCTAATTGTAAGCAACAACGTCCGGATTCCTGCAAACGAAGCTGACAATGTCATAGTCCGAAGAAGACACAGTTTATGAACAGGATATCCTTCGAGACCCAGGAAGCGTCAAACCGTGGTTGGCATACATCGAGTTCAAGTTTCAACATGGCAGTCTTCACGAACAGGCTTACGTCCTCGAAAGAGCTTGTCGCCAACTTCCACGGTCCTTCAAGTTGTGGAAAATGGTAAGATTTTTTGGGTAGTAGAGTTTGTGCTATTGCTAACTTGGGATAGTATTTAACTCTTAGGATGAAGCACCTAGGAAAGCTAAATCAGGCTATTTTTGCGTCCGAGTATGCGAAAGTCAATTCGCTCTTTGAAAGAGCCCTCATATTACTCAACAAGATGCCGCGGATATGGGAGATGTATTTGTCGTTTCTTTTGCTCCAACCAATTGTTACTCTCACGCGACGAACCTTCGACCGAGCACTCCGAGCACTCCCGATCACCCAACACAATCGAATCTGGGCGCTCTACCGACCATTTGCCAACTCAGCATCGGGGGAGACGGCGATTAAAATTTGGCGGCGATACATACAGATTCATCCCGAGGATGCAGAAGACTTTATTGAACTGTTAATTGAAAACGGACGTTTCACGGAAGCTGTCAAGAAATACATGGAAATATTGAATAACCCAAAATTTCGAAGCAAAAACGGGAAGGGTCACTATCAGCTGTGGAGTGAAATGGTCGATTTGTTGGTTGAGCACGCAAAGGAGGTCGAAACGGGAGACGAATCTGGGATTGATGTGGAGAGGATCATTCGAAGTGGAATCGAGAGATTTGCTGATCAAAGAGGAAAGCTTTGGTCCGGATTAGCGACATACTGGATCACGAGAGGCAGTTTTGAGAGGGCCCGGGATGTTTTCGAAGAGGGAGTCACGACCGTAATGACAGTGCGCGACTTTACTCTCATTTTTGATTCATATGTCGAGTTTGAGGAAGCAATTACAGGAGCTTTGATGGAGGAGGCTGCAGTACGGTCAGAGAAGGGAATTATCGATGAGAACGCAGACTTTGATTTGGATATCAGAATGATGAGATTCGAACAATTGATGGATCGGAGACCATTCCTGATCAACGATGTCCTACTTCGACAGAACCCGAACAATGTGTCAGAATGGAATGTTCGCATAGGACTGTGGGGTGACAACAAGCAAGAAGTTGTCAAGACATACACAGATGCCATTGCAGCAGTTCAACCAAAAAAGGCAGTTGGCCGATTCCACGAGTTATGGGCGAACTATGCGAAGTTCTACGAGAAAGGCGGCGACATCCGGAACGCTAGGGTCATCATGGAAAAGGCAGTCAAGGTTCCGTTCAAGTCCGTTGCAGAGTTGGCTGATATGTGGCTCGAGTGGGCCGAGATGGAGCTCAGGAACGACAATTTCGAGGAGGCTGTCAAGATTATGGCCAAAGCAGTGCAAGCGCCAAAACGATCCACTGTGGACTACTTTGACGAGACTCTTTCCCCTCAACAAAGAGTGCACAAGAGCTGGAAGCTGTGGAGTTTCTATGTTGATTTGGTAGAAAGTGTGAGCACTTTGGAAGAGACGAAGAAGATCTACGAGAGGATATTCGAGCTCCGAATTGCAACACCTCAGACTGTAGTTAACTACGCCAATCTTTTGGAGGAGAACAAGTATTTTGAAGATTCGTTCAAGATCTATGAACGAGGTCTGGACTTATTTAGCTATCCAGTTGCCTTTGAGTTATGGAACTTGTACCTTACCAAGGCAGTGGACCGGAAAATTGGTATCGAACGACTTCGCGACCTTTTTGAGCAGTCTGTGGAAGGATGTCCTCCCAAATTCGCTAAGGTTCTCTACCTCATGTACGGAAACTTGGAAGAAGAACGCGGACTGGCTCGACATGCAATGCGGATTTACGAGAGAGCCACTCGCGCTGTTTCAGACGAGGACAAAGCAGACATGTTTAACTTCTATATCACCAAATCAGCCTCCAACTTCGGTCTTCCATCCACTCGTCCAATTTACGAACGCGCTATTGCAGCACTTCCTGACAAGGATGCGCGAGATATGTGCCTCAAGTTCGCAGATATGGAGAAGAGACTTGGTGAAATCGATCGTGCGAGAGCAATCTATGGCCACGCCTCCCAATTCTGTGACCCTAGAACGAGTCCTTCCTTCTGGACAAAATGGGAACAATTCGAGGTCCAGCATGGCAATGAAGATACATTCAAAGAAATGCTACGTATCAAGCGAAGCGTCCAAGCGCAGTACAATACCGATGTCAACTTTATTGCAAGTCAAGCTCTGGCTAGAGCCAAAGAGACTGCAGCTGGTGGAGACGACGACGACGATGAGGGGGCAGATGCGATGGCTGCTTTGGAGCGTGAAGCGAGAGCTCCCGTTGGCTTCGTGGCTGCCAGCACCGGACCGCAGAAGGGGAATATGCCGACTGCTGCTGCCGTCGTGGAAGCTAATCCCGATGCTATAAACATCGATGGCTTGGATGATGATTGACACATTGACCTCGACTTAGTGTTCAATCTGGCTCTCATCGAAACAAAGGCTCCAAAAAGCTAATGCTCAAGTATCAACAAAATCAAAAAACAAATGGAGAAAACATGCCGTAAAATAGCGCATATTCAGGAGTCTTTTTCTTTTTTGTTGGACAGTGGGAAAGTCGCATATAGGGGTTGGGCATGGAAATCTCTTTCTCTTTTCTTTTTACAGCACGACTTTTGTGGGATTTTGGGGGATATGGCGTTAGAATCATAAATTTATGGTTGGCTGCTGGTGCATGGCAGCGAGACCGATGAGTACGATAGTTGAACACTGATCTGAAGTCTTGGTGTGAAAGGGAAGAAGTGATGTGTATAACACGCAGCGAGATGACACTTTTCCTCGTGTGCTTGAAATGCAGTTGTGATGGAATAGATTCAATGCTATCTATCATTTAGGCTCAACACGTGCTACTGACCTTCGTGTGATGCGCTGTTTTTGACTTGCTGCCGTGCTCTCGTGACATAATGACGAGCGCTGTGCTTAATTGCCGCAATGTGCCTCGGCGAATTTATGGGATAATTGAGAAATGACTCCCTCTTTTGAGGATAGGCGACCATCTCACGGTAAGAAGCGAGGGATTTATGATTGCAGGTTAACGCCGGACTTGAAGTTAGCAATGATGGGTTGTAATACAGCTTTTGAAATCTATGTGAATATAGTAAAACACATAAGGGCCTGCGTCAAAACTATAGGTACACCTAGGCACTTCATACAGCAAAGACGCTTCCTGTCCTATTTAGGAGGATCATTCTCTTATACTATCTAGAACACCTAAGCTTATTCTCTTAGCAATTAAAAATATTCTAGCAGGCTTTCTTGCAACACCTAGGAGAATCACGGAACAGTATACGTAGAATTTTTACCAAAGGTTTTCTTACATTCTCTTATAATCTCTACAAGAGGTAGCTAGAATGAACTTCAATCCCCCGGGCATTGAGTGAAGCCTGGACTAGAAGGTCCTCCCGGGGCGAAACTTTTATGCGTCAAACACTACTTACCGCACACCATGATTTACTAGCTCGTAGTGGGACAATAGATATCGATAGAACAATACAAGGTAAGTGTAATTTTGTTCTTGGTAGTTTTATATGAAAGATAGTCCCGGACTAGTAAATACAAAAAAAGATGGATGTAATGTCTGCTCCAGTCCATGCTCCATATGCTCAAATCAATGCTTCAGTATCCATGCTCTACCAATTCTCCGCCGTTATTCCGTGGTAAATTGTGGTTGTAATGTTTCCCTATCTTAGCCAATTTGTCCATTTTTGCACACCCTAATATGATGCCTTACTTCCCCGTCTCTTTCCCCAGCCCTTCTCTGCAAGCTTCTCGTGGTATTTGGCATCCCTCTCAATATATCGATCTAGATGGCCATCGCGAGAGCCTGGCGTGGCGTAGATGCTGCCTTTCCTTTGTTGAAATCGGGATGGTGGGGTTTTTGATGCGTCTACGGGGAGTCGACATTCATTAGCATTCAAAAACAATTGAGATGAGGTTTTAGGTATGGAGTGAAGGTGGAAATGTGAGACATACCCCACTCGTCACCCGTCTCCCCTGAATACCGTCTCCCCGTAGGGCTCAGCGCCGGTGAAGAAGGGCCATCTACAAGAGCGTGGTCACGATTTGCTTTCTCGGTGGTGGCATCATTGGGGCTCAAATTACTATTTGCACTCCCAGAGGCATGGTCCACCCGCTGATTTGCGAAGGGGCCAGAATTTCCGCTCGCTGTGTTCGTGTTGAAGAGGTTGGCGGCTGGTCAATTGTGAAGTGTTAGCTCTCCATTAATACTGGTAGATGTACTTGAAAGTGAAGTATGATTAAATTTGTTTCCTCTTGGCATCGTGCCAAGAAGGTACAGCCAAGAGGAAACACAGTCAATTGCATTGGAGAAATAGAGGACAACTGACTTTGCTGGGTCCACAGAGGTGCCATTTTGACAGAATGATATTTGCTGAGGTAGTAGAGATATGAGGACAAGAGGTTGAGGTTTGATGAAGATCGAAAGTCTTGGTTGAGAATCGGTATTTAAAGGCGCTGCGTAGACAAAGAAGACAGCACGGGACTTTGAGATATGACGCCCTTTGTCTGATGACGAATGTGAGTGAGAAAATCCTTCTGGCTTCGTTGCAAGGAGGATTACGTCGAGTTGTTGAACAAGTACGATGAATGTGACAAGTTGTAAGAGCTGCGGTGGTAGATTTGTACAAGGTGATAAGTACAACTGCAACTGAGTGAGACAGAGAGCACAGTCATAAAATGAGGATGCTTCTTCTTTATCTAAAGCTCAACTCTCACATTCCAGCTCACGAGCTTCATTGCCCCTCACTTCCCGTTTGAGGTAGGTTCGTTGATGGTCGCTTGGACAGCATCATTGCCAACATACTCTCGAGGCAGTGCAATTATCGTTGGTAGGAAGTCGTGGCTCTCTGGGTGAGGAGAGGTGCCCAGCTTTTGCCAGCCGTGCTTCCAAGACACTGAAAGCTTGATGAATGGCTTCAGATGCGAATGAGCAAGGGATAACGAATAGCACGAGGTGAGCGACACAGGCCAACGGGTAGTGGGAGAGGGGAAGTAGAGCTGGACTACAGCTAGCTATTGGTTGCTGCATACCAGAGTTTGACCTCTGCTTTAACCTTGTCCCTTCAAAATCTGGTATGACAGAATACTTGTTGTTCAAGCTGTTCCACAAGGTGTGTTGGGAAGAGCAGAGAGTGGTAGTCAGGGAGCAAAATTTAGCTCCTACTGAGGCAAATGCGGACAAAAGAGAATTGCCGTGACAATGGTTCCCTCAAAGCTTCCTTTGGTGGTATGACGCACATTTTAACAAGAAGTGATATTGAGTAGTGGTTCGACGTCTGCACGCGACCCTCCTTGATCTTGGCTTCTGCACAGCCCCTAGTAAGAGCTCCAGCAGAGCTTGAGCACAGGCCACATTAGTCTTATGTCAGCCACAACTTCGATCATGTGATACTGTTTCCAGACTTCTTTTCTTGGCTCCAGTCATGATCCACTTTCATCTTTCATCTGCCGGAGCAAATATCTTGTTTCTCCTTTTCATCAGCTTGAAAGAGCTTAGTATTCGTCACCTGCTGAGCCTAGTTGCGGCGAATACCCAGCTGGCTTGCTTGGCTAGTCTAGGTAGCATATCAACCATCGAATGCAAATTCGACAACAGAGCCTCGAGACGCCTAGATCAATTTTTGCATCATTAACTGGAGCATTACACAGCATTTTGAACCAACAGACGGGACTCGTATATGATCTGTCTAATTTTTGCTCCGAAAGACCTACCACGCTTCATGCAGAGGCTCTCGAAGCAAAGAATGATACACATGTTCGGGCATGGCGTTGCCACGAACGATAACTCAGCTGCAGTTTCAGTTAGACCTATCATTTTTTGGCCTCCAAGTCGCCTCGAAGAGATTTTCGTCTTTGTGCAACTCTTTCTTTCGTTGCCCGAGTCAGAGCTGTAGTCTATCATATCTCAAATAAGGAAAGAAGACGACATGGTACAACACACACGACTCGGATGTGGAAACCGTGAAAAATTTTCGACGTAGGGATTCGCCATGACCGAGGGAAGGACCGGCAATACTGTTGTAGGTACTTGGTGGTATGTTCGTATTCGTCAATTCGCAATTGATATGCAAAGGACAACACTGTTCAAAGCAAGAGTGTGCGGCAAATTTCGTAGTAAATCAAGTTTAAGTAAATCCTTGAAACCTAGGATTCTCCCAAAGACTAACCAAGGAAAGAGACTACGAATTACTCTTATACTCTGTCTGAGACATTTGATCAAATCTCCTTAAATTCGGAATACAAGTCAAAAGATTATCCCGAAAAGTTTGGAAGTGTTATTGACTCGCTTACTAGGCTGTGTATAGAGAGTAAATACTCGAAACCTTTGCAACTTCGTCATCACCGATTAATCATCATCAGTTAGAATTATTTGCTCATCCCCCTCGGTCAAACTTTTTATCTCAATTCAACACAGCATTGTGGTCTCCACCTTAAGTAATCGGATATTCAGAAGTTGCAACCTCCCACCTTCCTCTCCCTTTTTGATCTACGACTCGCTTGAGAAAAATCTGAACTGCTAGAGTCATTTGGCCACAGCTCTGAAATTTGACAATGTGTTCGTTGCTGTCGAGCCAGCAGATTTGCCAGCGCTCTTTCCAATTCCATGAGATTGATGTCGTGTTTGTCTTGGATCGACCCCTGCTCTCGATAGACTCGGATGGCTAGCAAAAGCTTCCCCCCTGCTGAACACTCCAAATTGATTTTACACTTCCTTTTACTCCCACAGGAAAACTAGAAGTGTTTCAAAGCCCAGAAAACTCATTTCCGTCACCAATACTTGGAATTCTCTAACAACCAAATATGGCCTCATCTCTTCAGATCAAAGTTTATGCAGTCAAAATTGTATGCTCTTAACACTCGACAGATTCATCCTCATCCTACAATACATCAGAGACAAATGTTCCATCCTCGTCCGATTGATCTGAACTATGCCCTCAACAAACAGCAACCTCACCCTCGAATCTTTACGGTTTGCAGCTATCATCGGTAGAGTCGTCGTATAGGGGTGCTCATAAATTTCCACTGGCATCTTCCCATCAATAATTTCAACAACCGGATCCGCTCGAAAACTCAAAAGTAACTTGATCATCTCCAAAACATCGTTGTCATTACGTTTCTTTTTTAAAATCCTTGTCAGGATATGTAAAGTTTCCCGGCCCACAAACGGCATCCCACAGCGCTGTACTCTCTAGACACACAGCCCTGGAGTCATCCTCAAAATCCCTCTCCAGCGACAAGTTTACCATAATAGACGTCCCGGGCGCAGCACTTGTGTGTAACGGCGTTATTTTATCCACTTGCAACGCATAACATAAGTTTACATTTGGACTGTAGGTAAGGTACTGAGCTTAATGGATTTTATTAAATCGAGATCCTTACTTTTCCGTGTATCTGATAAGTATAGTTCATCGACGAGGATGGCGTAGCAGTGTCGATTCGCACAAATAAGGGGAGTGTGTTTACCTGTGAGTGGTGAGGCGATATAAGAATATTTGTAGGAGAATCTCGCTAGGTAAGGCGTTGAAGCGGACTTGTCTTGCACTACTGCGATTGGGGTTTGCCATATTTACTCTCACTTATTTTGTGTCTTTTGATGTGATTATAAGATGAATTGGTGATATGAAAAGCAGCTCTAGGCAACTACCTGCAAGGTGTCAGAGAAACGACCAATGAGTGTTGTGAGACGTGTTGGCAGTCTGATTGGAGAAGTTGAAGTTACGTGGCCTTTGATCAGACACTTGAACATCCCATCGAAGCGAAGAGGTTGCAGGTTATTTTCTTGTATTATCTATAATAATAAATTTTTTGGTATCATTCTCCTTATAAATATGGGAGAATGAAGAAGTTCTTTCCTCCGGGCAGATTCTCGATATATTGTGAGGAGTGGGTGAGTAGTATCAAAAATCAGTGATTTGTGACATCTTCCACCGTTCATGACTGGATGTTTGGATTGTCAATCACATTTTCCACTGCCCTCTGAAGATGGCCAAAACTCGAGGTGATACTTAGTGACAATGTTTTCAAAGGTCAGAGGTCGTTTTCTGCAAACATTACCGTTATATAGCCATATACTACCCGGTCACAAGCTTTATCTCAGTACAAACATGTGGCCTTATATTCTTATTTGCTGTTTTCCATGTAAAGAAGAAACTCCTCAACTTGATGTTTTATAGCAGCTTCACGGATCCTTAAGATACCTTATGTCAGGAGTGTGTAAGTTTCTCGTATCGACATGATATCTACTCTCTCAATCTTACCTTCCAAACCAGGAGGTGCATGGCCTCTGAAGCGGGTTTTCTAGTCACCATTAAGTGATGCCACTCTTGCCATGATTCCAGCAAGGCATTCAAATGATTCTACCTCCCCAAATGACCAGTACACATACACTGATTCCTTTCTCCAGTTCCGCAGTGTTTTGAACTCGTGGTGGATTTTATGGCCTGTCTTTGGAAAACCTATTAAACAGGAAAGGAGGGTAATTGGTGGCGGCTTTAATGGCATCATATTGATCACAAACCATCGCCAGACGCAGCAACAAATCGCGAATCAACTTTTTGAGCGGAACATGATCGATCTTCATGTAGAGGATGTTGAGGAGAACTAGAGGTGCATCAAGTGAAGTCCAATGCTGTTACCATGTTACTCCTCACTGGCCTGGAGATGCTTTCTTACTCGTATGTTCGCATGAGACTCTCTCGAACCATTTGGTGAGATACATGATGTTTTACTATAGGAGAAAGCTGTGTACTGGGCTCGATGATTTATGGGAATGGCGGATAGAGGAGCTTCTTGAAGACCGGGCCAGCGTTGCACAAGGCTTAAGAGCAGACATAACCCTCGATGATTTCGCTATTACCTCTATTAATCTTTATTTTAACGTTCTCGTCCGAAGGTGAACAGATTTAGAGTTAGTGGGTGTTGAACTCATCAAGAGAAGGGAAAAGTTGATGGTGATGTTATATTTTTGGTGATCAAATTCGAGATAAGTAAGCTTGCAATGAGCAAGTAGAAATAGATTGAAAATTTTATGGTTTATCACGACCAAGTGACTCCAGAGACCAGGCTGAGACGGGTGTCGACAGGATTACAATACAGCGTCCGGGGGTAAAAGTATGACACCACAGCAATTAATGGAAAGAGATGGAAGTGATTGGCCCCTCGATCGAGACCGTCGAGACCACTGACCAATGCTTTGGGGGGAATTATTTAAGATGTAGTAGCTCAACAGGATTTGCACTCGAAACTTTGGGGAAAGCGCGTCGCCTCCCCCAAGCGGCGTTGTTTGTTTGATTGCATCTTAATAACGTGTTTGCGACTTCAGATTCAAAAGTACAAAAACGTTTGTGATTCGGGTTGAGTAAGAGTAAGGTATGGGCAATTTTGGAGAGTGATGTTTTGGGAAGTCAATCTGTCGCGGGATGAGGAGAAAATGAAAATCTGATACCCAATACTTTCAAAAAGGGCTAGGTCCAGATTTAACTCATAATATATATGAATTGTGCCTTATAGAGCCGCCCTCCATTTTTATGTGAGTATGTATAACCTGTTGTAGTTTATCACATCTCCTCAAAGAGGGCCTGATAGTTGGTTCCTTAACAGTGCGAGGCTAGTTTGTATATTATTTCATCTCGTCACATTTCAAGACTGATGAGTAGTATGGTTCAGCACAGCGGCCCCCAGAAGACTGTGTATGAGGATGCCAGATCCAGAACAAAGCGTATCATCATATCCCGTCCTGAGTCGCCAACAGTCTCTAGGCTCGTTTTCGGGACGAGTGTTATGACTAGTGACGACAGTAGACTAAGACGATACTAAGAAGACCTCTTGTACCTGTGTATGAGTATTTACTAGTGCGCTGTTTATTTGAGAAGGGTGGATAGGAAGAGAATTTGACTGGCCACAGATCTTAGAAACCTGAATATAGAGTGAGTAGTATGATAACATACATGACATGAGGAGCTTGACTACAAAAGCGAAAGAGTGTGTGAGATCATGTTTATCGTACATCCTCCGTCTGATACTCACTTTACCTACTGGTATATCTACATTCGCAGGCCTGCTGGATAGTAGCAGTTGCATCATGGGACAACTTAAGAACATCTTAGAACTACCACGACTAGATTTGATATTAACTAGCTTTGATTTCATGTCTTTCTATAGCTCCATTTCCTCCCCGCTCCCTTCATCCTCTCTTCTCATGCGATCTCGTTCTTGTACATCACATGATACCTGCAGCGCGAATAGCATCGTTCGCGTCTCCAAGCTTTTCGCCAAATCTCCCGCAAGGTCACCGCGATGCTTCGACAATGATTGCTGTTTATAAGCCCATTCTCGCAGACACCTCAGACCAACTACCACATCTCTCCCTAAAGCACCAGTTTCTTCCTCCTCCTGATCTCGCCAGGATGGCAACGAATTTTCATCCTCGCTATTTCGACATACAATCATGGCTTCTCCTCGATCGATGCCCGCGCTTCGATTTCTCCAACCCTTCGATGCTTTCAGACAGCCGTCGGTATCCCGCCAATCTTTGAAGTGTCTCAGAGTCCCTACGCCAGACCAACTCTTTCCATCTCTGCTGTCTTGCGCGATTTCACCCAGTACAATAACCGCCTTTGAGATATCCTCGGAATCACCGCATGCTTGCGCTACCACGGTCAACCATGTAGTTCGAGAGACCGAAGAGTGTCCAGATATTGGTGGAATGGTTGCAGTACAGAAGTTTTCGAATTCCTCCGGGTGTTGACATGCGATTTGGGATACTTGTCGAGGGTTAGGTTGATACCGCACCGCGTGGTGGTCATATTGGTCCGTCATTGAATGCGGCGAATGCCTAGGACTCGGCGCAGGATATAGCTTGGGGACAGACGGTCTTTGTGCTATTTCAATGGCATGTACTCTGGGAGAGGATGTGCTCGACTCTCGGCCTCCTCTACCTGGACTGTATGGACTCAATTTCGGACTCGAACCTGAATACCCATCATTTGGTGATCCTTCATATCTATGCCCGATTGTTCCCATATCATTACTACCAGGACTTAGTCCTCTGGACGACTTTGGAACAAGTACCCTCGAACCACTCGTTGGAGATCCTTGGACTGGTTTCGCAGGTGCTTTGTTGACATATCCATCGCATTGGTGTCCGAATTTTACACATCGCAAACAGGCAGGTTTCGTCTCATCGCATTTCACCCTTCGAATTCTATTGATATGGAACGTTAGCAAGCTTTACTAAAATAGATGCGGGTCAATTGAGCGAGCGCGGGGTACAAACTTGCAGGTCTGGCAGCCAGTCTTGACCTTCGGTTTGCTGGCCCTCGTTTTGCGAACCTTCACCTCAGTGGTAGATTCTGTTCTATCACCCATATTTCTAGACCTCTTCGATGATCTATAAAATTCCGAATAGTTGTTCCAACTACTTCTTACACTCTGTTACAAGTCCCGATGACGACTACGAGAGAGTCAATTAAGACCGACGAGATAGCAATCGACGACAAACAGAAAATAAGAAGGAAAAGAGAAGAATATAAGTAACAGGCCAAGATGAAAAGTCTATTTCTGGACAGGTATACGACAAATGACCCGATCTACGACGTCTACTCGGGAGCGGCATGGGAAATGGGGGAGCCTCTGTGCATCATATACCGAATTCAAACCTACCAACTGAAGCGTCCGCGTACGAATCAGACCCCCCTCATCGTATCGTAAGTCTCGACCAACACTATGTCCGATGTCCGCTAGGTAGGATGTCGTACACCCTATACCAACCAACTAACCAACAGGATTGCTTCGTACAGTCCCTAAACAGATGCAAATAGCGACCCCAGGATGTGCGAAGCCAAAGGGGGCATGGATGCAAGTCCAAACTTACGAGGCCAGCAAAAATATATGCAGAGAAGCACGCCGGTACTTCCCTCTTCGTAACCTGCCGCTTTCGTGGCCTGTGGATTTTATCATGATACACCCGCCGGCTCCCCACGTCTTCGGGTCAGAATCAGCAAGCACGAGACAACAATTGCCTCCTGCTCCTAAGTAGGGTAGGGAAGAGAGACTCGCACATGTCGCAGGTTGCAGCTCGCGCCCGTTTACCTAGAGAAGAAAAAGGGCCAATAAGTGAAAGGATTTTGACACTACTGGCATAGCACTAAATGATCATAGCTTACTTGTAGAAGTAAGCGGCATCGGAACGTCAAACGCGGCGAGGCTCTCACAGGCTGCTTCGTATGATGAGTCTGTGTTTCGAATGGGGAAATGGAAGAAGTCGAGGTACGAAAGGGAACGGTAGGGAAAGAGGAAGGCGGGGCACCAGACTGATCCTGTCTGGAAATTGTCTCCGTCATACGCTGTCAGGAGAATGATTGATGGATCGACTGAAGAATTGATAGAATAGTGGCTTCTTGCTTCATTCACCCCTGAAAGCGTGGGCAATTACTTTTCCGTCAAACGAATAAGCGCTTACTATTCGACGCCTCCCCGCGACTTCGCACCGCACCTCCCAATCACAAGGATTCTCTCGTATATATCCACTACTCGCACGAGCAAAAGGACTAGAGGAGTCGTCGTTTGTGCTGAGGGTCTTTCGGACTATGTGACATATGCACGGTGCACATATTGGTTGGTGTTAGAATTGATCCAAATGCTTTACGAGCTTGCTTGCATTTCTTTTTGTCTCTCTGGACCAGACAAAGTGTGAGTATCGAATCTACCCCTGGTCGAGTTTAGGTTACGCCCGAAGGGTTGCTTGCGTCCAGCGACCAGCCAAGACGAGTAGTATGAGGCTCCAAAAGATGATGATACCCAGACCGAGACCGAATCCCAATCCTACACCGAGTAATCTTGGTATGGAATTTGTATGCGATTGCTTTAAGGGAGTGAGCCGGTGTTTCGGTGAGTTTGGGACTAGGGTAAGTATCATCATCTGAGGCTAATTACTTATTGTGGCTAGCGAGGGTGAGACGCAAATAATTGCCTATTAGTTTCTTTCCAAACTTTCCAGAGACATGAAGTGCGGCGAGTCGTACGGCACATTCGTGTGTGAAGTTATGTAAAGGTACTTACTCACCCGCAGGAGCAACAGAGTTGGATGACCATGCTTCCCTGCTGCTTCTCGAACCTCATAATCGAAAAGGAAACAGACTCCACTTTAACAAACTTACGGAAATGGAGTTTTACGAAGCAGCCAACCATGATTCCACATCAGTGATTCCAAAATCCAATACTTCATCACCTCTGTGTCCAACAGCCAGCCTCGTGGAAGGTCGATAGAAGAAGGGACCAAACTCGGATCTGCCTCCAATCAGACCCACTCCTACTCGCCTAGATTAGATTTACTTTACAGTACTGTACGTACAGTACATACGTCGGCCGATCATTGTGTCGGTCTCGTTAGCTCCCCGCGAATAATACGCATCCTCTCGCACAGTCATGGTTCTTTACAATTTTACGAAACGCCCCACGCGCCACGCCCCCTTGGACATGCACATGCCCTGCGCCGCAACCTCACCTCGTAAAGGACGAGCCCCACAGTTTCCTGTTTGTAGTCAGCGCAATCGCGAGCTCGTTTGCGATTATTCATCATCTTAGGATTACGGGGTTGGGATTGGGCACACGAGGAGATTACTACAATTGGTGGTGTATCTTGATTTAGCTATTGTACATTCATAAGCTACAAAACAACGCGCAATTCCCGCGACTTAGTAAGGACAAATGGTCCTTTTAGTTTGCCGCCGACTTGGAGAATCATTTTATATATCCCCTGGAAAATGAACCTGTATTTGCCTCATGTATCGGTACCACTTTCGGCCCACCTACCACCTCGGCTATTAAAAGTGATGATGGGATCAATAATGGCTGGCTGAGCAAGACCAACCCTAAATTGCCGTCCCATGCAAATCCACTTCATCAATACCCACTTCCTCGCCTTCCACCGGTGGTCTGCAATCGCACTGGTATGAAGCGCGAAACTCTGGTAGTGGCAAACCTTTTAGAATTTCCAGCGCATTTTTCGCGGCGTTGACCTTGGCGTAACGACCACTTTCCGCGGTAGCGTCGACGATAACTTGACCGTGAAGAACGACCATGGCTATGATCTTTGGCTTGCTGCCATCAACTGCGGGAATCTCACGAGCTTCAACGGACCAGTCCATGCAACCCATGTTGACGGAGAGGAAATTGGTGAGGAAGGTGGTAGGATGCTTGTTGGCGTAGCTATCGTAGATGCTCATATCGGTGAAGAACTTCTTGATATGCGTGTCGAAGAAACGTTCCACTTGTGAGTAATCATACTCCGAGTCCACGAACATGGCTCCCACGTAAGCCTCAACAATATCCGGTAGACACTTTGGAGGTGGCCGAACGGAGATCCAGTAGTCTGGAGAGTAATCTGCTTCTGACTTTCCTGCGCGTACTGCTTCTTTCTGTGCTTGGAGCTTCGCTTCCTGGATCTCTGTTATGTAGTCTTCAATTTGCTTCGAGAACGTGCTGTTGAAGATGAGCAGGTGTCTGTGGAATTGGAGATCGACGCAGAGACAACCCAAGAAGGCGTTAGAAACCATAGCCATCTTGTGTTCCGTCAGCCATTGAGGATCCTTTCTTGGATACCCATGAAAGAGGAAATTGATGCAGACCATATCAAGGAGAGCATCGCCAAGAAACTCGAGACGCTGGTAGCTTGGAATCTGTTCATACGAATAGGGATATGATGGATGAACGAAGGCAGAGCGGAGAAGACGAGGCCACTTGAAGTGGTAATTGTCTCTTTGCTCAATTTGCCTTGCCAGGTCTTTTTGCATTTCCGTGGATCTCTTCGTCTGGAAAGTTGGCTTTTCGTAAAGCTTGTAATAGTCTGACCACGATTCGGCATTGTGGTTATCACTGCAAACCAATTCCGTGACCGCTCTAACTGCACTATCCATATTATCGGAAGATAGAAGCGCCGCACCTATCATTGCCTCGCAGACATCTGCAATGCTCTTGTCGCCAAGTCTGTGGCTATCAGGTGCAGGAGTGGTCTTTCCTCTCATCAAAACTAAACCCTCGGGATACCAGACTCTTCTGTTGAAAGCTTGCGAGCGAATGTACTTGTAGAGCTTCAACTTGACGGCGTTATTGCAAAGATTCTTGTTGCAAATCAAGAGCATACGATCCACATGGTATTTGAACTCATCGTTATCTGGGTGAAGACCATATAGAGATATTGATGTTGCCATCTTTAGAAAGCAATCTCCCAGAAACTCCAGTCTCTCATAGTTGTTTCCCATGCCGCGTTGGAAATTAATCTTTTCATCGTCATGATCCCCAGATTTGTCAGAGTCCTTCGTGACAGCTTCCAGCGCAAGATCTGGTGGGATCTTGAGATTAAGTAAATCGCAAGCCTCTAGAGCGATGAGGTATGCTTCGATTCGATGAATAATGGCAGGGAAGAGGTATGACATGGCAACAACAGGCGTAGGGAGCTAAGATATCCATTAGTATTGACCCTAAAGATAACGGTGGGAACTCAACGTACCGATGATACCTTAAGAGTCTCAAGAGTGACAAAGCATTTTTTAGGAGTTGTGGTTTCTACCGGTATATCGAACTCATCGAGCAGATTTCGTCGCAGCGGGATGTACTCGGCATCGAACACGCGCTGGTTTTCATCCAGAATTCTCTTCTCTCGAGCCTTTTGCCACAGGCTGCAACTGTACTCTAGAATGTTATCATTGTTTCTCCGAGCGCCGGCTCGAGGCGCAGTGTTTGGCGGAACAGGATCGAGAGGTTTGTACTGCGGTGCAATACCTTTGCACCAGAGCTTACGAGAACCATCGAAAGGGTCAGTGATATATTTGTCATCAAAGAACTCATCAGACTCTGTTGCCCAAGTTCTAAGCTCCCACCCCATAGCTTGGATTTCCTTTTGACGTTCGTAGAACTCTCCAAGCACATCCCAAGCAATGACTTCTGAAACATCAGCTTCAGGGCTTACCTTAAATCCTTGGGCCGGCGCAAGGAAATAAGGCATCTTTGCGGGATTAGACTTGTAGCTTTTGCTAAATACATCCTCAAATATGGTGAGAGTGAATAAATTGATCTGCTCGAGTATGTCCACGGACACACTCAACGGGGTTGACCAAGATGTCAAATTGGCAGCTGAGTTTTTCCCTGCCCCAAAATGAAGATGGAACGATGGCAGCGTAGGTAGTGGTGATCTTGTCAGTAAGACTAATGGCTGAGAAGGGCGGTCTAAAGCTTCAGGATTAGCAAGGGATAGCTTGGTTAGAAAGAGCACGTTTATGTCGCCACTAGGTGCCCATAGGTCTGGTTTGTTCTTCAAATCATATGCTTCTCGCTTCTTGGAACTGACAGCAAGCAGAGCGTTGCGCATCGAGGGTAGCTGTTTAGAGTATGTTGGCAAGAGCCATTCAGACAAATACCCCCCCTTGATGAGCAAGAGACACGTCTCGAAGGCAGCAGAACATTTTGCAACCTGCTTAGTAGTGGCAGGGCGTCCTACAGCTCCACGAACTGGTGCTTGTTCATCGAGGATAACTTCCCCAATAAACATCTTGTTCTGGCATGTGACAACATATGTGGGACTCATTTTTTTGTTTTGTTCGTGTGGTATAGAGTCCATGAAATTCGCGAGAACAGTGAGACTCATCTTGTAATTAAGCATGGCCTTTGTGACTGGATGTTGAAATATCCGATTCCGCGTGCGCTCTCTAGCGAGTATTTGATCCATGTCGGAGTCATTTCCAGTGAGTTTGCGATCCTCTGGAAGTGCGTTACAGAATCTTTTCAGCACTTGTTCGTTCAGTCGTACCTCACGAATCACTGATTCATGTTCTCTATTGCCGGTTTCGCACATATGAATATATCTGGAATTGGCATGTCTCGCACGTCCTCTGGACTGGATGTACTGAATAAGAGTTTCGTATAGGTCAAATCGAACGATGAGATTGCAATCCGGAACATCAAGCCCCTCTTCGGCGACCGATGTAGCAATTAGGCAATTAAGATTGCCTCGTCGGAATTTCATCATAGTGAGGACCTGCGTACGATAAGAAGAGTTCAAATCACCAGCCTCGCCGTGGCGTGTTCCAACCTAGGGCCACGAGCGTTAGTTTTTAGAAACACGCACGTTCTGTTTATAAAATGAGATGGGGACAAGGAAGAGTGCACTTACTAAGTTGTCGACGAACAAATATGGCGTGCGAATGTTAGTCTGTGAGAGTAACTCGGTGAGGAGCCGGGCAGTGTAGCGTTGTTTCACAAACACGATACATTTGTCCTCAGTAGGACGCTCGAACCGCTCTCTCAAGTACGATACAAGAAGAGCAACCTTTGAGGACAAATTCGTTGATGGATGACCGGGGGTAAAATCCGGCTGCTCGAATGCATGAGTCTTGATAATGTCTCTTGCTTCCTCAATAACCGACTTGAGCTGGTCCACATCTTCACCTTGCCGCGACTTCAGCGAAGTCGCTTGTGATTTTGCTATGAGCCTTTTCACTTCCTGATCCTCATCTAAGCAAAATCGCCACATCTGGTCGGAGCACCAGGAGCCCAGAACCCGACTTGCATCATAGGAATATGCAAGCGGCTTTCGAAGAACGGATTTGGATCTGAAAAGAGCTTTCATCTGAATGTACAGTGGAGTCTCGAAACGTGGTCCAAGTGCAGCATACTTTGCTAAGTGTTCTTGTTTAGATGTGGCCGCATATTGTAGCAAAGTTGTGTCCGCAGCAGTAGCGATTTGGCAGTGTAGAATTTTCTCCAGATCATCAGCAGCCTTTTTAGGATCTGTACGAGCATCTACAGGCGAGGCTGTCATACCAAAGACCTTCGGGGAGACTGCTCTCTGATGAGCCTCCATATAGAAGTCTTTAATGATCCGAGCATAAGGATGATCCTTTTTGGCATGGTGTGCCTCATCAAAGATGAGTAGATTAATCCTCTCCATAGTAATATGGGAGTGATGAAGACAGTGGCGCAAAACTTCTGCTGTGCACACAACGACCATATTGTTGTTGAAGTTCTCCTCCCAGCGCTTTCGATCCCACATCTTCGTTCCCATGTCCCCGCAGAACATGTCCATTGGTTGGTCAAGGTTGGCCTTGAGAACCGCGTGTTGCTGAAAAACCAGGGTGACAGAGTTGACCTTCTTAGTGTTAGAGGCTATGGAATAAGATTATTGAAATAACTCACAAGAAAGAATGAAATACGCTTCCCCTTTCCTAATGCTCTGTCCTCAAGCTCTTGCGCAAAAATATGGCGCAACAACAATACAGCAATTAAAGTTTTTCCAGATCCTTGATAATGTTAGTTGATAGTAATCAAGGGGTAGATCGTCACGTACCTGTATCAAGAACGGCTATGATATTGCGTTCCTTTGCACGCTCAAACAACTCGACTTGGTATTCCCGTGGAGTCGAGATGATTTCCCTATCTTCAGCTTGGTGGACAAGCCATCTCGTGGACTGGTTTGCCTCGTCATCAGGACGGAAATGGTTGATTGTCGAAGTAGGAGCTTGTATTTGTTTTTGGATGTGCTGATCAATGATGGCGTTTCGTTGCCGCTTCCATTCTGACATCTTTTGTGATCTGGGCGCTGGTCGCACCTCTTCGAAGCCATCATTTCCGTCTTCCTGGTCAGCATAAGCTTCCTCAAGATCATCTAAGACGTCGGCGTCGCCGGTGACACGAGTCTTCTTGAGATCCGCAATTACATCAGTTGTTGTGCGCTGTGGAAGCGCTGTTGGTAACGACGCCATCTTGATTGTGTGGTGAAGTGAGACTTGAAGTTAGGTGGATCGTTACTGTCCACCTTCAATATTTCCTTTTAGAGTACAGTAATTGGACTATAGGGAGAGACGAAGTATTCGAGATGAACGAGGTTGTTGAGAAGCGAAGCTGATCTAAAATGATCTTCACATTGAGTGAGTTGATAATTTACCACGTTCGTGATATCTTGAAGGGCGAGGCGGGTAAGATCCAAGCTGAACTTTCTGTCTTGTGTAAGTCTTGTTGAGAGCCAGGAAGGATTGAGCTGTTGAAATTGGTAAAAACCTCGAATGGGTTCGTTGAGGTGGCTTCGTATGTGGATCCCTCGAGGTCTATGAGGTTATCGAGGACGTGAACTGAATACCTAGAAGATTGAGGCAGCCAGCCAGGAGAAAAAGCGTGAAAGGTACCGTTATTGCCCCGTTTTTTGGTATTAGTAGCAAGTTCTGTCAAAGGTGAAGAGCCGATTTAGTTGCTTTCACCCTTCGCTTGAAAATCGTCGAACAGAATCACGTCGGGGTCCAACAGTATCATTTGTTCCAACGTGTCAGAAGAAAGTTCAAAAGTACACGTCAAGGTCGATACTGATAGATTAATCAGTGGTGTGTCGTTGTCAAGGATTGGTAGCAAACAATCGTCAGCCAACCAGCAGAGGTCCTGCAGGTAATTGTCGTTTGACATGGCTTTACGATCTCAGGGGCAAACATAAAGGAATTGGAGGGTCAGTAAGAAGGAAACAAGGCTTTGTACATTGGCCAGAGGTAGAAGAATTCCTCTCCTTAGCCACTGTGGATATGACCAGTTATTGGTCTGAATCGGTTGATTCTCGATGATGTCGGCGCCCATGATCGAATATTGATTATGAGTCAAAGGAGACGTGAAGAGGGGGGAGAATTTCATCGCGTCTTTGTCGCGTCTCTATCGCGAAATCCCGAGATCATACCGATCGCCCCCACCAAAGCTCTTCGAGCTCTCTTGCTTCTGTTCAACATCCAAACATCAAGGCACCACCCTCATACAAATAATACATCGAGCTCCTTCCACGATGGCTGACCAAAGTATCAAGTCTCTTTATACGTCCGCGGAGCGACAGCGGCAAGCTATTGAGTCTTCATGGGACAGCAACACTGCCGAGTATCAGCAGAATCTTGCCTCCGCCATCAAGACCTACGATGATTGTCTGAAACTCGTAGATCGTTTGTCACTATTCAGTCCGAACGAGACCCTCGAAGATCTGACTTCGGGGGATTTGCAGTATGTATAACATCTCTGCACGCTTTTTGTTTTAAATTTAATGTGGCCCAGATACCTTCTCATCAATTATCGCCTCGCCGAACTTTTTCTCCGAGTTTCCAGCAAAGACCGCAAACCAGTCATCCAGGCAGCCAGAGATGCGTTTGAGAGGTACCTCAGTCTTTTGGACAACTACGAATTACTGAACGGTTCAGAGAAGAAGCTTTACAACACCTACACAGAGACCCCTACATCTTTCTCTACAATATCGACATCTGATTCCAACGCGCGGCGAAATGCGAAGATTGCGAATTTTAAACAGGAGAAAGAATTGAAGAAGAAATTAGAGGTTGGATATCGTGGGTTTCCAAGCTAAGATTGTGCTAACGGCGGGGCAGTTTCTTGCCCAAAATCCAGATTATTTGAAAAACGACGATGATGCTGTGCGGGAGTTACAGCTGACCAACATATCACTCGGCACACATAATACATTCCAGCAGCTCGAATCGATGAACAGGGAACTCGAAGTCCTTGCGATGGCGCCTCCATCACCTCCCCCTGGCCCCGAAGTTCTCGAGCAGGACTACAGAGAACGGATGGGCCTCCGAGGCAAGGAGGACTACTCAGACAGATTAGATAGTAGAGACATGTTATCGAGCGTGAACAAGGGTCCAATCTTGAGCTCAAGTGGAAAACCACTCCGGCCGTTCACTTTGGTCGAGAGTAGGCAAACAGTGAAGGATGGTGTATTTCGTTATGGTCACAATCTTCCGACGATGTCCATTGACGAGTATCTGGAAGAGGAGAAAGCTAGAGGGGGCATTATTGAAGGCGGTGGAGAAGCCAGCGGGTTGTCTCCCGAGCCTGATGAGGATAATCACGAGAAGGGTGATGCGGAGACGATGAAAGCCCGGGAATGGGACGACTTTGTTGAGGAGAATCCGAAGTAAGTATTTTTTGATATACGTCTATATATGTTTATTTCTCTAGGATGATGCTAAAATTTCTAGGGGCGCTGGTAATACGTTGAATAGAGGATGACCAATGAATGAAAGTGGACCGGATTATACTTTCACATTATTTGGTCAATTTCCGATGACGCTATGATCGTTGCCTCCAGTATTGCTTGCTTGATTTTCGGATATTTCATCGGCACATACAAACCTCATGAATGATCCCGTCTACCCTCTCTCAATCTGATCTCTGAAGCACTTTTCAGGCGTTCACCATTGGTGTGGTTTGCCTTGGTTGGGCTACGAGTCTAAAAGTCAAATCCATCTCATTTTGAAATTGAGCGACAAAACTACGCCTGCGCCTACCCATGATTCCACTACGACTTAAGAACATCATATCTTATTGCCCTCCTGATAAGAAGACAAGCAAAACTGTTCTCTTTTCAAAACTGGGAGATTTGGCTTGATTCTCTTGAAGTTTCTATAACATCAAGATAGTTGTCCCATGAAAGCTAGAACAATTCAATGGTAACAAATGCTGGAATTCTTACCCCCGAAGACCCAGACAAGCTCTCACATCTAATTTTCTAGCTCATCCATCAGTGTCAGCATTTCTTGGAGTCTTTGGCACCGTTCAAGCGAAGAGTGCATAAGTTCTTGTTGTAGCAATGCTGTCTGAACACTTAATAAGACTTTGTAGTACATCACAGTCTTTCATTGGAAAGCGTCATTGGATGGATCCTTTCGACGGTCGTCTCGAGAGCGATATTGACTTAAATTCCCTTGTTCCATGTCGCGGGCACGGAACGAATAGCGCAATTAGCGGGATTCTTTTTGAAGTTTTTTGTTGTATGTTATATTTTTTTGGTGAAAAGAGCTTTGAGTCTTGAGCCTAAAGGTGCTATTACCTTCGACTTTTTTGTTGCACATCGCAATAGCATGACGAAGTGTGGGATTGGCTGAGTTCTTTTTGAAAGTTTTAGTTACAAGCCGAGTCTTTCACGAAATGGCGCTTTGAACAGCTGAGCCCAGGGCACTAATTCACTTGAACTCTTTTGTTGTCTGTTGTAACAGCGGGTTGAATCATGGGATTGGCTGAACGCAGAGGCCAGCCTGTGCAACCACCCCAATACGCCGACGACTTTGATCAACCCAAGCCTCAAGGGTAGGCAGATGAAGTTAATAGTCATTCATATCGGCCCTATTGATTTCATCCTCACAGTGCATCCAGGTCAGGCGTCTTCAGCCTTGGTATCACAATAGGTTTGTTCAACGCTGCGGGTATTATAATTATCTCTAAGTGTACTCGGGGCAAATATTCGAACTATTACGCACAAAATGAGGTCGTTGTTAACCGTCCTAGTGTACAATTTACATGTGACAATTTCTTGACCCACCTCAACAACATTAGAATCTCTGGACATTGCGAACCTTTTGCTTTACGATTGTGAGATTACCTTTGGAGCCCCTGAACTTCATTCGCTATTTATGCTCAACACAGCTTCCCTGATGATGGAACTTGCCTGCTGAGGTATATAAGACTTGTATTAGTTAGCGCCGCTCCTTCTGCTTAGACAATCACAATTGAACATGATTTATTTTCTTTGAGGGCCTTCTTCATCCTCCCATTGTAACTAAATTCACACCATACCTTCCTTCTGGCTATTCTTGTCTTCTCCGCAATGGAAACCATGTCAAGCAAGTCACACATTTCTTCATGCAACGAGGATGACCCACGAACATCATTGATTAGAATCAAGAAAGAGGAGACTTAGGAGAAATCTAGCTTAAACACCACTAAGAAGGTAGATCAATGTGCAAAAAATTTGGCCATAACCTTTGAGAAAAAGCGAGGCGAGACGAGGGGCAAAAGGGAAAAGAGAGAGAACGGTGAGCAAATGCATCCGAATTTGAAATAGCCCGTCGTCGACAATATCTTGCTCCCATGATCATGCAAGGAAAACTCCCACTCCCACATTACGGTCAATAATAGAGTCAATTCTTAAATGCACTGCCTCTGCCACCGGACAATGGTCATACGACAGATATGTGGAATACTGCTCATCAAGGTCCGTATCCAACTCAGCCCCATCCGAACCACCCCTATGAGTATGGTGTCATCTCTCACCCTTCTTACCACACCTCTTACAGATACCTCCCTCCCTCCTTCGCTTATCTGACTCCATATAACACCATCTCCCCAGGCACTTGGAACGTACCGTAGAGCACTCTTCAGTATCAGCCCTGTCCCGTCCCCTCATCTCCTTTTTTCCACAGCAGCACTTGTGAACCTTGGAAAAATAATCCAATATACACCCTTTTCAGAGCCTACAATATCTCTTCGCTGGAGGCCAACCCTTGATTTGCAGTGGGAATGGCTGCTTAGTTTGTAGACAAGGTGTGCCAAGACAACACTTTAATTGACGATTTTGACTAGAGAGGGCTAATGGGAGTGGCATTTCCTAGAAGCAATAGTACAATAGGCGAGTATTTAAGGCATGATATATCTTGAAAGACGATGGGGAAAACATTGTGACTGCTTTGGGAGAAATTTCTACATATTCTGCAACGATAGAAGAATACTTTTAGTTGCCTTTTTCTTGACAGGACAATAAATAATTGGTCATTAGGCGGTGGCCTTGTAAATGGCTGTGCGGGGATTTTTGCCGCAAGCTCTATCCTTCACGCCCTACTTTGATGCGACGCAATACCAAGCCTGTTGCAAATAAGGCCCACTGTTTCATTATTTTCACTATTTTCATTACTTTGTATAACCTCAAGCACCCCACTACCCACTAGCCTCTGTATTAGTCAACAATTCACTTTCTTATATACTTGACACGTTGAACAATAGCTTCTTGTCAATCAATCAACTCTATATAACTAATCTGACCATATACGTGCTATTTTGATCATGATATATTCTGTCACGAAAGACTATAGGCGGTTGCTATAATGCCCTCCGATGTCTGCCCAAGCCTTGCTCCTTTCGTCGTCGTCTCCAGACTTTGACAGCGCTGCTGTTTCTCGCTTCGATTCTTAAGCATGTACTGCACTGTGTTGCTAGCTTTCTTTTTACCTGCGTGGCGCTCGTTCACATCCACAATAAGTGAGTGAAACCGTACAGAAGGACTATATGAGATGTCTTCCGGACTCCACGGGCACAGAAGACGAACTTCTGGAGGGTCGAGCGCGTATTGTTGCATTTATTTGGTTGGATTGAGAGCGTGAGGCCAGATGGCAAGTATCGCTTCCGTGAGAGTGACAAGGTGGCCACGCCAGATCTGACTCGAGAATGTCGTCACTATTTGATCTGCTAACATGAGTGTAAAAAAGATGTTCTCCCGTTACAGGCACTTTAGTTTCTTGAGCGGGCGAAGGAAATCAGCATACTCGCCCCCCGTTTTGCTCATCAGATTTCGCTGTCTCTGTGCTATGAGTCCTCCTGGTGTCCAAAAAGTCACTGCGCCATTGAACAGATGATAAGCCTTATTGAAATGACTTGACCTTAGGGTCTTGTTTGAAGGTTGAGCTTCCATCTATAAACAATATTGTGCGTCGTTCTCACATAAGGTACACCTTTGAGCTGGTCAAATGTGGGAGCCTCATGACTGCAGAGGAGCGTTCTGACGTCGGTTGGTATTTAATCTACAATATCATCAAGTTAGTCTTTACCTCTTGTTCGAGATACAATATTTTCTCCCGGCGTCGCTCATCTCACTACTATTTAGATTTCCTTGAGAAGAGACCGGAATATCCCATCGAAGGTTTGGCTGAGCCGCGTTTCCGACCAATTTTGGATATCATGGTGTAGGATACTTATTATCTATGAATGGGTACGGTGATATCCGCGAGGAGAAGCCATTTATATACTACTCAGAAGCCCCGGCGGGGTAGCCGATGGTAACTCCGTATAGCTGGAGTAATAGAGAGATATAATATATATAGAGAGAGAAGCTCTAGCCATCGAGGACGGTAAGAGAAGAAGAAATAAGGAACTCAAGACTTTCCCTCCTGGTCTTATAACTCGATTTATAGCATTCTTACATGCCTCACACCAACATATCTCATCGAGCCTAGATTTGATATGAATAATATGAATTTTCTTTAATCTTGTACCTTTGGCTGTGGTCCCGTCAGCTTCAATATAATTAACAAAGACCAGTGCACATGGTAATATGGTTATAAGCGGTGGAAATTTTCATGGCCAGCTCCAACCGTCGGGTCTTGACTTTGATTTGAGATTTCACATGACTTCAATCAGTCTAAACTATAAAATATATCCTCACCCTTCTCCCCCTCAAGTTGGCTGAGGCATCGTGGCATTTCCACATCCATCACTAATACACGCACTATTGGTGTGCACGTACTTAATCTTCGCCCCTTCAACTCGAAACAAATGACTATCAGGCATCGGTTTATCTGCTTGTGAGCTATCCAGTCCGGGAAATCCCACAAACACATCCGCTACCCCATACTCCTCGTCAACCACATAACGGCGGTACGGGAAATGGAGTGAGTCCGGAAACTCCTGAATACAGTCTCCACTAGCAGTCAGATTTCCATTGACCGCAAATCCGCCCTCAACCCGGTAACATGGCGCACCCCACGGAACAATGACAGAAGCATTCCCAAAGCGATCAAAATAGCTATCCGCCACCCTACGAATCACTTCTCTCGACTCTTGCCTCTCCTTCGGAATTGCCTCCCAGCTCTCCTTCGCATTAAGCGCCAGTGTCCCCTTGGCATTAAAATACCAATCCCCTTTATCAGTAATCACACTCTCGATCAACCTCGCCAAGGAATCGCCCGGGCTGAATTCCATGCGTGTGTGGATTACATAGGGATGGGGGTCTGTCGCGGCGATGATCTCGGTGAAGGTTGCGCATTGCACGGTGTCGTGAACGCTGCGGGTGAAGTCGATATGGATGGGGATGGCGGGCATGCTGTCGGGGATGCTGACGAGGAAGCCATTTTCTCTATACCCGGAGGTGGGGTTGATGATGCCTAGGAAGGTGTCATAGTCGCCAACTGCTTGGGCTCTTACGTAGGTATCGGTGAGATTTTTTAGGAATGAACGGGGGCAGTCTGCTGAGACGACTGCAGCGAGTGAGAGCAGCAGAATTGAAGGTATCATATTAAGTAGTCCAGCTTCGAGCGATACTGAATTTGCTTACAATGGAGATAGGTAGGAATCAAACGATGAAATAGCAGAGTTAATGTTTATATATTGAAGTCAACTTTCGCATCAAGGGCAATTGCCGTTCAAAAATTGCCTATTTCGGAAGTCTGCGAGGTACATAAACGTGTGGGGCAAGAATAACATGGGAGCAATATCATCCAAACCCCACCTCATTTATGCGGCGAAATGGTTTTCGCGAACCGGCGAGGAGGTGCCATTTGGTAAAATGCGTGCAGGTTGTTGATGCGGGGAAATTAGAGCAGAGCACCTGTCTCTTGACAATTGCAAGTATACCCGGTGTGGAAGGTTGGATTGAGTATGTTGCTTGTGGTTTCTTATGAGAATGAATGCCGGCAAAGATTGTAGCTATAGCTTGTGCGTACAGCACTATTCGATGTGCTTACAATTCTAAGAAACCTCAGGTACATTACTTTATAGATAAAGAAGGTTCCCCTCGAGTCTCCTTGGAATCACAGGATATTTCAAAGACTGTCCCTAGCTGAAGGAAGGGAGCATAGGTCATTCTTCAATCCTACTTTCAACAAGCCAATTTCCAGTGCTTTTGAGGACAGTCGAGTAAATTGTCCTTAAAAGTTTAGAACAATTAAACAGACATTGGACGACGAGTGAATCATCACACTCACATATCTAGAGAAGTGGTTCTGAGTCGGCAATCGCTTTCCACTTTGATATGGATTTCAAGGCATATTCCGAATGACTGGAAAACGATCGACAAACGAAAACAGTCTCGACAGTAGTGTAAACAAACCATAATTCTCTCACGTCTTTGTAGTTGTCTGTACATATGCCTGCTTATAGGATGTACTTGTATTTTTAGATTTGATGCACTAAGGGACAATGTAGCGCTCTCTCATACGAGATTTTCAGGAGTTCTAAGCAAAAGATAGTATAGAGACAAAAGAGATGACTCGAAAGCACTTGCTTGGCCAGTGGTGAATATTCATGAGCAAGCGCCAAGAAGGTAAGATAATGTGGGTTTGAATAGAGATGCATATAAACAGCTGTTCAAAGGTGCAAATTTGAAGTGGTCCAAAAATTGATGTACTTCTCCAAAGAAGTAACCTTAAATACAGAATTAACAAAAAGCTCCAGATCATAACATCTAAATCGCGACTCCCATCGTAGTTATAACGTTGTCAAGCGCTAAATATAGTACCACCACAAACACACCATCATGAGGCACTGTATTGGCGGGCAACGCTGCAGATTTCAGTCAGCGCATCTCAGCAGCCCAAACAGGAAGGTAATGTCCAAAACCCTCGGTAATCCCACCCACATCTTCAACCTCACTTATCATCCAAGATTGCCATTCCAACTTCAATAAAACTATATCTCCCTGAGAAGTGATTTTGAGAAGCCAAAGAATCCTTCCGTTACTACGCTTCTCGGCGCGCGAAAAAGGAAATAAGGATTCTCGTGTAACAAGATGATACAAACCTCCTCGGCATTCTCGGCCTTTCCTTTCAGATCTCTCAGGTGGGAAACTGGGAAGTACAGCACATCGCGGAACGTTCCTCAACCTGACTGGAAGAGTAAATGATAAACATCGTCATAGGCAATCAAACGGAATTCGAGAAATACCTCCACTCCACTCTTGACTCCACGATCTCGGTCCCTCTTTTCCGGAAATATCCTTGGTTCGAGATATGCCCCCATGGTTCGCCCTCTCGCGGGCTTTATGTCAAAAAAGATAGTCTCAGGGGGGAGGTGAAGGCAAGCAGACAGACCGTTGCAAGATCAAAGCTCTCTGGGCTCTAAGAGACGTAGAAATTTTCATAGTTAGATTCGTTGCCAAGTTCAAGACGTCGGGTGCATGTAGTCAGGTACTAGATGGCAACGGTGTTTGCACTAGATGGCCAGCATGAAAACCGTCGGCAGCGTACCTGAAGCTAGCCATGGGCCCGCGAAAAACATCGGGAAATCCCTAGAACCCCCTTTTCGTCCAGCGGCGCAGCTATCCGACTCTGTACGCAGGTGCGTGGTCTTGGAATGTCGTGCAACCTCACCACGACATGACCATGCTTCTTGCATATCGCTATCGACGTCGATAACAACGATGAGGTTGAAGGTTGTACCGAAATCGGTTGTCTTCGGCGCATTGATAATGTTCTTCAACATCCTCTTTTTAAGCTTTACCAATTATATCCCATGTCCCCCGCCTTTACGAGGATGTCTTGCGCGAGTTGCGTAAGTGGTGGCAACGATCTACAGCCTATCAGGAATTTTTTCCTTCCGTTGGTTCCTGGTCTAGCGATGCCTTCATTTCCACATCCCCTAGTCTGCAGGAAAGGGTCAAATTATCCTCCATTCGTTGAATCGTGGACCTGCAGACCCCCTTACTGGTGATCGTTCGCTTGTCCACCATTGATTGATCATCAGCGAGCCTTCCAGAGGGTGGTTAGACGGACTTTTTGTGCAAACTAACAAAGCCACCAGGAGAAGAATTAGAACAGTCACAATTTCCCCGCAAGGTATATACAGGATGTAACTCCTCCTCCCTGTTCGTTTCTTTTCACCGCGCATTCACACCTTCGTTGAGTATCTTCCTATTTTCAGTCACTCTTTAATCAAAGTCATTCGCTTCAAACCGAAAGTTCAGCAATCATGCGTGCTTCAATCATCGTCGGAGCATTTGCTCTTGCCACTGTCAATGCCTGGACCTACCCAGACTGCGTGAGTTGCCTCATCAGACCTCAAGTCAAATCTGCGTAAACTACTCCTTGATTCTCTTAGATGTTATAAGAAAATCTTCCAGATTATCCTTCAAACATCTAGGAGAAAGATTTATATTCCCTCATCCTATACAAGACGCGCCCCTCGCTTCAGCTCAAAGATCACTAACAGAGCATATAGGACCCAGACAACTGCTACAACCAGTTGACCGATTCCAAGAACAAGGATACCAGCCCAGAGTTCTGCCTACACTTCTTGAGCGGAACCACCACTGGCGCTGCCGCTATCCCAACCTCCTACAACAACTGTGCTGGTGATGTCAGCAAGGTCAGCTCTGCCTGCTCTTGCATCACATACACCTATACAAAGACCAAGACCTCTTCCGCAACGAGCACCAAGCCAACAGCTCCTCCTGTCACCACCACCTCTACTAGCAGCGTGATCACCTCCAGCACCTCCAGCTCTGAGTCTTCGAAGAGCTCTTCCAGCGCCTCTAGTAGCTCCACTTCCAGCTCTGTTTCAAGCTCTGAGTCCTCAAAGACAAGCTCTGCTTCTTCCACCAAGCTTACAACGTCGACCGCCACTACAACCAAAGTGATCACCATCTCAAGCTGTGCTCCAACTGTGACAGACTGCCCATACACCACAAAGCCAGTCACAACTACCACTGTTTCCACATATATCACAACATGCCCAGTGTCCGAGACCACCAAATCAACTGGCATCCCAACCATTCCATCACCAACTCCTT
Organism: Hymenoscyphus repandus; assembly: GCA_001414415.1. Classification (NCBI taxonomy): domain Eukaryota; kingdom Fungi; phylum Ascomycota; class Leotiomycetes; order Helotiales; family Helotiaceae; genus Hymenoscyphus; species Hymenoscyphus repandus. Next base: position 51,652 of record LLCE01000033.1, read on the forward strand.
CCAAGTCCGAGTCGAAGTCCGAGTCGAAGTCCGAGTCTAAATCTGAGACCAAGCTCACGACGTCGACCGCCACTACGACCAAAGTGATCACCATCTCAAGCTGTGCTCCAACTGTGACAGACTGCCCATACACCACAAAGCCAGTCACAACTACCACTGTTTCCACATACATCACAACATGCCCCGTTTCCGAGACCGGAAAGCCCGCACCACCACCATCGGTGGCGAAATCCAGCACCACCACATTGACAACTACTCTGTCACCAGTGACCTCAACCTCTACCGTCTATGGCACCAAGCAAATCACTATTACTTCGTGCCCAGCTGGTGTCGCCTGCCCAAGCGGATCAGTTACAAGCTCAGTCTACTCCGTCTCTACCACTGTCATCGTCTCCACCCCAGTCAAGACCGAGACAAAGACATACCCAGTCGTTGGCCCATCCCAGCCAGCCGTCGCCACTCTCAGCTCTGCTGCTTCCGGGACTGGGGCACCAACCAAAACCACCAGCGGACTTGTTGAGGTTACCGCCGCTGCTGGCCGCGTCACCATTGAGAAGATCGCCGTTTTGGCCGTCGCCGGTGTTGCTGCTTTCTTGTAAATATGACATGACCTGTCGATATGGAAAGGAAATGGGGATGTAGGAACGAAGTATGATCAATCGTATGATAATGTAATATAGACTACGTGGCAAGCAATTTGGGAATGGAAACACGAAGATTCATGTATGCTATGCGACAAAATAAAGACGCATTGATACTATGTAATCAGTTGCCTTTGATTGGCTTTGGTATATTGATAATTTGGTGACACAATCGCTTTCGTCCTTCCTTCCGCTGGGCATAACAAACTTAATCGACCTATTGAGTATATTACAATGAACTTGATTCTCCCACCCCGACAAGGAGAATGAGCTTGATTATGCTATAAATCAGGACACATTGGCATTAACTCTCTTACAGCAATGAAAACTAACAAGTCCAATCTACTTAGTAAAGAGTACAAGGACACATAGTTCTTGCCGCAAAGAATCCTTCAATTCATATAGTAGGCGCGGTGATTCATGCTCGAAAGCTGGGACCAAGAAACTTAGAGTAGGATACTGTCACGTTATCACGTATTGTAGGACAAAAACTTAACAACAGATGATGGATCTCTCGCCTCTAAGGTTTATTTTGGTGTGAGGCACGTAAGAATGTCATAAATAGAACCACAAGAGAACGAGGGAAAGTGTTGAGTTCCTTCCTCTTTTTTCCTTTACCGTCTTAGACGGCTAGAGCTTCTCTATATATATTATATCTCCCTGTTACTCCAGCCATACGGAGTTACCATCGGTTATCCCGCCGGGGCTTCCGAGTAGTATATAAGTGGCTTTTCCTTACGGATATCACCGTACCTATTAACAGTTTCGAACGAGATCTAATATGCACAAGGCTCCGAAAACCCAGGCGACCAAATACCATTCCTCATTGCTGGGGTAAATTAATTTTGTTGGCTCTTCGGCAAGCCATTGTAGCAGAAATGGACCACAAAGCTCTCCACACAGGTAAAAGTCGCAGAGCATAGCAACCTGATCTGGAGTCTTGAAGCTCAATCGAGCTGGGATGTCACGGGTCTGTAAGTGAGCGATCTTGCAAAGTAGAAGGCGCGCGGACGCTTCATCTCCTCTGCACTTCCTTGTAAAGAACTCGTGACAATTGCGCAGTGGCTAATCCTCGGTATCCATGATGATATTTTGGCGTAAATTCTGTTCTCAGCCGGAGGAGTTTCTAGCAATGATGAGAATGAGTGTTGGTATTTGTGAGATAGATATTGTCGAGGTAAACACGCCCGAACTTCAATAAGATGCGCTCGCTTTCTTGATCTCAAGCGACCCAATCAAATATCCTGCACCTAGAGCTCATCTTGAAATTCTATATACACTTCGCTAGATATTGAAATTGTATTCTAATATACATAATGTTTCTTTGGCTCCATTTGTGACCGGCCTAATACGCCACTCACACTTCCTATGCCTCTAAAATTTCCGTAACCTAAGCCAGAGACCTAAGATTGGACTCTTTTTCCGACAATTAAAGGTTGGAGAAGGACAATAGTTATTCTTGCGCCGAGTCTAGTGTGCTAATACGTAAAAGCATGGGCATTTACTCTACATACCGGTGTGATTTTAAGAGGGAGCTCTTCTGAGCGAGTGGCAGTTTGAATAGTCTATAGAGTGCAAGGGGCAAGATAAAAATTATACTTTACATAAAAAATACATAAATTTTTCTATACACTATGCCATTTTTCGTCATCTAAATTATTCAAAACACTTCTTTAAACTACCGATTATATTACCTATAAAATCCGCGGCGTACTAGAAGCTATAATCTATCCCATATATTATATTGTTAAGAACAAAGTGGATATAGTAGCCATATCCATTTATACTTAAATTAATATACGTGATCGAGATGAAAATTAATATAGGTAGTCATCTTAAGAATGGCTGTAATTATTTACTTAACTTCGTAGGGAAGTATAATATATAAGATGGCGTTCTAATTATGATGATTTTTAGAGGTATTAAATCATAAAACACTAACTACAATCGTCCTTTTGAATACGAATAATATAGTGTATAGAAGATAAAGGAAGTTAAGGGTCAAGGCTACGTAGAGGGTATGAAAAAGGTAGACCTATTGGCTGGGTCTAGCGACATCGCTAGAGCCAGTGGGTTCTCTTAATATATAACAGGACAGAATGAAGCTGGGTTAGACTGAATGCTTAACAGTCTTATATCTAGATAGTACACTGCACTACAGATCCCAAGTGTTCATTATTTATTTGAGTAGGAGGCTGAGACTATTACAGACTCTCCTTTCTTCTCACTATACCTCTGAACTATCTTATGGTAGATGACAATATAACGGCACACTAGAACTCCTAACTCTCCAGTCAGTTTGTGTAGAACCTACATCTTTCTCTTGAAAGTTGCTGAAGCACAGTCCAGTCTACTTCTTGCTCTCCTGGAGGCTAATTGTATTATCCTTTCACTGGAAGGACGTTCATCAAAAGATTATTATTGTTTAGAAGGAACTTTTGCATCTAGCTATCTAGAAATCTTTCTGGTAAAGGATTCGAAGCCCCTTCCCGGCGAAGGAGATAATACAGGAGGGACCTTGGGTGAAATTCACTTTAGCAGGACAAATTTTCGACTTCATGTGGAAATTAGGGTATCTAAGCGAGAAGCTGCATATCCAGTCATAGAATGATGTGGCTGAGTCATCGCGTCGTATCGCAGCTTCTGCCTTGAGAAAGCCTTGGTCTTCCAACCTTGCCTGTATCGCACACAAATCCACTCCTTGCCTCCAGATCGAGAAGCCTTCAGGAATTTGAGTATTAAAAAATTCGCACCAATCAAGATGCCTATCCCAGTGGAATATATCAATGGCAAGAAGACGTTCACTGTTCTGGGTACCACAATTACCTTGCTTCTATTTATCGCCTGCTAACACCTAATCAGAGAACAATCCAGAAGTAATGAATGAGCTGGCCGCAAAGCTTGGATTGTCACCTGAACTTCGATTCCATGATGTCTATTCTCTCACAGACGCGGATCTTCTAGCCATGATCCCACGACCATGCCTTGCTCTCTTGGTGATAATTCCACTAACACCAGCCTGGCACGCCGAGAGGTCATCCGAAGATGCAGACAAGCTTATGTATGCAGGATCAGGAACCGACGAGTTAATCTGGTTCAAACAAACGATCGGACATGCTTGTGGTTCGATTGGTCTCCTGCACAGTGTGATCAATGGACCCGCCAAAGAGTATATCCTTCCAAACTCCACCTTCAGTAAGATTCGGGAGGGCGCAATTCCACTAAAGTTGGAGGAGAGGGCTAAGTTCTTGTACGACAATGAGGACTTTGAGAAGGCACATCAGAGTGTCGCCGAGGTGGGGGATACCCTTGCGCCAAATGCTGCAGATGGTGACAAGCTGGGACAACATTTTGTTTCATTCGTCAAGACTGAGGATGGACGGCTTTGGGAATTGGAGGGTAGCCGTAAGGGTCCAATTGAGCGGGGTATGCTTAATGATGATGAGGATGTCTTGAGCGAGAGGGCTTGGCAGCTTGGACTTGGAAGAGTGATTGAGTTGGACAAGCAAAATGGAGGAAAGGACTTAAGATTTAGTTGTATTGCATTGTCAAAGACAACTTGAGTTTGAAATCGGAATGGAGCTAGGTTTTGCGTCCGATCAGCTCATTGTCAATAGTAGTTTGCTGTTGAGTAGACGCCACAAACGATCCTCTTTGGTCACATGCATGGAGTCTGAAACAAGAAGCTATTTTTCACCGCTCTTAAAGGGGGCCAAAACCCATCTTGACATCCTCATATGAAGGCCTTTATTACTATGTTTTAGCACCCCCTTGAAAGATATTACCACACAGTCAGTAACAGAAGCAAAATCTTCTAGCTTTTGTGGATAAAAGATCCGAACTATATTTTACCAATAGGAATGTTTGAATGAAACACTATACTAATAGAAGGACTGTTATTGGCTTTTCTGAATGACGCTAGCAGTTTTCCCGATTATTTACCACCGGGGCTTAGCGAGCCGAAGCAGAACCTGCTCAATGCTAGCTGCAACGACATAATGAAAACAAACCTCTTGGGCCGTTTTGTAAAGCAAACTGAAGGCACGATCATCCCTTGCGCCATGTGGCTTAGATGCATAAACCCATGGTCAATTCTGGCATTTACTCCCTTTCAATCTCAAATTGTACAACACCAAAGCACTATCCACAGCATACTCAATACTCCCACCCAACCAATACTTCATTGAGTTATTAGACCAACATGAAGGCCCAAGCCTATATCCTCGTTATCTAGTTCACGAGTTTAGCCGTCACTTTCCTAGGAGACTTCCCTGGCGGAGCAGAGCGCATATAGAGATTATTAAAGCGTCAAGTTCCCGTCCTCAGCGAGAATGAAAACAATTCAGGCCCAGTATCAACTTTCAGTTTAAACGCCGCCGATCAACTTGTAAATGTTCGTCCTGGTACTGGGCATGAGTTCAGAGCCCCTAACCCAAGTGACAAGGTAAGTCATTGACTGTCGCTATTGCCCACCACATGATTATAACAAACACTGATGATTGTTGATAGCGCGGTCCTTGCCCTGGCTTAAATGCTGCTTCCAACCATGGCTTCATTGACCTACCTGGCATGACCACCATTCCTCAGTGTAAATTGATCTATCCTTTTTTTCACACCCCCTGGTGAAGGCGCTAATTTTGGCAACCACAAACCTGGGGTGATGTGCTTTGAAGCGTTCCCTCCATTTTCCTCGGCCTTGTTCTAACAAGATTCCACTTCATCTTGTACCTGTTGACCTCGCTGACTTATGCAGGCGTCGAAGTTATCTTCAATGTACACGGTCTGGAGTAAACTGTATCCGTCATTCTTTGTGCTAGTGGTATTGCCACCGCCTGGTGATGTCTTGACCTAAACGTAATCTATCGGTGGCGCATACCATCCATCCGGACTTCTCGGCTTATTCCAAATAGCTTATGGCTTGTCTTACTCTCACAATTCTTATGAGAGTGACGCCTGTATCGCTCGAGTAAGTATACCTTGATCAACCCTCCGACTTCGACAGCTGTTGCTGCCACCTCAACAACTTTGTCTTTGGCCAAAGATTACAAGCGAGCCCAAAAATTCACACTGGGCATCATGCGCCAACATGACAGCGATGTCAAGAAGAGTTCGATTGCCAATAACCTCTACTTTCTCTAGTATACGTCTCTTGCTACGCTCAGTGGACATTGTTTGAGCTAATCCTGATTTAGCCTTTCTCTGGTCTTGTTGCTGTTTTGGCTCATCAATTGACCATCAACCTCATGAGAAATTTGAGTTTTTCGCTTCTTCTAATTTTCCTTAAGCTAACACAATCTAGCACGGTCCAAACAACATCCAAGGCTATCTCGAAAGTGAGACCCTGCAGTCTTTCTGATTTATCACGGGATCGGACAACGCTCACGTCTGGACCTCGGACATGAGAGAATGCCTCGAAATCCCTACCGCCGTCCTTCAAGCAACACATACGGTTTTGCAAAAGCAATAAGGTTTCTATCTTTTCCCTCAATCTGTGCTCTGCAACTAACTCATGATAGTTCGACCTCGCGATTACAGAGTTGAAGTACAAGGACCTCATCACCATCGGTGGCAACACGGGCACAGTCAACTCTTTCGTCGGCGTAGACCCAAGCCAGTTAGCTAGCGGCTAGTTCAATATCGACACTCTCCTGCAAGGTGACAATTTTGCTTGATGGGCATATCAAATTGCACAAGGTGGCGTTGTATATCGACTTTGGGCCCTATCGCTGGTCCTATTATCGCAATCTTGTAAAACGCCCTCAATCAGTAATTGGTCGTTTGACATGCAAGGAATTCTCGATCAACTTTGTCTCAAATTTGACATGTTCCCTGGTGCTAACTTCCGCCCCTAGGAGCTTGGCACTCTATAAACTACTTTTTTCTTTGCTGGGAGTCAGATAGATATTTTGCTCCTGGTAATTGGGAGCGAAATTCTGGACGATGGGCCTGGAGATATATTCGTATGGTGATACGTGTTAGAGGGGCTCCGGATAGGCTGCAGTGTTACAACTGACTTTCTCCACCTGCGGAATCGTAATATCTATTGTTTATTAACGAATAAGTTCTACAAGGGACAGAAACGCCGAATGTCCACAGTGCCATCGTGATGTTAAGGCGAGTTTCCTGTTTCTTTTGCGTTTCAGTCATATATCAAGATTTGTCCTCATTAGTTTAACCTTCGACTTCTTCTGGCGCAGAAGTTCTAATTGCCGACAAAGACGTTCGCAACGCCTTCATTTCTCGTCAACGCGGATTAAGCTTAGCAGCAACCCATATGGCATAAATCGAAACATCGTAGAAATATCTGCACAGTTCTAATTTCCAAACACAAACGACAGCAAACTTTGAGCACGCGACCATGATGAGTTGATAATCGATCAGTTATAGTTGAATGTTAATGTCAGTATTGAGCTTTCAAGACATGGCTGATGGTGACTTCGCAAGCTCTCAAGCTCTCAAGCAGAACGTCAAAAAGCGCGACGCAATAAAATGAGTCAAAAAAACTGGCGCAGATTACGAACTCAATTATCAGAAACAGCAAGAAAGAACGAACGAACGGCGCAATTCACACGAATATTCATGGAAGGCTGGAGGATGTGGAAGCGATAGTAGAGTTCCTGATAATACCAAGCATTATGGTAAAATTTATCGCCGCTGTCTCTCAGTTGGCATCTCGTATCCTATCTATCAATATCATCTCTTTCTGAAGTGGACTCGATTCTCCACAGAAACCGTTCCACATCTCCTAAAATTACGAGGGTATTTATTATCTTCAAAATTTAGGACAGATAAACTTTGGGTACATGAGAAGCAAGTATCTTAAGGTTTGGGGATTTGTGTTGAGGATCAGCCATGAGTCGGGTGGGTTCTTCAGACAATTTGAATATTTGGAGGTTTCCCTTTTCTGAGCATGGAGTGTGAGTCTGCCACTAGACCCACATTTCCGTCTTAATAATAGCACCCGATCGAGTCCCGTGCCAAGACCGGTAAAGTAGGCCTTACCCCTGCTCAGCCACCAATTGGCAGCCACGCAATCGTCACCCGTATAATTCTTTAACTTTATTCAACAAAGGCAACGTATCTATATTCCGTATTGCGAGTTCTACACTTATCAGGACTTCTAGTTCTCGATAGTTTCTGATTCCGATCTACTCTACATCATCTCTTGATTGATCTTCAACGGGTACTTTGTGCCAATTACACTCGTTCATCGCGTTCTGCACGCCCTCACGAAAGTCCGTTTGTCCCCTACTTCGAGTCTACTAACTTCTCAACCCCGATACCACGAACTCCTGGCAGCAGCAGCTAAAAACAAGAGCCACGATTTTCATCGGCCAATATCCCCTGAATCTTTCTGGATATTTTTGCACCACATTTGACATCGACAGCTTCCCACATTCTTGAGCGTGGAGGTAGCAAGGGAGAATATAAGAGACTGAAAGGTTGATGCGCTGGTAGATAAGACAGCAATGAGGGCCGAACATCGATCACAGAAGGGGATGAGCAGGGTGATTTTCTTCTTGTTCGCAATCTCTTCGTACGCGGAGGCGTTTTATATTCCAGGTAGGATCCAGCGTCGAGATCCCCTTCATTATGGTGGACTGATATTTTACTATAGGCTGGTCTATTAAAAGTTATAAAGATGACGAAGCAATTCCACTCCTCGTGAACAAGGTCTACTCCGACAGCACACAATTACAATATGCTTACTACGATTTGCCATTTGTTTGTCCGCCGACCGGCGCACATCATGCTGGATCTGCTCTACTGAGCGGCCAGACTATTTCATTGAACCTTGGGGAAGTTCTGAGAGGCGACCGCATAACACAATCTGATATTGAATTGGCCATGGGAAAGGATGCGCCATGCAATCATCTTTGTAACAAGACTATATCGAGGGAAGGTTTGAAGCGAGCTCGCGAGCTGGTCAAGGATGGATATGTTGCCGAATGGATTGTGGACAATTTGCCTGGTGCAACCAGCTTCGTGACTGTGGATAAGTCCAAGAAGTATTATGCTGCTGGCTTCAAACTGGGATACAAAGACGTCGAGCTCAGCTCCGGAAAGTCTCGGTACTACATCAACAATCACGTCACGATCGTCATTCGATACCGAAAGGCGCCTGGAAAGGACGGAGAACGGGGCGGCAAGGTTGTGGTTGCTTTTGAGGTTTTTACCAAGAGTATAGGACCAGATAAGAGATCTTCGGATGGCTGCCCGGCAGACCTTAACGAAATCGATACCCCTATGGAGCTATATATTCAGCCAAATGGAACTGCGTTTTCCGAGCTTTATCCGCACTCGTCATACCACCCTCACGAGGTCGATCAGGATGTTGAGGATGGAACAACTCTTGACATCCCATACACATATTCTGTATACTGGCGAGAGGATGATAAAATTGAGTGGGCACACCGGTGGGACATGTATTTTGTGAACCAGGAGGAAGGTCATCGAATTCACTGGTTGGCAATCATCAATTCTTTGATTATTTCAGGGTCATTGAGTGCTATTGTGGCCATGATTTTAGCGAGGACGATTCGAGGGGACATCAAGTCTTATAAGGACGCTGCTATGGAAGACGGAAAAGTCAAGTTGAAGAGGAAGTCTAGGCCGAGAAGTGATTCAAGAACGCTGAAGACTGGCGAGAAGACAGGTTTAGGCCTGCTCGAACAGGTTGGCGATATCGGCAATGACGCGGATGTGTCTTCGGACGAGGAAGCACTAGAAGACGTTACGGGCTGGAAACTTCTACATGGAGATGTGTTCAGAGTTCCAACTTACGGCTATCTTCTGGCTCCTCTGATTGGATCCGGCATGCAACTTGTCTTCATGGCCATTGGCCTGTTGTTCTTGAGCAGTCTGGGGGTCCTCAACCCTAGTTTCCGAGGTGGATTTGTGAGTGTGGGCATCGGCCTTTTCGTGTTCGCCGGTGTTTTCTCTGGATATTTTTCAAGCCGAGTATATAAGACATTTGGAGGCAAGAACTGGCGCAAGAACACTTTTGTCACGGCAATCCTATTTCCAGGCCTCTTGTTCGCCCTGGTCTTCATTCTCAATCTCTTCGTTTGGGCACAGGCATCTTCTACCGCCTTGCCTTTCGGGACACTCGTCGGCATTATTCTACTCTGGCTTTGTATCCAGCTTCCGCTGGTCTATATTGGATCTTGGTTTGGGTACATTCGCACTGGCGCATGGGAACATCCTACCAAAACAACATCACTCCCTCGACAATTGCCTCTACAGCCATGGTATATTCAAACCATTCCCTCAATCCTGTTGGCTGGCTTGATACCTTTCGCGGTTATATTTATCGAGCTTCTTTATGTCTTCCAATCACTTTGGCAAGACAAAAGCGGCTATTACTACGTCTTCGGGTTTTTGTCCGTGGTATCAATCATTTTAATACTGACCATCGCTGAGGTCACCATTGTCACAATATACATCAAGCTCTGTAGCGAGGACTACAACTGGTGGTGGCATTCCTTTATGGTTGGTGGTGGGAGTGCTGCCTGGGTTTTTATATATTGCATCTGGTACTATCTGACGAAACTTCACATTGAAGGTTTCATCAGCGGGTTGCTATTCTTCAGCTACAGTTTCATAGCCTGTGTCGTTTATGGGTTGCTTTGTGGAACGGTGGGCTTCTTGACTGCCTATGCGTTTGTTCGCAGGATATATGGGTAAGTTGCTCTTCCTTCCTCACGTCTTGAGCACAAGTAGACTGACAATTTCCATAGCGCCATAAAAGCTGATTGATTGGGTTGTTATAAAGTGCCTTTCTGGCGTAATGCATTGATGGAGTAAAAAGGCTTGGCATTCAAATTTTGGCGCATGTTGGAATAAAATTGGCCCTATGGCACAAATAGATCGGTGGTACATGGCGTTGAAATAACTGGTAATGTATGAAATGATTTCAATCATAAATCATGGCAACTCATCTGGAGTTGGATGTTCCGTAGCCTGCTTTCCCATCTCCAATACAGGTTCCGTGACTGAAGAATGCCACCATTCTGAACGGACAGCCCAACCCCGTGTTGCACATGCGTCCGACACGCAGGAAAGGGCAAGCCACGGGAATCGGCTACCAGAACCTTTCTTTGTGAAATTAGGAGGCGTTTTCTATTTTGGGAGCGAGATGGCGTTTTGCGATAGGTCGCATTAAATTTGCATAAGGCTGTGTGGGGAATTATGTAGAATTATGCTTCCTTACTCTAGAAATTTCCATGTTTTTGTCATTGACGCTTATCTTTAACAACGCGACAAAGATCAATTGCTTCATCATATTTCTAAGAAAAAATCAAGCCCTCCTTCGTAGGACTGTGACTTAGACCTTCATCGGAACATTCGATGCCCCCAAGTTCTTCCAGATCAAGCGCTGGCTTGATCTGAAAAGGCAGAATCCTACCTTACGACGCTGTTTTTATCACAATGTTCGGGATTTTATGATTCTAGCCCGGAAGCTTAAATCGCTTGTTTGGATGGTGAGGGGGGTGTGGTGGTTATCGAGACTCCACAGACGAGTGTTCTGTGTTTTAAATCGGACTTTGGAGGTGTTGGAGAGCTTCTGCAAAAGCTTGAAGATAGAAGAGAGTTACATTGAATTACTTTTCATTAATCTAGCTCTATTCTGAATCTTTCTAGAATATCCCACTACACCTTCTTCAGCTCCACAGTATATTATTTTCTTCAGCATTAATCTTGGGGTTCAGACTAACCTGGTACCGGCTCAAGCAGCAATTCGTGGTTGGCGGGCCCTTGCATGCATTATCAGCCTCCAAATTGTTTGTATGCAGGGGCATGAGATCGATACTACGTTTTGAGAGTTTCTATTTCAGATCTTCGGGCTGTCAGATGCTCAACGTGGTTTTTGGGATTCTCACTTGATGCCGTGAGCAGCAATTGAACCTTCTCTAGCGGAAATTTGGTTTGGCATTGGACAGGTGTTCAGTCTGTCTTTGGACATTGATCTAAGGTAATGGGTTGGAAGTATAAGACTCTGAACGACTTCCAGGTTTTTGCATATATCGCAAAGCCACTTGAGATTCCTACCAAAGCCTCTATCCAGGTCCAGATTGGGACGCTTGATTTCATCCATGCAGGCACTCTTTTCGGATGTCGGCTCATATCCTTCACTTTCCACCAGCTGAAGAGCTACAGGGATCACACAACCTACTTCTATGGCATTGTCCCTGAAGCCGTACCTGCATTTGAAACATCCACCTCATTCTCTATCTTGAAATTTTATAAACTATTTTTCTATTCAACCAAGCGGTCATTATGGACGCCTTCACGCCTGCGCAGACTACGGAACTTATCTCGAGGATCGGAGCGAAGAAGGCGCGGATGAGTATTGATAAGATGTTTATCAACTCTTTTTTAGGAGGGGCGTTGTTGTCTTTTGGATGTGCGCTGTCGCTGTCCACCAGCTCTTCACCATGGTTCCAGGTGAATGCGCCGGGTCTTATACGCACTATATCTGCGATGGTGTTTCCGGTGGGGCTTATAATGGTGGTGTTGACGGGTGCGGATCTATTCACGAGTTATTGCATGTACTCGACAGTTTCGCTGTTACATCGCCGGATCAGTCTGCTGGATTTATTGAAGACTTGGGGGGTCAGCTTTGTCGGGAATTTGATTGGGGCCTTGTTCGTTATGGGACTTCTTACTGGATGTAAGTCTATCATCTCTAGAGATCAACTAGATCAATACTAAGTTCAGAATAGATGGTGGAATATTTGATCAAGGAGCGTTCCGAGATCAAGCTCTAGCAAATGCAAAGATACGAGCAGTCATCCCACACTGGCACCAGATATTCCTTAAAGGAATACTTTGTAAATTCTCCATACTTCCTTCCCTTCCAGCTACCACACATGCTAATCTCAACCTAGGCAACTGGCTTGTCTGTCTCGCCGTGTTCCTCTCCATCTCCTCCCGCGAAGTCTTCTCTAAGATCCTCTCTATCTGGTTTCCCGTAATGTGCTTCGTAGGACTAGGCACCGACCACGTCGTCGCTAACATGTTTCTCATCCCCCTGGCCATATTCCTCGGTCCCCCCGCACCTCTATCAACAAGTTACTATATCTGGAAATCTATGCTACCTTCCCTCTTGGGCAACGCAATTGGTGGTGGGGTATTCGTCGGTGCGGTCTATTGGTACCTCTTCCTTGGCGGTGGACAGGAGGTTGGGATACATTTTGATGGTGTGAGAGAGAATGGGAAGGGGGAGGATAGGGGAAGGGTGGAGTATAGTTGTAATAGGTTAAGGCAGAAAAGTTCTGTGGCGAGTGAGGTGACAAAATGTGATAGTCAGAGTGAGAATGGGAGTGTGGAAGTGGTTGAGGATGGAGCGAAATTAGCGCTGCCGAGTTCGTGTCAATGTGGCTTGAGTGGACTAGGTAAAGATTTGGATGCGATACAGTTCAGGAGGATTGGAGAGGAGAGTAGTAAGGCATGATAAACATAGTTACATTTAATCTTCGATGAATAATGAACATTTCTACAAGTTCTAGGAAAGTATGAAAAGGATTGGAGACTCAACTAGTTGTCTCGGGAGAAATCTTTTGATGGTTTTGTCCTACAAATGCCCCACTTGATCATAGATATTATATATGGGACGGATCATCGGTCACTTAGAAGGAACATTCGTCCAACAATCAAATGAATGTTTCGTTGCATCGTGGCTGCCCTCGCTCGCTTAAATCGCTTGATATCTGAAAGGATCACAACTAGGTGAGACTGTGTTAGCCACCACAAGTAACGTAATAGTGGTCATATGATTCACCTGTTTCCTTAGTAATTATCACAAATTAGCTGTAAGGTGGCAAAGAAGACTCTGGTGAATATTAAACCTGACTAATCAGGCAGTCACTCTCTATGTAAAAGCTCTTTTGTTCCTGTGGTATAGAGGGCAGTCCTTTGAACAGTTCCTCAAAAATACACTTACTATATGACCCAGAAACCAAATTCGACTCCGGCAAAAGTCTCATATACTGTATTTCCACAAAATAAGCAATCCACATGAGTGGAGTTCGAAGTGTGGATCTTATCTCAATTTCACCAGTTATATCAACCCCTTTTTCTGTCTTCACGAGTTCCCAAAATTATGCAGATCTCGTGACCATGCTGTGCTTGGGCACGTGATAAAATCTGGACCTCGGCATTTCTACCAAACTTCCATGACAACTCTCAGCCTTGCCGACCTCAACCTCATGCAATCAAAACATTTTCCTTTCACATTATACAACTAATACACTAACCGCAACCATGGAGTTTCTTTCAACACTTCAATCAACCTTTGACCCCCAAAAACCGTCCCTCTTCGAACTCCTCTCCGAATCCCAACTCTCCTCACTCCTCCCCCCATCCCTCCGCTACCTCCTCACAATCGCAACCCACCGACACCCCCGGTATCTCCTCAGCGTCCTCAACTCCTTCGATGAGCTCTACGCCCTGCTCATGCTGCTCGTGGAGCGGCATTACCTACTCACCCATGGCGGTGGCTTCACGGAGAACTTCTATGGCCTAAAACGAGAGAAAGCATTAAGCGTTGGCGAAATACCACGCGCCCAAATCGGCGCGCCGGCACATGTGCGTAATGCGCTGAAACTTGGGCTCGGGGATATCTGGAAGAATCTAGCGGTTATGGTGGGAATACCGTATTTAAAAAGGAAGCTGGATGAAAGTTATGATATCAACGCCCCGAGATCTTTATTGGGTGGCAATTATACACGAATACCTACGAACCCGACGATAAAGCAAAGGATTATGCATTATTATAGATTGTTCCTGAAGAATGTGTATCCGAGTGTTAATGCGGCATATTACTTTGCGATTCTGGTGTTTAATATCTCGTATCTATTTGATAATTCGAGGTTTCACAATCCGTTTCTGTGGTTGATTGGGACAAGGATGAGGAGGTTGGGCGAAGAGGATTATAGGGCTATTGACGCGCTCTCGAAATCTAAACCTGGTGCTGGGCCGGCGGGTGGGAATCTTGGAGTGACGAGTTTGTTTAGTCCAAGGGTTGTAGGGGAGAGGATGCTGGAGAGTCTGAGGATACTTCTTCCGACAAGTATTTTTGCGTTGAAGTTCTTGGAGTGGTGGCATGCTAGCGACTTTGCGAGGCAGTTGAGTAAGAAGGCAACCGAAGGGATCGAGCTACCACCGCCAGTTGTGTCGGGACTTTCGACTTTGTCTACTCGATTTGGGCCTGCGAAGAAGGACAGTGGCGCATCATCAACAAAGGCACCTGAGAGTGAAACCGAAGTAAAGGAAAAGGAGAGAAAGGAGGCTAAGAACCCGCCAATAGCTTCAACCACTCTCCTTCCCATATTTACCATTCCCGTCCCGGAAGACTCTGAGCTTTGTCCTATCTGCGAGCAAGAAATCACCACGGCGACAGCTTGTCAAACAGGCTTTGTCTTTTGCTATACGTGTATACATCGTTGGGTGGAGGGCAACCATGATAAGCAAGAGGATTTCATGAAAGGGAAGGAAGGGAAGTGGGAGAGTGGGAAGGGAAGATGCGCTGTTACTGGGAGGAGGGTACTGGGAGGGACAGAGGGATTAAGGAGGATTATAGTATGAAAGAGCATTGAGATCGTGGAATCGTGCGTTACAAATGGAGTTTGTTGGAAAAATGGTTGAGCCTTTTGGAATTCATTAAATACCCCATGGCGGATTCTTGTATGCTAGGTAGAGGTAGAGATTGTAAGTGACAGACACCATATTATTGTTCATTGTTGAAAGCGCGGTTGATTGAAGAAAAGCTCGGCGATACACTTATATCAGTCGTGCTCGAAATTCAGGATGATGTTGATCGTATCCTCGTCCAATGGACAGAAATTACCTTTTTTCCAGGTAGTCCGGTACACCCCAAGAAAAATTCATGTATCATTCACATATTATTCATATATTGATAACCCGCTTATCTCTAGTCCCCGAAATCTTCTGTGTTCTCATATGTGGTAGGAAGCTTCGAACCATCTCCCTAGAATATGAGGCCGTCCGATAGATTCCGTGCTCCTCGATCCAAATCAAATAGCATGCTTGCACTCCGTGGTCTGTGGTGGGAGATTTGCGATCATATAAAGAAGGATTTAGGAGAAGCTGGTTGAAAAGATGTATGCTTCTCCACCCACAACTTCCATGCCGATTCCATTTTGCACGAGTTCAACGTTCCGTGACAGGTTGCGCCTGGCATAATCTGTTCATGAGGCCATGGAAACCTTGTTTAGAATTCCTCTTCCATCTTCAAAGGCCAATGTTCAGTTCTGTCGAGCTCGTTTCTCAGAGCATTGCAGATCTCCAAATCGCAAGACTTGGTTGCTAGTCTGTCACAGCACTTCGGAATTACACGAGTGTTAAAATAATCCATATAGTCGTAAACGTTAGTGAGCACTGCTTTGAGTATTTCTGATCGAACAGTCCGAATAAGTTCTAATATTTCTGTCAGAATAAGTCTCTAGGAACGGGATCAAGCATTGTCCTGCCCTGAGCACCTGAAGGCATTGGCTCCGCGAGAGAAAATAAGATACCTAATTGCGTCGATTCGCGTGATTCGGGCAAATAGTGTGATCCAATATCTGTAAGGATGTATATCGCCAAACACCTGCGTGAAAAAAGCCAAGCTGAGGAGCTAGGGGAGGGTGGAGTCAGATAATCTTTGGAGATGTACTTCACCCTTGAGAACCTCGGAGGCGAAAATAACAGATGCTGAGAATAATCTTCAATGCCCAAGCGGTGTCTTCCGTGAAGTCGGTGACTGCCAGGAATTTTTCGTCTCTCTCGCCCGCGGCTACTGTTGATTGGAAAGAAGATTAGATGAAAAAATTTAGAACTGGGCTTGCGAGGTAGAGTGCTGAGAGCAAGCACGATTATAGACAGTTCGCTCTTCCCTTCCTTCCGTTGCCACATCTACAATGATCTTGACATCACTGCCATTGGAGGTGAAGTCTTTGTGGAATTATGTCATGGCTGTTGATTCGTGGATGCTATGCACATCATGTGTTGCATGCTTTGTAGAGTGAGTGGCCTGTTGAAATTGGTTGTTATTTGCTCGACCAGAAATTGTCGTAAGCTTGGTGTGAGTTGCAGAAATGTTATGAGGGCGTAGTGTAATGTGTGTTAATACTTTAGTTGTATTCTGAGATAGAAATTTGCGAGATAAGTAATAATCTAGGAAGGAAACTAATCCTCGCTGAGCCTGCACGAGCAGGTCAGGCAAATCTCAGCTCAGCTCACGCTAGAAACTCACTTTTGCAACGGACCTAGTGCATAATTAAATCCAATCCAATATGAAAGTACTTAAGTCGTTTTGACTGACAGATTGAACCAGCCATCGAAGCCTATGGCTTGAGCAATCTTTCACATCATTCTGTGATGACTCTAATGAAAATTACTCTACATTTGCCGATAGAACAATAATGTAAGGCAAGGGCAAATTTCTTCGTTGAAGAAGTGCTTGAGTGACTACATGGCAAGATTTATGAAAGCTTCTGAAGACGTTTTCGAGGAATGGGACTTCCTCCACCACGCACTATCAACAGCAATATACAACATTGACAAATGTTTCGATCATGATTTCGAAGGCGAATTATAATCCTACTTCTTAAATTAGGCGAAACTCCCACGTTAGCTGACCAGAAGAATTACTCAGAAACGCCCGGAAACGTGTTCTGCGCATCTGAAATTACGATGGCACCGACCTTGTAATACAGGGTGGGCAAAGGGAAAATTTGCAGGGGTTTGTTGGATTCAGTCAGATATGCTTTTGTGATTTTGTCAGAAAGGGGCTTGGTTGAAAAAGTATGTGTCAGAAATGCGCATTTCAATTAGTCAGAAAACAAAATTTTATGTTTCTTGCTCTCATACTAACTTGACTACAGAAGAATGGACGGCCATCTTCAAGCGCTTCTAAAATTATCTCCTTTACTTAAGTATTAGGTTTGAAAGAGCTATTGCAGTTGAAAATAATGACGCAAACACTCAAGAATGTCATAGTTATTGGTGTAAGAAGCCCTAAAGTCTCAACGCTTAGCTCTAACCTCAGCTTCAGGGCGGCGGAAACATTGGAGTTGCAATTGTGTCGGCTCTGACTTCATCAAACTTCAGTGTCTCAGTCCTCACCCGACTCGAGTCCAAGAGTACTTTTCCGGAAGAGATCAAAGTCTTCAGATCCGATTACAGTATTCCAAGTGTGACAGAGGCCTTTCGAGGTCATGATGCAGTGGTTTGCGCGCTCAGCCATGACGCGTGGGGAGAACAGGTTAAGTTTATTGATGCAGCTGTGGCTGCTGGCGTCAAGCGATTCATCCCAAGCGAGTACGGGACTAATATGCTGAACACGAGTCTGGTCAACTTATTCTCCCCAAGATTGGACGCCAAAGTCGAGATTCTTGAGAACTTGAGAATGAAGGAGTCAGATGGGCTCAGTTGGACTGGCATCGCGACTGGACCGTTCTTTGACTGGGTAAGCATCAAGTCATAACCATACTGTGTTCCATACTAAGAACAATAAGGGCCTTCAAATATCACTTTTTGGATTCTCCAGTATCAAGGATCGTAAGGCGGTCATCTACGACGGCGGGAATCGACCATTCTCAGCCACGAACATGAGTCAAGTTGCTAACGCCGTGGTTGCTGTGCTATCAAAACCGGAGGAGACTACCAATAAATACCTCTACGTGGACTCGTTCACTGTGACCCAGAATGAGATCCTTCATGCACTCGAAAAGACATCAGGAAAGTGGCAAGTCAAGGAAATGACAACTGAGGCTGCCCTAAAAGAGGGAAATGATCTAGTCGCCAAGGGCGATTATAGAGGGAACTCTTTGTTGTTTGTGGTGCAGCTATTTGCAGATGGTTATGGAGCTGATTTTATAAAAGAGGGTTTGACGAACAAGATGCTTGGCCTTCCTAAGCAAAACCTGGAAGAGACTGTGGTGAGATTGGTTGAGGGAAAGTCAGTTGACTAAATTAGACGCTCAGAAGTCAGCAAAATCTGGAATTGAAGGAAATTCCCACATATGTCAATGAGCCAGTAAAACAAACCAGATGAATACCACATTTCGTATCTTATGGATTCGTCTAGATTTTTATTTAGTATCTTATTTCTTTGTTTGTTCACTATGAAAGGGCCGGGGGAACAATAGGGATGCTATCCAATTTCTCCCCGGTGCATTCTTTGCATTTTTGCTAAAAGGCTTGCGTGGAGTATATTCGGTAGATTGTTTTGGTTCGGACTAATATATCCTTCTTGACTTGTAGCAGCCTAAAACAATTCCTTTAAGGAGTTTAGCTTTCCTACTGTTTTATCATCACCTTTGGTCCAAACCCTTTCCACATGCTCGACACAAGGCTCGCTCTAGCTAGATCAGCATGTTGTACTATTTATAAGCTTCATTCTAGAGCTAGATTGCTTAGAAGCTATCAGAGAACTTGACTTGAGAGCGGCGAAGGTGTATCTACGAAGGCCAAAGCCGCCAACCAACAGAGCAAAACCCCTTAAAGAAACAATTTCGAATTTATACTTACATAGCTTTGCTCAACAGAAATTTGTGATAATACGGGGAAAAATATTTCTCTTCTAAATGGCCTCATCGACAGCCTCCATTACCCTAGCAACTTAGAAGGCGAGAAATGTTACCTAGGACGATCAGGGAGGTGTTTGTATTTGAATTTGAAGATGTAGAGATACTTGTTCAAACCGCAAATGGTGACATTTCCATGGCAGTGTGTGTTCGCAGGTTCTCAGTCTCACTAGCCCGTTTGGAAGAAGTTTATTTTCCCGTCCTATCAGCCTCTTTCAACATTAGAGACCTCAAGTGGCATTATTCTCGCTCGCAAATTCATCTACTTCGGTGAAAAGCAACTGGTGGTACTATTCTTCACTGAGGACGATGCGGAAGCACTGAAAACAATCTTCAGTCTAGCACACATGCGTCAGCATAGTGGTAAAGTCTCCAGTCCTATGAATACCGGGAAGCTAGACAAAGTCGCAATAATGGTAGACGAATATGACGGTTTAGATACTATTCTGCCGTATTCACTATAGTGGCTGCCTCGAAATGGATACTCGGAAGGATTACTGGCTCAAGCCTGGTAATGAGGAGTGGCTATTCATCTATTCGGTGTTCGGCTGGAGCTTTATATTTCGCGGTATTGCCACCAGATTAGCCTTCAAAATGTACATTTATTTGGGCGATGAACTTGTGCTCGATGATGGATATGGTATCTTATTATTGGAACCAATGCTTACAGATATTCTAGGTAAGACAGGTACTTCAGCATGCACGATCACTTCTACGATGCTGATAGTTTAAAGAGAGTATCGCAGAATCTTGAAGAAGGCTTTAAAATGTCTAACCCAACATCCTCCGTACTGGTCTGGAAGAACTCAATGACAGGGGAAAATTGTCTGTCATCTACGAGAAAAGTACTGCGACATGTACGTACGAGCGACAATTGCAAATGTCCTAGCAATAGGTTGTTCCCTCTCATAAAAGAGCTTGATGGCTATTACAACAGATGCGTCACCGAATTTGCAAGCTTTATGGACGAGAGGCTGGAATTAAAATTCATGAAGCATATGACAATACCGAAGAAGGATGAAGCCTTATGGAAAGCCCCTCGAAAGAAAAATTCGATATTGAAGACGGCTGGTTAAACTATCACTAAGGTGGCACAAATGCTCTTTACAACTATAAGAACGCCAAACCAGCCCGAGAATGTGAACAACGTATGGCTTCTCCAGGAAATTCCAGGGCAATCCAAAGGTGGTCCTCACTCAGAATGCAACCAAAGCTTGAAAGCGAATTCCAACATCGATTTCAAGAGATACCAGACGAGATTTGCGGTATGCCCTTGCAGAACCTCACAAGAGACACCTGAAGCGAGCTTTCTCACAATATACGCTTCAGTCAGGAAGCAATGGGTGTGCCTGGGATATTGAAGGGATGCCTTGACTGCCGAGGTAGTTGCGGCGGAAGATATCAAATTTGCCAAGATTGAGCTGCTATACTCAAAGTCTGAGAGTTTGCATTGCTCAAAATCGTTCAACCATAATCGGATTTTTAGAAAATTATATTTCCAGTGGGTTGTGAGAAGAGAATGTTCGCCTTTCGGAGTGATGGAATGGGTCGTTGGGGTTCTTCCAAGGATACGAAATCTCATTCGGCATGTCATGGTCTAGTTTGATAGAGAACCCATCGCCGAACTTTTTGTTTCCAATTGCGTTTTGTCATCTTGGATATGGGCTAGTTTAAGATTTGATAGCCGCAGATATTATTGACATTCTTGGTGGTACCACAAAATCCATGCCGAAGTTGTGTTTCTGTAAGTCATGTCAACGATTGAGGCCTGCGAGATTTGACGGAATGGTGTTAGCGACAAAAGGTTACAATGAGAAGAGCTAGGTATATCGAATTCGAAGAATATTTTATGGTACTCCGCGTTGTGGCAGGCGCTAGAGATTCCAAGCTGGAAGTGAAGATCCTTGATACCTTGATTTTGTTTTTATAGAACGGCACCCTCAAAGTTCGATTGACTTTGAATTTTCATAGGCTCTGAATGAAGTGAATTAGAATTGAAAGCCTCAGGATAAGACTCTAATCAGATCAATGGATACTGCCATGGTGTAAGTGATATTACTCTAAGTTGTTCGATCCTTAAAGGAAGAGTAAATTTTTAATTAGTTTATAATCAGTTCGCAGACGCTTCGCAGGGAAACACCTTGAACTATATTCAGGAGACATTTAATCAGTATGAATATAGCAGACACTATGTAATCATTAAATATCGGTAGGAAATGGACGTGTCAGCAATTTTGGATTTTATATTGTAAAAAGTTGACACTTGGTTATCCAAGGACTTCAACTAATTTGTATCCATATGAAAAGCATCATAATAGGGGAACAAGATATATACAACAGCTTGACTAAAGAAAAATATTAGGGATTTAAATACATATGATTACGTCAATGTTTGTTAAACAGAACATGAGATATCTTCACAAATCATATGTGGTAGTGGCATCTATATTTCTTATTTATCAAATTACTAGAGTCAAGTATGAGCTTACTCTCTTATTAACAGAACCCACGGTAACAAATGAAGCCAAATCTAACGACAATTCTTCTTATTACGACCGGAATTCAAGCTCAATACAATAGTTAAACAATTTCGATTCAAAAAGAATCGATCATTGCGCTCATTTGGCAATAACCCCCACCAGCAGGATAATTCTAGGCGGGCAACGTCCCATGGGTCACGCAAGTATATATTAATTGCTGCAGCTGACCTGCTTAAGTAATTCCAGTCTCACAGGATGAATGATGGACGTGATTCGTCAAGTTGTTCAAGCTAAGGTTATGGAGTTGAGCCGCCGGCAAAATGATCTGCCCTCGTATTTTCATGGATCGTCAGAGTTTAGATTGAACGGGGACGGAAAACTTCAAAAATTAGTAACGTTGCAGACCACATCGACTCATCCGTGCATCTGATATGTTAGTTTCACGTGGACACTCTTGTTTTCGTGCTGTAAAGTGGAGTATAGGCAGGCTTTCAACGCAAGGAGGTACAGAAAAACTATTGCTTACCTGCATTCGAAGACCTAAAATTGTCAGGGCTTCCACACTGTCAAGAAATGTATGTTTAAGAGCTTGAGTGTCCCTCATCGTAGTGTCTGAAGCTTTGTGGAATTCATCATTTGAACTCACGGCGCCGTGAGTAATACCTGAGTATGGAGCAAAAGTCATCCCCTCGAAGCTTGGCCCTCTTGGCACTATGTTGCAGTTTCTGGGGTCACACAAGTAAGATTTTCACTATAGAGTGACATCAGACTATCTTGCTAATCGACATGGACACTTAAAGATGCAATTTTAGCCCCTCAAGCATCAGAAACAACTATGGTTCCATCCACCTCTACCTTGGCAAGTACTGCAACAAGCACTGCACCATCGGGTCCAATTCCGGATCCTCGGGATAAAGATGCAATCAAGTGCTGGTCCTCTTCCTATTCCTACTCCCTTGCTTCGGTCGCAGTAGATGATGTCGCCCGCACTATACCATATACATCTAATGGCTTTATCTCAACTCTTGTCACGACGGATTGTTGCTACGGATACCTGCCCGTTGAGTCGACCACAACACTATGCGATGGATACCCTCGCGTTCTCCACCCTCACGAAATGATATACAACGTGACAAAAACATCGACACTCTACAATGTTACACAAACCACAAGGCAGGTCCCTCCACATACCGAGGTCACCCCTAGGTGCACAGTGGAGAACGAAGCTGGTGCTTGCACGAGACTGTGGGAAGCATTTGACTATACCTCTCTGTCTCTAAAGCGAAACTCTGAGACACGCTGGTCTTATGGGGCTTATGCTCGGCCACCTTGCACGTCGCCAATTAAAGCGTGTCCAACAGCTACGCAATGCTCTGTCCATTATGATGAGGTAAAGATGTATTACTGGCCGCAGACGACGGTTTCGGGTGACTTCTGTGCTCATAATGGAACTACATTTACGCCTACTAGGACTGAGGAAGATGAGCCAAATACCACTGAGATTGGTAAGTCATGTGTAGTTTAGTAGTCTTCTGCGACGCTAATTGTTGTTTCATACTGGAACATTACTTTTCCACCTGGCTTCGAGCTTGAGATGGGTTATATCTCTTAACTATGATACTGATTTGTATACTCAGATGGCATGACATTCACATCTCCCAGCGCTTACATAGTCGCCAACTCCGCATTCGGCTGGTATAAAACCAGCGGACACGGTTTGATTAGTTACGGAAAGTTCTGTGGACACATGGAGACAAGTGCAACATACACAATTGCGCCAGAATACATATCAACAATCTACGTCCACGAGAGAAACAAGCTCTATTCGATGGACTGGGAAGATCTCAACACTATCCGTCATGAAGCCTACCAGCGCGCCTGCGGACGAAGATACGGATGTTCAAGCTTCTCAGACATTGTGAGCGCCTTTACGCCACTTGTGGTTATTCCAGATGAGGTGAGAACGGAAGAAAGTGGGTGGCGAAGTTGCGATGGGCAAGGGAGCTTCCGTCCGCAGTTTATCAAGCTCGGAGATGATCCGGATCCTGAAGAGGATGGAGATGGCAATAATGAAGATAATGGTGGGGACGACAGGAAAAAGAAAGGGAAGGGCAAGATTGTTTCATCGAAGCCTACAGCGCCTGCAACCAACCTCAGAGCACAGATCACCCCGACAACAACGATGGGAACATACAACCCAGCAGCGACCACGACTCAAAACAACGTCAAACACCTAGAATTTGAGGAAGAGATTAGCGTAATTATCATAGATGGACAACTGGAACCAGCAGAGTACAAGGAGCTGTAACATCTGGAAAGTTAGGGATTTTATGGCTTGAGATAGCAGCTGAAAATAAGCCATTATCTCCGGTAAAAGTCATTGGGAATTCTTCTCAACAGTGAACAATTGGAAGTGGCGAGATTATTTCATTTAAGTCCTCTCGACCCCCGAAAAAAATAGTTCTGGGCTGAAAATACTGAGAGTTGGGTCGTGTAAATAAGGCGCGGTAATATGATGTGTCTAACCTATAAAAAACATCAATGATGACGCTTACTCAAAGTATGTCTACAGACAAGTACGGAAGTTCTTATAGTTAAGGAAGAGCCCATAGCTAATTTTAAGTGAAGCTCTCCCATATCGGCCTACCCTAGTAAGATAAAACAAACACAGAACTCAATTGAAGACGACAAAAGAATGCCTGCCACCCTGTTGTCAGAAGAGAAGAAAATTCCTGATTAAAATCTCAAGTGCAAAGAATTCTACATCTAATTTCTTCTGTTTATTCATGATATGCCGTGCATACACTTTGGCCTCTTCCTCCAGCTCCTCCACGGGTTCAGGTTGAAAGACTCCTCGCATTGAGACTAAAAAGCTGAAGTAACGAGTGTTCTCGAAAGTCATCAGTATATATCTATGTTCTTGTATAAATTGGTTTGAGGATCACTTCGATGTATTCGTGTCTGTGGTCGCGTCTGCTTTCTAGGACATAATCTGTGCAAGTGTTTAGAAACCGCAGGTATCTGAACAATATCACAAACGTGCCAAATAATCTAGGAGTTATCATCATGGCGCCACAGTCTTCCATTTCGTATTTCTTTCGATTGGTACTCATCCCTTGCGCGGCCTTTTTCCAGACCTCAAGCCTGCCAAATACTCATACAATCATGGCCCACCCCTCTTGACCAATTTTCACAAACTTTGTCAATTCACTGCTCAATTACAAACCCAACCATGGTCTGATCAGCTGAACACAAAGACCCTTGCTGCTTTTTGTTAGACCAGAACAAGACTCACTACAGCTTGCTCAATTACAAAATGAACCATTCTTTCCGTTTCAAGCTGTGGAAGGAAAGTGAATAATTCCGCTCAGATTATCCCGTCATAGCAGAATTATCACCCTTTGTGTGACGGAGAACTAAGCAAAATTCAAAAAAGATTAACTGGAATCATGAAATCAAACATGAGAAGGGTAAATATTTCAAGTGCTCTCGGGGTCAGAACGCGCTTTGTAGTGTATGTACATTTGAACCAGCTACGATCTTCATAGCGACGTACAATACAATTCATCTTTGTTACATGAGGAGGAGAACGTCATCGAGTAATCAAAAGAAAAAGAGAGAACCTGGATACTTTCTGATATTTCTAATTTCGAGTATTAATTACTTGCCCGGAAGAGGCGCCTCTTGAGCTTTCCCTTTACTTCCAACGTATATCGGTAAAATTGGCGCGCCCAATGTCGCTGAGTTAGGCATGGTGATACTATTTCAAGTTGATCAATACCACTTTGGCTGCGCACATTGAACTACAAATTCTCGAAGTATCACAACAAGCAGCTGAGGTTAAGCGATCCCCTTGACTTAGCAAAGTTTCTCATCATTGCGAGATGCCTTGAGAACATAAAAGGGGAAAACATTTGTACCGCACCACATCAGCGGGACATCGATCTCACCTAAATTTTTCCCCAGGAGAATCCATATTCCCTTAAAATGTTATTGGCCAATAAATTGCCTGGTGGACTTGAAACAATCTGAGGCAGGTATCGTGACGATTATGAGTTTGTCTAAAATGGGGAGTGCATGTCGACCTTCTCCTTGTTTTTAGTGCTGAAGGTCAAACTGTTGGTTTTACAGATGAGTGGGTACATGTGCTCGAAGGATGAGGAATTCGAATATTTCATACGCCTTGAATCAACAGACTTTACGAAAATATACTTGAATAATTCTCGGCCCTAATTCCATTTCCCCTCACTAAACGCCTTCTCCCTTTCCTTCCCAACCATTTGTATCGATATAACACTGTCTCCACATCTACGCACTCAAACTGACACAACCCCCCACTCCATCCTCAACAAAGATCCCCCCATAAAAGACCCCCTCATCAATCCCCGCGGGCTGAAACCCCTGTTTCGTCACATCCGTAATATTATCCCCAGAAGGCTTCTTCAACAATCCAAAGTGATGCTGGCCCTGCCCCGAGATATCATTGGTGACAGGCTGAGTAACGGCAGCCAGAGGGTCGGAATTTTGGGAGTATAGGATTTGTGTTGTGCTGAGAGAGTGTTAGTTCGATAAACGAAAGAGGGAGGGAAGGAAAGAGGAGTGGATGAATATACTTCGCATCAAAATCCATCACCAACCCAAAATTATGCCACACCCCACCCCCACTGAAAACCGTCTCAAATATAACACCCACATCCGTATTAACATTCCCCTGCACCACCAACGTCTCTCCCTGCGCCACTGCTTCCCCAACCGCACTCCCATTCACGCCTCCTGCACTTGCAATATTCATCAGAGCCCCCGCATTAACCTTCCCCTCCAACCCCGCCACAGTCCCGGTCTTCACCACAATCTGATTCGTGCTAAAATCCGCGCTCTCCAAAAACACCATCTGGTACTCATGAGTGGTATTCAAGGGCTTGGTTTCGTCTTTCATGACTGAGAAATGGATGGTTTTTTGGCCGAGTGTAGATGGGTCGGTGCCGTTGTTGGCCGCGGGAAGGAGCTCACAGCGGCGGAAGCCGGTTTGGATGTTGGTAGGGGAAGGCGCGAAGATAGAGGCATCCGAGAGGGTAAGGAGGAGGGGGATGGTGGCGTTGGTATCGAACTTGAAGATGGTTAGCGGTGGAAATGGGGGAGGAATGGAAAGGGTACGAACGAGGGAGGAGGAGAGGTTTGTTGGTAGTTGGATTATTTCGGCGAATGTAAGGTCTGAAGAGAAGTTGTTAGATTATATTCTAATTCAGGACTACTCTTGAGCGTACTTTGACCCTTAACATTATTCGGGTCAAAAGGACTAGCCGTAGTATCGAAAGTCGCAGGTGTGCTTCCAGATGGAATACGACCTTCAAGTGCAATTGGACATTTTTGTGCCAACACTGAAGCAGCCAGCATTAAGGCAGAAAAAGCGCTCACCATTGGAGCCATGATCTATTCTATTTTGTCGTTAAAGAAAGTGGTTGTATTGAAACTTGAAAAGTGTATACCTGAAAGAATGTGGAGTTTGGATTATGTTTAAAGCAATGAAAAGAAAATGCTGGAGGCGGAGGAGGCCGAGATATATATCAGAACAAGACATGAACTGATCTGCGATCATACGGAAGAAACGGACATTTCCCAGGGGACAAATCCTAAGTCCCCAGACCCGAGAAGAACTTTATTAGATGACAGTATCTGCTTGCTGAGCTATCCTGGGAGAAATGCGCAAGGATATATCGTTTGGATCAGACAGAACCTTCTTCAGATGAAGAAACTCGCTACTAGTGCACCCTAGTAGGCGATCATGCAGGAACCCATGTCACTGGAGAACAGGCAGACGGAGAACGATTTGACTGCCTGCTCGGCACTAGAACCCACTTTATTAAGTTTGCCAAGCATTCTACATTAACAAAACTTCATCAGATCTGAAATACATGATTGACTTGGCTGAAACATAGCTCGTCTCAACTACAAACTACCTTTCCATCGGTATCCTACTTCGCACCGAGAACCGAAAGGAAAGCGTGTATATTATCCGAACTATCCTCCTTTAACGTCTTGGAAACTTCCCAAAATCAATTATAACATTATCTAAATGAGAGTAGCGTGTTAGGATAGTGTTACGATCACCAGATTGATCACGTGTAGTTCCGAGACCACAGACTCTAGGCTGTTATAGCACGTGGACTCATTACAAGCTAGTATAGTATCAAAGATCACGTGATAAAGCCTTTAAAAGCGGCCGGAGACGTTTGATAAGTAAAAGTATCGACGTGGTCAATAGGCGAAGTAGGCGACGTTATAGGGGACCAGTAGTATATAGTCTGGGTATTTACCTGTTAGATAGGAGCCTCGTACTTAACTAAATATGGTAACTAAATTATATTATTTAATTCATAGTTATCATTACTGTGAGGGTTCACACTCGATTGACTCAGACAATATAGGGTTGAATGACTGTAATTGAGTACGATGGAGAGTCAGCTAACCTGCGCTCTCCGTCCTATGTAAATGCCAGGTGGACAACACTCGTTGCCACGGCGACACGGTCAATGCGTCGAGTCGACGCCCCACTACTGAGTCAGTATTACAGTTCCTTATATTCTTACTATAATAGCCTAAGGTCTCCTAGAGGTTATTACCTCTTAAGCCTATGGTCTTAGAGCTATACGTGATTAAACCTATAATCTTTATACTATTCCCCTTCCGTCCTAGCGTATTATAAGGAACTATAATAGTAGGGAATTACGATTTTAAGTATAAGGTAAGATTACTATAGAAACCAATCTCTACCCTTCTCTAATTCTCCTACTACCCTAATAAATAATATAAATCTATTTCGCTACCGACCTAGATAACTAAGGACCTTAATAATTATATCTACTTCTTCGAATCGGATAATATTATAATTTCTAGTTCCTAAGATTTATTCTATCCTGCCGGTCCGAGCCGGTAACGACTCGGACCCTTTAGTAATGGCCCTGGGGTTTTAAGGTGAAACCCGGAAGTGAAGAGAAAAGAAGGGAGGGAATCTAAATCGGGTTCCTGACATTAATATATCGTAGGGTTATATATATAATAGCCCTTAAGCCTACCTACTATACTCTTACTACTTCTATTCCATATACGCTGTTTATTAATATATCCAGTACTACTATAACGTTGATATATATACATTAATATAAGCTATATATATCTGATTATTACGATTAAATACTTGTTTCCCTCGATTTACCTAATAATAGTATATTAACAGTCCTACCTCTCAGCTAAATCTTCTGGCACGGAAAAACTAGGCGCAGTATACAATAATCCAGATTTCGCCCTTGTTCGTCTTTCTGTCATGGGCGCTATTACTGAATTAGTGTCTGAGCCGAAGGAAATTTTATGATTCCAGAAATGGGTTTACTTACTCGAATTTTGAGATGATGGAAAGGGCTCAGAAGCCACAGAGACTCTCGCCGCTGAAGCTGAAGCAGAAGCTGAAGCAATTGATGATCTCGTCCATCCTTGTGAAGGAGATTGCGTTGGCGAAACTTGAAACGTCGGTGGCCCATAGCTTAGACCGTCGTTCTTATTGCTCTCTGCTGGTGCTATAGTCTCGTTCTCCGCTCCTCTCCCGACTTGCGAAAGCATACCTAGTCCGATGTCATTTGGTAACGCTTTTGGACTTAATGGCACACCTCTTTCTATAGAATGTTGACTCGAAGTGTCATGAAATGTAGGATTTCCATATTCTAAGCCATCATTCTCAGCCCCATCTATAGGCTTGAAAACCTCTCTATCTGACGTATTCTGCACTCCAGAAAGAATGCTCAGCTCAACTGTCTTCTCGAAATCTTTTAGATCTGGTCGCGGTTTCGGTATCTGTTTTGGTTTCGGTGTCGTGGTAGGTTTTACTGGATGTACTCCCTGTTCCCTCGGTGCTGGTCGTCCCCAAATGTCCGGCCAATTGTTAGGCTGCTTCGTTTCCCATGCACGCCTACAAGGAGCACAATATATTGACACTCGAAGATCGAGGTCAAGCACTTCGCGTCTCTTATCCAAACATGCACAACAGCTATTACTATCCTGTTCGCCCTCGCACTTTCCGTTCTGGTTGTGTGCGCAGCGTGGCCCTAAAAGCTCCCATTCCGGTGGACACATAATGATTGGAACAGTCGTCCAAAACAAGTTACAAAAGATACAGTACGGGCGTACCCTGGCTTCTCTTGACAGTTTCCCAGTGCGCTTGTCGGCACATGCGCAACATGGCTTGTTTATTGAGCTGCGGCAGCTGTCGGAAATGCTATGTGGACACTCCTGGACAGCGACAGGGACCGGGACCGGAACTGGAGTCGGCTTGGGATCATCCCATCTATGAGGTTCTGGGGTGGATATCTCATGTATGCGTGGTCGAGGATTGTATGGTCGAGGATTGTATGGTGGTGTATATGGTTGAGGCTGAGGTGCGTATGTTATAGGACTCGACTTGCGGCGGCAAGCGCAATAGCAACAACAACAAGCCAAACCAAGACAGAAAACCCCACCAACTACCAGAACTACGATCGAATATATGAAATTGAGGGGACCGAGGTGAAATGGCTGGGTGGCACCGCTATTGGAGCCACTTTGTGGACTCGGATTTAAAATTGGAGTAACCCCAGCTGATTGCACAACCATCTGTACTACTGCTGCATATACCATTGGTCGCGAACCATCGGTGCGCATTGTTGGTTGAACGACTGTCGTCGAAATTGGACTGATTGTCCCATAAGTCAAAGTGACAGAACCTGCGGTATTCGACTCGAAGAGCGTTCCCCAGGCTACTACACTCATGGTTTCAGGGGCAGTCACCGATCTAGCGCAAGCATAACCACCATTTCCAAAGGTGCGTAGTGATGTATACGAGCTAGGAATTCTTTCAGCATATTCCATGTTGAATCGAGATAAGGGGCTTACCTGGGACAACAAACAATTGACAGATCGGTCTTGGTAGACGTATAGTACTTAGACAACGATGTTGCTGTAAAATACCCTGATGGGCAGCCTTTCGCTGAAGTATACCAAAAGTCATCCCCAACTTGTGTCGATGGAGGAGCACACCATGTTGAGACTTGAATGTAATTATTGGTGTAATACCCAAATGACAACCAAGCGTTCCAATTAGTAGTCGCAATTACTGTTGGATCATAGGTTGTACATCCTTTGGAACTACAAGTACCTCCTGCTAAGATAGTCGGAATCTGAGTAGCGCAAGAAGCTGGTGGTGTCCAGATAGAAGTCAACGGAGCTGCAGTTGGAAATGTTGGTGTGGCAATTGCTGCCATTGCCATGGGCAAAGTCTGAGGGGCCATCGTGAGCTCGAGGCTCTGAGCAGAGCTTGATTATACCGACGAATGTTCTTCGATGTACCGAGCTCAACGAAGAGGCGTGAAACGAAAGCAAAATCGGAGACTAGATATTGGAATTCCTAGGCAAATTGGAGTCAATCTCACAATATTGGGGTGTCATGGCAGCTGTTGCATAACTATTGAGGATGGGCGATGCCAAAGTATCGGAAAGTGACATTTGAGCCTCCAAATTGCTCGTCGAGCCGTCTTAACCCATCATTGGTGCAGTTGAGATGCGATACGGGGATTTTGATAACTGGACGGCATTTATTTGATGTAACTCAGTGGCTGCTTGTTGCAAACCTTTTCCTAGCTTAGGAGCTTTGCCAAAGGGAAACTAAATTGGCGCCCAATATTGGACAGCGTTGTGGTTGCGAGGCTGTGTTCCGCTTTGTGGTAGCCACTGTCTTAAAATACCCTATTATCACCTCACCCACGCATAATTGCTTCCCGTACATGAGGCTGAAGATATCGTGGGCAGCCTCTCCTGAATTAAGCGAGTGTATGCGAGCCGTGAGTCTAACCGAATCCAAACTCATCGCTACCCCACGCCGCCACTTTTCGGCATCTTCCAGACACAAAGTTACAGAGCGGCAGATTTCAATA
Source organism: Hymenoscyphus repandus (assembly GCA_001414415.1). NCBI lineage: Eukaryota > Fungi > Ascomycota > Leotiomycetes > Helotiales > Helotiaceae > Hymenoscyphus > Hymenoscyphus repandus. The sequence goes on from LLCE01000033.1 coordinate 83,322, forward strand.
ATTGCAAGACATTACGCCCGACAGCCGGGCGAAGAGTGTAAAAATAGACAATTTACCCCAATGCCATTTGTCAACTTACTTTTCGTAAGAGACTGTGGCAATTCCAAACCTCTCGCGATTAAACATGATTGTCCAATTGATTTCATCCCCACTGAACGTGGCGTCCAGCTGGAGCTCGGCTACGAAGTACTCCTCTCCATTGACACCACTTCGAGTTCTTGTAAATTTGGAGTCGGGAATGTGACTGAGGTCCGCGGATACACGGCAGATGTTGTAGGCAGCTGGATGTCTTAGCAATATTTCAAGATGCAACAAACAGATAGGATTGTTCATAGGATTTTCTTACAGTTATCGCGATAGCGTTGCGGTGCAGCATCAGCATCGCAGCCGACAAGCACCCCTCCAATTTCACGAGTTTCTCCTTTTTTGAAGCTCCGTGATACTGATATTGACGCTTTCTTGGGGTAACTTTCAGGCAGACGCTCGCCTTTGTCAATGAACCATGTCATTTGGGCTTTGGCATATTTTCCTCCTGTGAGTTCATCGGTGTACATATCATCAGTATGGTGTTTTCTAGGGTCAAAAGGTTCGCTAGCGTAAGTGCCGTAGTGCTTGCGCGCGAGACGAACAGAAATCAGTCCACCCCGGGCACCTTCGAGACCTCTACAGACGGCTCCACGGGCAACAGCTGACCAGCTATGCGAGTGTCAGCATGTTCTGCAGATATATACTGGAGGTCGCAAATCTTACGGATTGGCTGGTCGTCTTGTCAAAATCCCACGTTGCTGGCTATATTCTGTGATCTTGCTGAAGAGGTAATCGTTTCTTCCAAAGCCACCCACTATAATTACCATCTACAAAAGTAAGTAAAAGTTATTAGTGTTGAATCTAGGGCTTACCTTGGGTTTGGCCCGGCCGCTTTTTACCAAGGAAGCAACTTGGCCGTCAACCAGCTCTAGAGTTCTGTTCACGCAAGGATCCATGACTGCCTTCATTTGTGCCCTGCTCTAGTTAGAATACTTAGACTATGAGGTTTAATGAGCAGCTTACGTTGTCATGGTCAGAATTTTATCATCAATGTTTCTGGACTCATCGTCTTCAATACCACATTCTTTTGGCAGGGTGATTACATTGTCTTCCTCAGTTCCACTGAAGTCCATTTTCGCGATCTGAAACGAATCGATCATAGCGCTCCCGTGAAGTGTCTTTTCCTTTGGAATCTTTCCAAAGGCTGTAGGGCCTATCCACTTCTGCAACCACTTCAAAAACTCCTAATCTTTCATCAGCTCTTCATAAAGTTTTTTCGTTTTATGGGCTTCTCACGTCCTCGACAAAGGTAGCACCACATTTTGCTCCACTCCCTATTGCAGCTTCTTCAATTTTGAATGTTGGAGTCGTTTGTGTGATCTGGTAGGATATCAAATCCACAGTGCCACCACCAGCGTCACACAAAACAAATACATCCCCGACCTATGACCGTCAATACACATAATTAAGTTTGCACATGAGTAGAAGGTTACCTTAACGTCATCTTTCTGGGCACCTTCTGTCATTCCCTTGAGTGCGTAGATAGCCGCCGCCTCGGGCTCGGTGATCATACGGATCCTTGATTCTGTCACAGAACGGGGAGTGACAAATGCTGCCCTCTTAACGGCTTGAATTGTTGCATCTTTTGCAGACTCTTTCCAAACAGCTGGGACTGTGACCACAATCTCCTTTTCTAGGGATTCGAAGATAGCACCATATTGTTTCTTCCATTCTACCTCGCAGTGTTTGCGTATCTCAGTCAGATAGTCTGTCACAATCTCAACAGGATCTTTGCCAGGATAGTCCGGGGGTCCGTCATCATCGAAGTCTTCCTCATCAGAGTCTCCTCCCAAAGCTAGATTCTCTATGCCAATGTCATTAGACAAAAGCTGAAGAAGACGCTTCAGCATCTTGCTCTTCCCCTGTTCTTTATCAAGCTTGAGCTTCATTAATGAGTGCACCTTGGCTTTATCGTTGGGACGTATCATGTTCCCCCATTTGAGCTCAACATCTGGAGGTGGCCCGTATGAAATGCGAGTTGGAATCTTCTCGGTGTTCCCAGATCCTCTGCCAGGCCATGCAATCAAAAGCTGGACCTCTTTCTGGCCTTCTTCGGCATATGCAACACCACTCAAATAGATTCAGCAATGCAATCTTAGCTCTTGAATGTAGTATGTTCATACCTGTAAGTGGTACCAAAGTCGAGACCGATGATGAGTTTAACCATGGTGATTTTTGATGCAAGTTTGTCTAACAAGTGATGATGCAGAAAATTGAAGATAAATCTAGCAGACAAGAAATTTTCGCAACTCAAGCAAACATAATAGTGAGGCTGAAGTGCTGGTAAGATAGTGGTAGCAAGTGTTTCAGTGACTCCGCTTTCTCGCATGGCACTCTGGCGTCTGCCGTGTGGCGCAATAAGATGAGACCATGGTTCTTGCAAAACAAAACAATATTGGGATTCTGCATACGCGATGGAGGGCCTCCTCTTCTGGAAATAATTGCCTTGGTTACACTGCATAAGCTCATTGTTCAGCTCAGCTGGGATGGGATATCAGAGTGAGGCTCTGCTCAAATTCGGACGTGGATATCACCCTTCCCCACTGTTTTGTAAGAAATCGAACACTCGGTACAATATCTGAACAAATTCTGAAAGCCGAAGATGCCCGGGAACCCAGATAAATCGGGGAAGCACTCCAAAGAACGAAACCAAAATGGCACTAAAGGAGGTGATTATTCTAAGGTATGCTTTGCCTCCTCTGTAGATCATCTTCGAGAGTACTAATGTTGTCCAGGACCGAGAGTCAAGGCCATACCAGAACAGGAGCAATGAACAAACGGGGAGCAATCCCAAACATGACCGTGATTATGAACGCTGTGCAAATGGCCAGGAGAACCATGAACATCACCCACGAGAAAGGGCATGTTCAAGTCCCGAGGTCCTTTACTATGGGCTGATATGACTAGGAGCTTGACTCGGTGAATCGACCGGAAGACAACTCATTTCAGGACGATGTCGGGAGATACCATAGAAGCATGCGAGGCATTAGTCTTGGCCCTAGCTCGTTGCAAGTATGATTGAAGGTTTCATGAAGTCTGAAAGAATTCTAACACCTGAACGTTTAGGATACTAGCGAAATAGGTAGCGGTGAGACGAAAGAGGGAGGAGAGACCGGACGCTTGCAAGGAACACTTTCAGAACTAAATCAAATTGGAAAGGGAAGCGAGAAGCACCCACGACCTGGGGATAATCAGCATCTACAGCAGGAAGCTCAACAAGGACAGAACGAAACCTCAAAACCTAGAGGCCCAAGAAGTCAAGCACCAGATGTGTCGCAGCACCCACAAGCCCAACACCAGCAACAAAGTCCCCGAGAGCACAAGTCATCAGTATGTTGCAAATAATACTGAGCTTTGAATCATCTCACAAATACAGGAACGTAATGTATCTCATGCGCCGTTATATGCCCAAACGCACGTCGAGATATACGAGAGCGATATACAATCCCAAAAATCCCACCCGCAACAAGAAAATGTTCTTCTTCCTCTCGTAGAATGGCACAAACTGACCCACGATCGGGAAGTATATCGGAGGCTGTTCAAAGCACAAGAGCAAGAGCTGGAACAAGAGAAAGCCAAACGCGAGAAGATCGAGAAAGCAGCTTTAGAGTTGACCGATCGCTTCCAACCGGCATTTGACCCAGAGTTAAAAGCACACTACAACACCCTTGATGCAAAGGTCACTATGGTTGCCAAATCAATGCATGATCTGATCCCATCGAGAAAGGAGCCCGACCAATGGCCACAAGGAGTTCGTTGGGAGTCGTTCATACGCCCTGTCAAGTTCTCTGATAAGACAAGTCGAAGAGCTATATTGACAGGCGTGGTGTGGAAATTCCTGGTCGACAATATCTTCAACCAGCGGTTTAGTTGCTTTGGTGGCGAGCTTGCTCAGAAAGTGAATGAGATCCACAATGCTCTATTCGCAAGTACGAAGCCCTCCTGGCACCAGCCTAAGCTAGCATTGCTGACCACATAATAGATAACCATGGCTTGATCGAAGAGACAGAGGACTCCGCCAAGTGGCGAGCTTCGACCGCGAAATATCTCGAACCGACATTCAGCTCCACGCACAGCATTCTCCAAAGGCAGCTCGAAGACATACTCGTCAAAGAAATTGGTTATGAAAACATAGCCAAGCCTCGAGGAAAAATCAAAGCTATGCTAGAAGCTGCTGAGTCATTTAAACGATTATTGATGCGACAACGGGCAGTTTTCGACATGTTTATTCCGACTCCACGGCACGGATACAGCAAGGCAGAGGGGGACAGATATCTGGATAATGATTCAGAGGAAGACGACAAGTCAGCAGGACAGATCTGGTTCGTTATCAAACCTGGGTTGATTAAGCGAGGAACAGGGCGAGGTACGCATTTCGACGAACAGACTGTGATTATGCCAGCCTTGGTTCGGCTAAAATGAGTTGCGTTCTTCCTGATGTTTAGGGTAGCCAATGAAACATGATTACACATTGGGATAAGAGGGTATAATGGCGATACGCATACGCAGACATCTTTGTAGACGTGAAATAAGCTCAAACATAAATAAGATTCTGCATCATTACTCTCCAAGCCACTACCACTTTACGGTTCAAAATTGAGATACGAGGAAGACATGCGATTGAATGGACTTTCTCCAAGCAACGCAATAATAATATCATCAGCCAAAGCCCGTGCTGTTAGTCTTCTCCTTTCCGAGACAGACGTCTGCAACCAAGTTATCAACTACAGAAATGTCCTTAGTGACAGTTGGCAGGGATGGAGTTTCTTCTGCCACCAAGCCTGCCGCGTTTTGTGCTGTAGTTGCGGTTGAATTGTCTCCAGCAATAGACAAAGTGGTGGCAGGCCTGTTTTCCTTGCGATTAGAGCCGATCCGGGGGATGCTGCCACAGAATCCTTTATATCTTGTACATTCTCGTTGTTCTTGGTAGTATCCTCAAGAATTTCTGCTGTTTTGAGCGATGTAGCTTGAGCACCGGCATCCTCAGTCCTCTCTGCCTGTTCGACCGTTGCAACGGCAGTATAGTTAGAAGCTTTGCGTAGGCTTTCAGGTCCTTTTTCAGGTTAATTTTCATCGGCATCACCATCATTCTCTTTGTCATCTTTTGCCACTTGATCAAATTGCTCTAGTCCATCACAGATCTTGAGCTCAAGCTCTTCGTCCTGTGAGTATACTCTAAAGCCAACGACGCATACGGCATTCCACGGGCCAGGTTCGTCTTCATCCTCATCATCACCACCCTTGGCCTTAGAAGCATTTGAGCGCCCTTGGCCTTGTGGCTGTCCTGCCTGAGCAGCAGGCTCATCATCACCAAAAAGATCATCAAAATCAGATATCGGACTTGCGCTTGATTCGCCCTCAGAAGTGATATAAGCTTGAGGTGGCGGACCACGGCGATATTCACGCTGCGATATCATCGACATCTTACGCATATCACGGTATTGAAAATGGGGAGGTGGTGGTGGTGGTGGTGCTGACATAGATTGACCGGTTGGCATGCGAAATAGTCGTGGCCTTCCCTGGGGAAAATTTGGGATAGATGCCACACTTTTGGGCGTCTCCGGCGTTTCTTGTGAATCTACGGATGGATCAAGGGATACAGGGTCTGTTTGAACTGCTTTGTCGAGGTCGTTCAAAGGCTGAGGTTCCGGTGCAGGCTCTGGGATTACCTGAGGTGTATCACCAATTTCTTCAGTCTGCACGCCTCGATCTTCCCTCTCCACGGGTGCTTCCTCTGGAGGTTCTGTTTGTACACCGACCTCCTTTAGCTCTGCCTTCTCTTTAGCAATGGCCTCAATGGTTTCTTTCTGTCTTTTGAGATCACGCTTTTCCTGGTTTTTCTTCTCTTGCTTTCTAAAGACATCCCGTTGTAGATGCCTCATTTCCCAATTTTTTCTCCGTGCCGCAGTCCTCTTCTCTCTCGCTTTTGCTTTCTCTTGGACTTTTTGCGCGGTGAGATTGCCATCTATATGGACGGTGACTTTGCTGTGTGCTAAGTCGTATGCTGCGCCCACTTGCGCAAGTTTATCGTTGTCAACCTTACGTTTGCATTGTCTTTTTACCACCTCTTCGACAGTAAGTTGAGCTGAGTTGCGCTCAGCAATAACCATAACCCACACTGAATAGCTGCCAGTCGGTAGGCTTGTCAGTTCGGCCACAACACTCCGTGCCATCAGGTAGTTGCCATGGCTCCGGACAATAAAGTCTTCCTCGTCTGGCGAGTCCATATCGTGCAGGCGGAATTGGAGTCTAAAATCGTATTGGCCCTGTAGACCATCGAAATAACGGTCATCAAGCTGGCTGAGAACTAAGACAACTGGCGACTCCTTCTTCAAAACCACCTGGAATTTGTGTTCATACTCGGAATTCCATGGTACATCAACGCAGATCCACTTTTGAGTCATCCGCCAATCAGTATCATTCGTAAATAGCCGAGTACGGTCGAAGTGCTGGTATTTACGGAGCAGATCTGGATAAGAGATCCAGAAGACGCTGTCACTGCCGAATTTGTGCTTCAATTCAATTTGTGCCTCGGGAGTGAACTCCTTGCTCCCATCTGACCACGCTCCCTCCCAGTTACCCTTCTTGCCTTTGCCCCATGGATTTCTACCTCATATCAGCATCAGGATTCATTTACTAGATAGCTTTACTTACCTAAGTTTAAGCAGCCGTTCCCCTGTTGATAGTTCCCGAGCTTCCATTACCACATATGCATGACCTTCCGAGATACCATCGCGATTGCCGTATCCACCATCAAGTAGTCCCGTTGAGCAACCGAACAAAAATTCCTGGTTCACTTTCATGATTTCATTCGTCCAAAACTCATCAGTGTCGAGAATGTCTGAAGTTAGGAGCTCAGTTGTGACACCACCAGTCAAATCTTCGACTCCTTCACTGCATTTCATTAGTTCAATTCCCATAGCGTGGATAGAGATGTACCCATTCCAGCCGCCTTGTAATGCTCCATAATCGCCGTGAGCTTTGGCATATGCCTTTTCAAGCAGAGGTAACCAAGTCTCGTTCTGATCAGCGCAATGTGCAAAGAATAATGCTTGTGAACCAGTCTGATAGGTTTTTCGATACTCCGCTTCAACGTCATCTCTATCCGAAAGCTCGAGTAAGTGCCGCTGAAGTGATGGCGAGTCCCAGTCTGGAGATTTGAGGTATAACTTGTCATCGATGATGGAAATTATCCATTCGCCGTCTAATTGTGTGTTAGATAGAGATATGTATAGCCAAACAAGGAAATTCTATGTCAAGAAGTGTAGTACATAACGAGGCCCAAGCAATGCTTGCTAGCCATAATGCCAGTGCAACTCCTGCGATCGAAAATTACGACTCAAACATGTTGGGTCCCTGAAACTGTCCACTTGGTGATCTCAGCCAGGCAAATGACTCGAATTTACTCTGTGCACAACCTAGGCTCGTAGCAGCTTGGGCAATGGGCTATCTCGGCCTGCTTGGACGGATTCAATATTACTTAAGAAAGGGAAGAGTGATGTCTCTTTTCTCTGCCTTAAGCTAGTGGTCTGTATGTCTGTTGTGTCTTCATAAATCCAAGGGTTTAGGAAGAGCGCGCTTTCACGAGCCTTGCAAGAGAGCACGTTCAAAATCCCACAGGGGTAACACGCTGTACATTAAACATGGCGAACCCACATGTGCAGACGCGAAGATCCTAGCACTTGCTTAATGTGATCATTATTAAGCAGTCTACATGATACAGAACAGGAGGTGCTGGTGAGAAGTTCTTACCTCTATGGAAGACAAATCCATATATCCCGATTTCTGTATTCGTTAGCATACGACTATGCTATGGAACCATGAGTACTCACTAGTATCGTACTCGACACAGATTCTGTGTATGCCGTTGTCCATACTTGCAAGAGCAGTGAGACTAGCCATTAACCAACAGTCCCCGAGGCTGCCTTGTCTGACATCTGCGGGTGTAACCTTCTCCTTAAAAGTCGGGTTCTCGAATATTTCGTGGACTCTCTTGACGGCTTTAGGGACATTTGAGGCCGGATTTGCGAAAGACCTGCCACTGATCTCAAACCTATCTTCACTTAAGCCATTCAAACAATAGCCCTTCTCCCATTTGAGATCCCAGTCAATATCAAAATCTGCATCGCGATATCTCATATTGACCCTTTTGCATTCCCTTATAAGTTTCTTTACCCTGCTTCTACATTCCTGGGCTGCTCTTTCAAAGTCTTTTGATACTAAGCGATTATTTTGCTCTTCTCCAGGACTTTGTTTCGAGTTCGCAGGTTTGGACGGGCTTGGAGGAAGTATCGTCGTCGCCTTGCTGAATTTTGGCATAGAAAACCGAGACCATATCTTGTCAATCGATTCTTGAGGTGGCAGAATCTTCTTCTTCTTCTTCGGTTTCGATTTCGACCCATATGGAGGGGGGGGAGGGATTCGCCTCAAGCGTCGCCTGCTATCATTGTCGGAGCCGCTTGAATTAATGGAGGATGACATTGTCGCAAACTGTATTTACTAGACACTTTCGGTGAGAGAAAGTGCTGTCTCTCTGTGGGGTAGCAGAAACTCAACAGCGCGAGAGGGGTCTTTAGACTTGCAAGGGTCCAATGTGCAACGACGGTTAATTTATACTGTCTTGTGAGGCCACAGTCTTGTAGTCACTGCTAGATCGTTGTGACTGTAATGTGCATAATGCCACTTAAGATAGAAGGACAATAGCCTCTGGGATTCGAAGCATGTTTTCTTTGCAGTGGCAAAGACTGGCGGTTGCCTTCTGGTAAAGTTGGCTGATGATTACTCCGTGGACTCGGACAAACTTCGAGCACAACTTGGGCTATGAATTGGTCGTTGTGGTCAACCAAAAATAAAAGCCTCGCCCTGCCTGGCTTGCCTTGCGTAGCTTCGGCGCCTCAAGTGTATCTTGCAGACCGAGGACACGAGTGTAGAGCTTCGCTGACCACACAGCAGTCGTTCTGCATCTCGGCGCATACAGTCCTTGCATGGGGGAGGTTCTAGACTGGCGGGTTCAGTGGCTCGAGAGAAGCACCAGGGCTGATTTTCAGCCGCAGAAATGATGGCTGTGGTTGAGTCCGACATTTAGAGTGCTTCGTACTAGGCGGCAGGTGCAGATCTACGGCGTAATACTGTAACCTCACAGAAGTCGCTGGAAACGAAGTGATATGTCGCGGCCTTGAGATCGGATCCAAGTGGTCGAGCTTCAATCACCAGAAGCGGTACTTTGTCGCGATTCCAATTTGATATTCAAACTGCCCCAGGCCAGATGTGTTTCGTCTGCAACTTGGGACGGCTCCGTAACAAACAGCCTGGCACCATCAGGAATCAACCAGTGAGAAGCCTGACAATTTTTAATTCTGCCAGCAGTCCTTGAGTTCGGATGGAATGGACATGGGACCGGGAATGCAAAGATTCTGAGTGTACCACGATTTTTGCAAAAGAAAAGAGCGCGTCGCGTCACGACTGGAGCTGGGCTAGGGAAGGGTTTGGTCACGTGAATTTTCTCTATCATCCAGCTTAGTAACCCCATTTCCAATCGGGCACCTCACGAATCTGTGTCCTTAGATCTCAATTCGCATCTCAGTTTGATCACCACTTGGAAACCATAAAGTTACCTACGCCTTGTTATGATCATCACCTCCCATCGATCATATCAAGCATCATATAATCATTATTTACTACCATTGCCAGCCCCACTTCGACAAGTCTTATTTCGATGACACTATGCTTTACTCCCAGATTTTCTTCACTCTGCGATCAATACCTTGGACTGTCAAAAAACAAGTCCTCGTCTTCGTATGAATATCCATCTTCGCCTGGAGTTGTTTTTCATCCTCGGTCTTGGTACTTCTCCTTTGCGGAACAATGTACTATAAAAGCAATTCTTGAGATGTTCTGTTACTTGTTGGCGTTTGATACCTGGGAACATCCTCGACTCCTCGCGTGGGCATTGCATCATGTCCGTGAACGTCTCATGTTTCTACCAATCGCAACACCAGATCTAAGAAAATATCAAATGATGATGACAAGATCCAATCGTAACTTTTGCAAGCCCCCATGATCAGGGAATTTTCTAGCTTCGGATTTCACTTTCAGTGCCCCATCGCCCTACCTCGGTTGCAAGTTGCACAACAGCTCGCAAGGCCAGCTTTACGACGCGGGAGAGGAGTTCATTTATGGGGTTTTTATCTTGGAGTTCTAGAGAATTGTATTCTACCAGATAATCTCGTGTTCGGGATCATTTTCAATGCCTTGGCATGTTCGGCCAAAGCTTTTACGCATCAAAGTGATGTAAATATATATTAAGCCTATGCCTCTCAATTTCTCTATCTCACTTACTACATTTCACATCTTCAGCAACTCAAAAGCACCTTTATTTTAAATACAACATAAAACGCAATCATGACCACTCTCCTCACTCTTATGCTCCTCGGTCTCTCTTTCACCGGCGCCTCACCCATCGCAATTCGAGCCGCAGACACAGAAAATGGTCTTACAGATGGATCGGGTTGTAAAGCGATGACTGTCATCTTTGCAAGAGGAACCACTGAAACTGGCAATGTTGGAACATTGACAGGACCTCCATTCTTCGATGCACTAGATAAAGCTATCGGCGCAGGCAACGTAGCAGTCCAAGGTGTTGAATACCCAGCAGATATCCCCGGGTTCCTTGCTGGAGGAGATGCTGCCGGCAGCGCAAAGATGGCACAATTGGTCACTCAGGCTATGACTCAATGTCCCAGCACGAAAGTTGTCATGAGCGGTTACAGTCAGGGAGGACAACTCGTCCACAACGCTGCAGATATGTTGGATGCTGCCACTTCTGCGAAAGTCAGCTCAGGTATGATCCCCCTTTCCGGCTTTGTGGATGGATGACTAATATCTATAGCTATTATTTTCGGCGACCCAGACAATGGAAAGGCTGTTGGTAACATCGGGGCTACCAATACTAAGGTCATCTGCAACACGGGAGACAATATCTGCGCAGGAGGAACTTTGATCCTCGCTCCTCACCTTACTGTAAGTTCATTCCTGATTCCATTAAGCACTTTTTCAGTAGTATCGTGACTAACTTTGGACTATAGTATTCCCGAGATGCTGGAGAAGCTGCAGCCTTCGCGCAGAAAGCTGCTGGACTGTAGAGACTTACAATCGGAACTTGACTTCATATTTGTAGCGCAGGTCCTAACTTCTGAGAGTGCTTAGTCTCGCGATACGCTATTATAACACTGATACAGAGACTGAGTTTTGTCATGAATATTGTAATTTATATATCTCGTTTAGCATTAAGTGTTGGGGTAGTTTTGTATCACGTTATCGAGCGCCTTGTAGATACCCGGTGGTAATAACGAGCAAACTGTTAAATTATAGTCTAAATATTTTCATGAAGGGTATAAGGTGTACTTGATACTCGGTAAAGAACCAACTTGCATGGTTGTGTGACTGCCAAAAGAGCAATATCGGTGTCTCCTCACTTATTTGAGCCTGGGATGACATTTTGATCAAGAGGTTCGACCTTGTCAGGAAGACGATCATCGAAGCTTTAGAAGCGCTTACATGGTGCTACCCTGTGCGATTCAGTAAACCCGGAACCAAAAATTACCGATGCTATTTAGTCGTCATGCCCAGCTCCTGGCTTTATGTCGTGGTTGCAACTTACTCAGGTGGCTGGCTGGAGAGAGTCGTTTATTGCTTATTGTGGCCATATAAATGCAATTGCAAGCAAGCAGCCATTGAAAATTAAGGAATTTCGTGTGGCCGCGCCAGCTATGCGAGTTGTGCCTGTTCCAAGAGCTCTTAGCAGGGAAACGCAGGTTTGAAGGAGGATTTTGAGAATACAAAATGGTTAGAGATGTGGAAAATGACTTGCTTTGAAGAGGGTGTTGGGTCACAGTCGCTCAATTCATCACTACATCTCTGTATAAGAAAGCCACTTCTGTACTAATCGGAAGCGCCGACATGGCCACCAATGGAGACTCCGTACAGCTAGGACGGCATCTATATGATACACATATATAAACATTAGGCCCTTTGTAAAGGTGCCAAGGAATTCAAGGCACTTACTCCTGCTTCTATGGCCTTATTCTGAAATTTTCACGTGCTTTTACATCAACAAATCCCAATTAAAGAATTAACAAGAGTTTCTATAATGACAGTAACCAACAGAATTCCTGTTTCCCTCGCACTTGATGGATTTCAGTCATGCCTTCACCTATTCTGTGCTCAAGATCCTTCGCAGTGGTACCAGAAAAATACATACAAACGAAACATTGCGGCCAAGCAATACTCAAATAAGACTCTAATCTCAACTACAATCCACTGTAGTCATTCTGAGGCCACTCTGTGGAGTTGACATCGCCGACTCATCAAGCTCCGGGAAGCCTGTTATATCAGATGTACCGCGTTGGTAGGTAGCGGAGTCGTCGAGCTCTACGGATCTTTTACGACACTGATTTGGTTTGCCTGGGTCATATATTGGGATGGCACCTAAGGTTTTCTTAGTTGACGCCCTTTATCATTGAGATCATTGAGAACTCAGCGGTTCTTAAAAAAGTGGTTCATACCTCGGGTAGTGGCCAGGTCGACGGATCATTTGCGACAGCCATTTGCTTTGCCTGGGTCGCATATTGGAGTAATACCTAAAGCTTGTTAGCTAATACATGTTGTTATCTAAACCTCAGAATTTGTTCTCAACAACTAGTAGAGCTCGAAAATTGCTTTTTACTTCGGGCGGGAGTAGAAGTTTTGAGGGATCTTTCTTCGTCGCAAGACGCTGGGCCTACTAGTGGGAAGTGGAAGCTTTTTGAAAAAGCGTTGGCAAACGAGCTCGACTAGATAGTCTTTACGAGCCTCTTCAAAGGAGTCTCTACCCAGAATAAGAACGCAATATTAATTGCAATATCTCATGCTAGTCCTACTTAATAGTAAGTAGCTAATATCAAAGTTAATAAAACCTTCATGCAGTACCAAAGTCCGGTAACACGGTCGTAAACATCCGAAGGCAAAAGTAAAAGCTGTGTGCCAATCACATGTTTGATTGAATTTGGCATCTTGTAAATAATTTAAACAGTGTACTTATGGCTTGAAAATTTCGTCGGCTGACATGTTGTCAGATTTTATGACAACGCTCCTTGACAGAACAAGATATCACAGGGGACTCATCAAGCAGCGAATTTGTTTTTCGTGCTTATGCTGGAGGCTGAAACAAGCTCGGAGCTGTCTCTTAGTTCCGTCGAACCAAATAGAGCGTATAATTCATGTGACACTAGAAAGGGAAGTCCCATGACGACTCCTTACTTGAAAGATCTAGGTCGTGACCTCTCGACATTTATATGGTCAAATCTCTTTCTCGTTCAGTCTTAAGTCGCACTGAAAAGCCTAGCTGAACTCTATTATGGCTCAAATCAAGAGTGAAAAGCTGTAAGCTGTCTCCCGCTGCATCAAGACAACCGGTCTTTCATATCCAATTATCTCCATTCGAGACCGTTAATGTTTTGCGACGCCGGTTCTTCGTGCTTTCTGTGCTGTTGGTTTCAGGTTTTCCGGCTCTTGGAACTTTACTTTTAAATCACACTCACCCTGATCCAGTACTTATATCACCACTCATGGGAGATCTTGTTCGGTGGTATTGTCAGCGAAAAGTGAATGATATAGCTAAATTATGTATGTTTATATCTCTTAGCCCTAGCATATAGACATATGAGATACACTAGCTAATATTTCAATCAAGATCATGAGTTCATGGGAAAGCCAAGACCAAAATAACCGTATGTTTGTACCAACTAGCTAATTTTGCATTCCCAGATGAAGCCTTGGGCAGTAAATCCCCATGTTGTGGTACCACCACCAGCTATACTGTATGAGAAAAATGGGGCTATGTAAATTTTATTGAGTTAACTTGAATGTTGCCAAAAAGACACATGGGCAGAAAATACGAACCAATATGGAGAAATTGGCATCATGAGAAAGCACCAAATTGAAGGATTTGAACAGATTATATACATAAATGCAAGTAGCAAGCCGAGTGACGGGCGGAGCAGCGAAATCATACTATTTCTTGCTCCGAGATATTTGGAATTATCAGACACTGTTTGTTTACCACATCCCATGATTTATTCTAATTGACACCAATTGTTCTATTTCCTTTAGCTTCCTGAGAGCCCTATAGTAGTCGGATTTGGTTTGCTAGTAATATAAAGAGTGTATTTTTCAAATAATTAGTTAAAAGAACTGCCCTCTATAAAACAGGAACGAGCCTTTATATAGAGAGTGACTGTCCGACTAATAAGGTTTAATATCCACCAGAATCTTCTTTGCCACTTGACAGCTAATCTGTAATAATTGCTAAGAAAACAAGTGATTCATATGACCGCTATTACAGTGTGGTAGTCAATTTTTCCTATTAGCCACTGTTGAAGGGAGAACTTATAGTTTGGTTGGCATGTTGTATTAGACAAAAATTAGTGGGTGAGATTCGACATAAGAAGGGTGGTGGGCATCAACAATACCAATACACTCGAATGTACCCACATGATATCTAAAGTAAAGTCTCTGTTATCTCCCTCGTCAAAGCCAGAAGGGGAAGGTGTACCTGATTCCTACAGTTCTATTGGCCGAACAAGCGAACAAGCGGGAACTCAGGGGTCACTAAATTAAGCACGACATGAACGGTACTTCGGTCTCCTTTCAGAATTAAAAGTAGCACGAAGGCAGGGAAGAGGAGTCGTAAATGGCATGTGTCCAGATTCGGAGGGCCCTTTTTACATCTATTGATCTGGCGCCCAGCTATGAACGATTGCAGCAACTGCCATCCCTTAGAACTGCATGAACACGAGAGATGGGGGAGATTGACCCACCTACTCGGTCTTCGGTTTGCTTTCGACGGAACAAAATGCTGAGATAGGTATGTGACAAGACTTAAGAATGCAAAGACAGCCTCATTACCAGGTTTTCCTCGATAGCGTTACCTTTTTCAAGTTATTCCTACAACATACCTAGGAGTATAAAATTGATGGCGGGCGCACCGATTATGAAGTTTTCCAGGGCACTTCTTGAGCTTGATTGCAACTTAAGTCTTTTGAAAGAAAGTCAGGAAGTTTGCATAGTTAGATCTACTATCAATTCTCTGAGATGCGCTTCTCCACACTCCTTGTTTTAGGGCTCGTGGGAAGTGGTGTGGCGCTTGAGAGGCAGCCAATTTGGCGACGGGACGGGCCTTCGGATGATTCTGCCCCGACAGACACCGACAAAAAGACGGCAGTGGAGCCCAAGAAATTCATCGTCGAGTTTGCAGCTGTAGGAATCTTCTCTTCTTCTACAATTTCACTTGTATCACTTACAATATCCTTTAAATTGATACTAATGTGACTCATAATAGGGCACGGATGCTCAAGCGGCTGCCAGAGCGATCGGTGCACCAGCCGGCAACAAGGTGCTCAAAGTCTTCGACAGCGACGTCTTCAAGGGAGCAGCAATTGAAGCGCCTGACGAGAATGTTGACTCTCTGCAAGCTCTAGATCCTGTTTTCAAGGCATGGACATCCAAGAGAATTCAGCTGGCTCCACCTATTGCGCAAAAATCTTTCAGTGAAAGTGCCACGGGTCAAAACTACTCCATCCATGCGATGACGGGAGTTGACAAGCTTCATGAGGCTGGCATCCTTGGCAAGGGCGTTGTGGTTGCTGTGGTTGATACTGGAGTTGATTACAACCATCCTGCTGTTAGTATCTTACTCGCTCCGACTATGTTGTATTTTACTGACCTTTGTAGCTTGGTGGAGGCTTTGGTCCAGGGTTCAAAGTAGCTGGTGGCTATGATCTTGTTGGTGATGGGTGTAAGTTCTGCCGCTTTTAATTAATGGCGTTCCTCCATCCCGCAATGCTGATCTGGATTATGTCTATTAGTCTGGCCGAACATAGGAGAGGTCAAGAAGCCAGATGCCGATCCAAAGGATATCCAAGGTCACGGCACTCATGTGTCCGGCACCATTGCTGGCAAAAGTGACATGTAAGTGAAGACAATTACCCACTTTACAAGGTCGTTGTAATTCTCAAACTACGACTATGGCTTTCGTCCATGTCGAGTAGAGAGTCTATACAACCACCACAGAATGGGGAAAGTGGTCCCAATTATCCCTGATGCTTGGTAAAGAAGTCTACCTCTCTTGATCTGTGATATGGTTTCTGTATTCTTATCCCGGACATGGGAAAATTGAAGCGGGATATCCCACAAGTACCTATTCAGAGTTAAATATGTCTTGATTACGCAAGATGACCTTAGCTAATCATATTTTCTAGGTTCACCGGTGTTGCCCCAGAAGCGACTTTGTTGATGTATAAAGTGTTTACTCAAATCGATGGCACCGATGAGGAAACATTGATTGAGGCTTTTATAATGGCTTATAACGCTGGTGTAGGTTCAGTACACCACCTAATCTATATCATGTGACCACTAATTTACAATAGGCTGATGTTATCACCTCCTCGATTGGTGGGTCAAATGGCTGGACAGATAATGCATGGGCCGTGGTTGCATCTCGTCTGGTAGACCAAGGCGTCGTTGTCACTATTTCAGCAGGAAACGACGGAACTGCTGGTCCTTTCGCGGCCAGCAGTGGTTCCTCAGGTGAACATGTTCTTGCTATTGCCTCCGTCGAAGCAGACACTATCATGTCACCATCTTTCAAAGTCACTTTCAACTTAGATGGACAGTCGAATGATACTTATACGGCATACAGATCAACTGTAGACTGGTCTGAGGCTACAAATATCAAAGGGGTACCTATCGTCCCCCTCACACTCAGCACGACGGTCTTGTCAGATGCTTGTGATCCACTTCCAGCCGGCACGCCTAATATGTCAAATACTGTCGTTCTAGTACGACGGGGAGGTTGCAATTTTTCTGTAAAGCAAGCGAATGTCGCTGCTTTTGGTGCCACCCACGTTCTAGTCTACAACAACGAAAGCCCCCTGGTGATTCCAGGTGCTGCTCTTGCTGCCCCGCTTCTTGCTATGCTTACTGCAGACGCTGGAGCAGGTATAATTGGTACCGTTCTAGCTGGCGGAAATGTTACAGCTGATTTCACCGTTAGTCCCATTGAAAGACTCATTGGAGTAGATAATGGTCTTGATGGCGGATTAGCAAGCTCCTTCACAACCATTGGTCCCACGAACGACCTGTTCATCAAGCCAGACGTTGCTGCCCCTGGCGGACAGATCTTCTCAACCTATCTCAACGGTGGATGGGCCGTTCTTAGTGGAACCTCCATGGCATGCCCATACGTTGCAGGTGTAGCGGCTCTCTACATTGGCAAGCACGGTGGCCGAAAAACTAATGGCAATGGATTTGCGAAAGATTTGGCTATGCGGATCATATCTTCCGGAGATTCTGTCAAATGGGACGATGGACAACAGCAAAACAACCCCTACGATTTCTTCGCTTCCGTGGCGCAATTGGGAACTGGTCTCATTAATGCGGAGAAAGTTCTCAACTACAACACTAGCCTCTCTTTTTCGAAATTTGCATTAAACGATACTCACCATTTCAGCCGCTACCACAAGGTAGATATCACTAACCGAGGTACTCTGCCAGTGACCTACACGTTTGAAGCATTAGCTTCTGGTGGTATGGAGACTTTCGTCGTTGACGTGAATGTTTGGGGTGCGCCACGGATGGGCTGGCTTGAAGATGTGATCTTCAATCCACAAACGATGGTTCCAAGTATCTCATTTCCGGGAGGCTCTTTCACAGTGGCCCCAGGGCAGACCAAGACCGCTCAGTTTAACTTCAATTACCCAACTGGATTAGATGCCACCAAACTCCCTGTCTACAGTGGTAAGGTGCTCATTAAAGGCAGCAACAACGAGACAGTAGGGGTTCCCTACATGGGACTCGCGGCCGATCTTCACAAAGACCTTGGCAAAATGTTTCAATACGCCATTGGTTTCCCCACAATCACTTCGACGAATGCGGACATTCCCATTGCCACGAAGAGTAATTTCACTTTCGACCTTGCAACAGACAAGCAGGACTTCCCGTATTTGTACACACGTCTCAACTATGCCACCACCGAGCTTCGATGGGACATCTTCGACTCAAGCTGGGTGGAGCGTGACTGGAAATATCCTCCAGTTGTCGGCAAAGCAGGCTATATCGGCTCCGCGACGAGCTGGTCTCAAGCTGGCAATGTCGCTGTGTTTGATCCCAGCATCAATGATGCAAATGATGTGCTTGCACTCCCACTGGTCGATTTACCAAGAGATCTGACTGGTCATTACGGAACAACCCTTTGGTGGTTCGGAAAGCTCGCGAATGGAACTCAGATTGCGCCGGGGAAGTACAAGATGCGTTTTGCGGCTTTGGTTCCTTTTGGAACGCCTAAGAATGCGAATAACTGGGATGTGTTTTCAACACCTGCATTCGAGGTACTGAAGAAGTGATTCAGCGGTAAATATGACTGAGACATAAAAGACTATATGACTTCCGGTATATATTTAGGCATCTGAATGCTCGTAGCTATAATTTAATACTTACCTGAGTTTGTCCAGGACATTGATTGCCTAGAGATATTGTCGTCCCCATTTCGCAAAAGGGACGACATCTTGTCCTCCCCAACTAATGAATGAGGCATTTGTCTTTTACCCAGCTAGAATTGGGAAATGAAGTGAAAATCACGCCTGTTCAATGGCCATCTATTGACCAGGGTGACCTTATGCTGTTAGATCAGCTCTGGTCTGTGGAGTCCTTAGATTAGCCGATATGGCTCACCGCCTTTCCCACGGCAGAATTCGAGGTGAAGCTCTCAGAGCTCAATTCACGACCATTCCTGAATACAACACCACAACCGCCGCAAAGATGTCGACAATAACCACAACAGCGCTTCAAACATCCTACCCACCTACACTCCCTAACTCCTTCAATGGCAACCAACCTAAAACAATCCGCCTCTACCCCCTCTCAAATTATACCTTCGGCACCAAAGAAACACAGCCAGAAGAAGATCCCTCCGTCCTCGCGCGCCTCAAACGCCTCGAAGAACACTATGTGAACCACGGTATGCGACGAACCTGTGAGGGGATTCTCGTTTGTCACGAGCACAACCACCCCCACATCCTCATGCTGCAGATCGCGAACGCGTTCTTCAAGCTACCGGGCGACTATCTGAAACCCGAGGACGAGGAGATCGGAGGGTTCAAAGAGAGGCTGAATGAGCGATTGGCGCCAGTGGGAACGCAATTTAGTGGGGAGGGAGTCAATGAGGAGTGGGAGATTGGTGATACGCTTGCGCAGTGGTGGCGGCCGAATTTCGAGACGTTTATGTACCCGTTTATTCCGGCACATGTTACGAGGCCGAAGGAGTGTAAGAAGTTGTACTTTATCCAATTGCCACGGCAGAGTAAGTTCAGGCTTTTTATCTTGCTTTCCTTTAGATTGATACTAACACGGCTCCCCGGTGTTCAGAGGTCTTGTCTGTTCCAAAGAACATGAAACTTCTCGCCGTACCGCTTTTCGAACTCTATGATAATACCGCCCGTTATGGTCCTCAGCTCTCTGCGATCCCACATTTGTTGTCAAGATACAACTTCGAATTTGTGGATGAGCAAGGGCAGGTGGTGGCTGTCACCCCGGGCGGAGGGCCAAACACTGTCGACGGATATGTACCTAAGACTATTGTCCTTGCAGGAGGTGATGAGGAGATGAAGGAAGAAGCGGAGAACGGAATATCATGATGGTTACGAAAGACAATACATGAATGTTGGCATGGAACGGCGTTCCGGTTGGGCTGGATACAGCGATACATTCAGGATCAGGATTGATCTTGAGACAGTACCAAAGCAGATATGTCATTGTGGATCGATTATATCAAGAGAAGACCTTATGCATTAGCTGTTCTCTGATAGGATAGCATCAGCAATTAAACTATAAAGCGTTGAAGGATCAGATCTCCAAAGCATATGCTACTGCACACGCACATCCATATTCATGTATCGATGTTGCCGAACTATATATCGTGTCCCATCACGCTCTTCCCAACCCAGAACTCCTTATAAAAGTTGACCTCAATAATTCACCCTAAATTTTCTCAGGCTTTCTCGCCCTGAATCGTAGCCACAACCTTTCTAGAGTGTTTAGTGGCGCGAAACTCCAAGTACCAAATACCCTGCCATGTACCAGTCGCCAATCTGCCATTTGAAATCGGAATTGTGACACTTGCACCAATGAGAGCGCTTTTGATATGCGCCTATAGCAATAGATATGAGTAAAAGAACTTTTGCCCAAGGCAATGTCAATCAAGATACTCACTGGCATGTCATCCGGACCCTCAGCATCATGTCTATACAATCCATTCCCCCCTCTACCCTTCCTATCCTCAGGAGCAATCCGATCCAGCGCATCACTCATATCCGCCCGCACATCCTCATCCCAATTCTCGTTCAAGCTCAGGGCGCAACTCGTGTGCTGGATAAACAAATTCAGCAGTCCAACCTTATAGTCTTTGATAGCTGGGACTTGGTCGACGATGGTGTCGGTGATGAGGTAAGATCCTCGGCTCTTCGAGGGAAGCGTGAAGGTTGTCTGTGACCATGACATTATGCTATATTTATGAGAGGTCGAGGAGAGGAGTGGGAGGTAGGTCGAAGGTAGGAGGAAGGACAGCGGAAAGGTCCAGAGGATGTGGAAAAGTGATGGAAAGAAGGCGACGAGAATGAGGATGACGAGTAGCAGGGTGTCTCGTAGTGAGATGGTAGACGATGAGCGAGTGGTAGTTTGGTGGTTGCTGTTATCCAATGCAGGGGATGGCATTTAATTTCTGGTGTTGTTAGAGCTGCTTTCTGAAGGAAAAGTGGGAGTTAGCGGGGGATAGAACGTCATTGCAGGGGTAGCTGTTGTATGGCAATGTAGATGATTCAATGGTTTGCGCAAGTGTTTTTCGTAGATGTTCCAACATCAACGACTACAATCGGAGCACTTCAATAGCCATCTTTTTTTTTTGGGACTTGAATAAGTCACTATCATGCAATTATCCATCATCAAAATATCTGAAATAGGACAAGACTTCTCGTGAACTTGTAAGGAAAAAATGCCTCTTTTCCGCCTACTTCTGTTGGAAACCGCACCACTACCCACAAACATACAAAATATCCTTCACTCCTAGCATAAAGTTCGACTTGACTACTGAGAGCGAGACAAGACCGGACAAACTTCTATTGCCTTTTTCCGGCTGTCAATTGTACTGTCAAAAATGTCTTAAGAGCAAAGCTAGCATATGCTTACTCGAGGTTGGCTTTACCATTATAACACAGAATATCCAGTACTATAGTATATCGCCACGGATGTACGACTTATGCTGTTGATAGGAGTACAAGTCATACAAATCTCAAGTACCAACAATAGATTTATTTAGTATTATGCAGGTTATCACTCACCGATGAGGAGTACCAGTGTTTCTACTTTCATTTGAGTTGCCTAGCGGATACTCATTTATGTTCCCGCTTTTCAACAATAACCCTCGTAGACAATCTTTCTCATTAAATCTTTAGGCTTTTACGTGTGAATTCTAGTATGTACCTGATTTCCAAGTGTATGTACGATCTTAAATACACCAACATCTTTAAAAAAAAAATCACACCGACTCGGACACTCTTTTAGCCCACCATGCCAAAGATCGGCTTCACATCACTTCAGATCCCCGATTTTGAAACCTCAGGCATAAATATCTGGAGTTACCCCCGATCGGGCCAACTGTGATTGGCTCGCCAAGATCTGCATGCCATATTCCCGCCCGTAAGCTATTCCGCTCGCTTAGATCCAGCCCTGGTACGTCCGTAAAGTCGAGTGACAGGGGCATTGGCAGTCATAAGGTAGGAGCAGCCATCATTTATTCAATCTGGCTAAAGTGTTCAACTTTCTACATAACAAGAGGATGCGCTCTTCCTTTACATCTTCTCTCATCATCATCTCAATAAAAAAAGCTACCTCAAAAGCA
Source organism: Hymenoscyphus repandus (assembly GCA_001414415.1). Lineage (NCBI taxonomy): Eukaryota > Fungi > Ascomycota > Leotiomycetes > Helotiales > Helotiaceae > Hymenoscyphus > Hymenoscyphus repandus. The sequence continues at coordinate 105,394 of LLCE01000033.1, forward strand.
CTTCTCAAGTACTATAGAAGTCGACATCACTATCAACAACTTCCACGCTACTGCACAACCCCGCCGATACTTCTTCGGAAAATCCACTTACAGACATCAATCCCAATGAAGATGACCTGTCCAAAAGAGTCTTTCCAAGAGATCAAGACCAGAAAAGACGCACGCAACGCCGAGCGTAAAGAAGAACTTAAACAACGCTGGGCCGAACGTAAAGCAGCTTGGGCAGAACGCAAAGAGTCCCGCAAATCTACAGATGCCAACATGCCTGCCGGTACAGAAATCCGCAAGGTTCTCATCTCCGCCTATGGTGATGAGTCCAATGTTTCAGTCATCACAGACGTGATTCCCGAGCCAGCAAAGAATGAAGTTCAAGTTCAGGTCCTCTATTCAGGTTTCTCGGGTTCCGACATCAATATGCGGAAAGGCCAATACCCGATGCAAAATGCTGCTCCACTCACACCTGGCTACAATGTAGTCGGCCATGTCGTTGCAAATGGTGAAGGATCTAGGAAGTACCAAATCGGAGATACAGTCTGCTGCCTGTCGGTCTACGAAGGTGAAGCTGAACTTGTCAATCTTCCCGAAAAATACTTGATTCCGGTTCCCGAAGGTGTCGATCTCAAAGCCGCTACAGCTCTCATTCTCGACTGGGCGACTGCCGCAGGAATGGTATGGCACACCGCGCACGTGAAAGCAGGCCAAAAAGTCTTCGTCCATGGAATTTCTGGCGCTGTGGGATTTGCCATTGCGAAGCTCTCCGCTCTTGAGGGCGCCGAAGTTTATGGTACTGCATCACCTAAGAACCACGATGCGGTGAGACAAGCTCTCCCTGGTACGACACCATTTGATTACGGAAACAAAGACTGGATCAAGGCCGTCAAGGATATTGGCGGTGTTGACGCAGTCTTCGACCCAATTGGATATGAATCCTGGGATGAGAGTTACAGCATTCTCAACCCAACTTCCTCCATGCTCGTTGGCTATGGCGGAAACATGTCCAACTTCACAGGCGAAGCACCCCGAAGTATGATACCTCAAGTTGCTAAATTGTACGCGCGAAATTATCTCAAGTTCTGGGAAGGTCGAGCTACGAGATTCTACTACATCACACGTGACGATAAGACATTCCTTCCCGACATTGAGATGCTGTTTGAGTTGAGTCGAACTGGAAAGGTGGAGGTGCCAATCAAGCAAATCTTCGAGATGAACACCACGGAGCAGATCAGAGAGGCTCATCGTACATGGGGCAAAGGAAAGGGTATCGGCAGTCTGCTCATCCAAGTAGCAGAGGATGCAGAGTAGGCTCTCAGGTCTCTAAGGATGTTGGTGGTGTACGATATGGCAATTTATGAGCATAGACTAGGTATGGTGGCGTTTAGGGGGATTTGAGCACACAAGCATTGGACTTTGCATTCATGCATCAGGAATTGTTTTAGCGCCTGCATGGGATTCGAACAATTTAAAGAATGACACTTATTGAGACATTGAACGTACTTGAAGTGTAAATTCAAGTGCCTGAAACTATACTGTTGTGACCGCTTCACCGCCATATTCAAAGCACTAAAATGCTTTCCAACAGGTTTTTTAAAACTTTGTGCTATTGATTTCCCATTTCGATGTTTTCTCTTCGCTCTATCCAAAAGTCCAAGCAAGGAAAAAGAAGCAAAACGTATAAAATAAGAGGAGACAAGCCTGAAAGTATCTAACAAAGAATCTTTACAATGTGAAGACACTGGGAGCTGTGTATAGCCAACTTGTTTCAGGCTCAAGGGATATAGCCAAGCGTTTAAAACACAGACAAAGACATTAAGAGAATAACAAGTTAATGATTCCTAATATTACGCTAGAAAGGCCTGTTCCGGGACACTACCACCTACAATCCTTTTCGCAAAATAAGGTCGAGATATTTTCTCTTCCAAAAACGAGAGTTCAAAAAGCATCTGCAAATACTACTCTGAGATGAGAATAGGACTGTGGAACTCGTCTATAATGAATTAGGGTTATGGCTCTAAGAGATGCAGAGGTATCCTCACATTTCCCTTCATGGCGTCGCGCATGAGCTGGAAGTAGATAATCATCCGAGAGTCATCCGAGAGGACTTGTATAGTTTTACCTATTTTTTTGAGTTTACCTTGACTTATTGAATTGTACATAGAAGATGACGACACTTGAATTAAATATTGATACAGTCGAGAACAAGTAGAATGGCTGAGGCTCTTATCTCAATTGATAGTAGGATAAAATGAGAACGCAAGTGAAGTAATTATCTTTGTCCGTGGATGGATTGGATGGGAATGAGGTGAAGATTCTAAGGTGTATCTTGAATTCACTTAGGTACAAAAGTGAGTTCGAATTAGAAGAACAATTCTTCTGCCACTAGGCAAATCTAAGTAAATGATCTCCCTCCCTTCCTATCTTTTCACATACAACATCTATTCCCCTTTTGAATGATTTGTTTCGTCTAGGTTCTAAAATCCATTCCAATTATACAGTCTTCTAAAGCTTTTACTCAATATCAATAACCGCCTCCTCCCACTCTAAACCCTCCCTCTCATCCCCTATCCCTTCCACTGCCAGAGATCCCTCACCCTTCCTCCTCACACACTGTACCACCGCCCTCCTCCTCTCCATATCAATCACCATCCTGCTAACTCTCACCCTCCTCTCCTCCGGTACCTCCGCCCTAGCCTGCAACCCTTTTTCTTCAACCCCCATGACCCACGCCCCAACCTCCGCCATCATAATCCTATCCCACACCACCTCTCTATTCGGATTGCGTCTTAAGACTTCTAACGCACCTCGGCGAACTTGTCGATTTCTACACCTTAAAAGCACTAAGAAAAACGGACTTACAACCCCTAGATCAAGTGCGAATTTCGGTTCATTACCGCGGTGACTTATGCAACCGGCTGTGAGATACGTGCCTATCTGTAGTATCTCCTGAAATTCAGGCAAGAATTGGTCGTACTCAACTTCATTCGTGAAGATCGTGCCGGCGACCATTATACGCGTACTGATTGCATACATCCGGAGACAGAGCGCACGTATCCTGTCGACGTCGAGGGAGGCGGAGGAAGAGGGTGTGATGCTTGTGTATAGGCGTTCAAAAGCCTGGGAGAAACGATCAATCTCGTCAACATACCTCCCACACTCCTCCACCAACTCCGCAGTGACAACAAACGGAGAGCTGTAAATACTATTCCCACTCGTCATCTCGATCCCGCGTCTCGGAAGCTCCACCACAAACCTCCGTTGTAATTTCACACTCTCGCTTGCGAGGAACGAGGAGTAGGCATAGTGACAACAGCGCCGCATGATGAGCTCCCAGTATAATTTCGCGTCACTCAACGTCTGTAACTCCCCCGGCATGTTCGCAATCGTACCTCTCGCATCACCGTCTACCTTGCCGAGTTCATGCATCAAGGGCCCACGCACGTCGGTGAAGGTCATCATGTTGAGATCGACCTTGATATACGTCAACAGCAGTTCATCCTCGATGATATGCGGGATGGGGGAGTTGATGCCAGAAGTCCCTTTCCCTTTCTTAAGCCCAAAATCGCAGATTAGACGGTCGCCGATGAGATGGTGGGAGAATGCTACATCGGGTTGCCCCGAGAAGGTTTCAAATGCAAACACTAGTAGACTTGCTATCAGAATCTTCCGGAGGTTATCGGCGGTGTTGTATGCCATCGACCGCATCTCCTTCAAAGAGTGACCCCAGGTTTTGAGCGCAAATTGTCGGTGTTCCCGTGCCTGGTCGCGGAGTAAGAGGATGGCGGAATCAGTGGAGGCTAAGGACGCCCAATGTTCTACTTTCGTGGCCTTATTGAGGGCGCCGATTGCTACTACGGCTTGACGGACGAAGGGTTGCTTGTAGGTTTCGTGGAGAATTACGCGATCCCAAAAGGAGGAGGAGAAGAGGCCGTTGAGTTCTGTGGCTGCTTCGGACATGTAGACTTGAAAGTATCGAGAGGAGTTTTCGTTTTCAAAGGTTAAGGTTGTTAGTGGTTTTTCGATGTTTTGGGCCAGGGTGAGATGCTGTGGTGTAAGAGGTCTTACTATTTTGTGGCGTTTAGTTCTACTTTGAGTGTATCCGTTGCATGAGCCGTAATAATGAACGCATTGTGAACATGATGGTTTGACTCTATCACACTTGACTTTGCGGGTTCTGTTTAAGGGTCAGCAGTGTTTACTTCTCAAGGCATATCAAAAGAGAGAATACAAGTTGAACATATTTGGCGCGCCCTGTTGGACTATCAAAATTGCCTCTAAGAGAAGCTCAAGGAAACCGAAGAGGTTACTAGTAAGCTTGTGCGTTACAAAAAGAAGATGTACTTACTGACAGCCACCACAATTAGTCCTAGACTTCGAATTCGAAGCCCTCCCTCTACTACTCATTCCCTCGCGTCCAGTAGAAGGAAGCAACCTCCTCATACTCTTTCCCCCAACCCCAGCCACCCCCATCTCCTCACCCCTTGGCTCAGCCGCTTCACTACCATCGAAGTATCTCCTGTCCTCTAAAACAGAAAAATAGCTATTCTCCAAACTCCCCACAACCTGAAGCAACCTCTGCGTCGCATCCTCAATCTCGCTCTCCCCTCCGAGTAACCCACCTTCAATATCATCAGTACTAGTCGCCTTCAAAATGATTCCCTCATTTTCAAAGACCGTCCCCGTCTCCCCACTCTCCTTTTCCACACCCCCAAAACCAGAAGGGACATTCAACGGCACCACCACCCTCACATCCCTTCGCTCTTTCGGCTCAGTATTCAACACCGAATACTGCATAGCATGCCGTCTAATCCTCTTCTTATCCCCCGCATCTTGAATCTGTCCCCCGGTTCCAGACTGCTGTATAAACTCTAATACAAACTTCCCCTTCCCTTCCCTCTTCCTGTCACTTTCATCCATAGTTGCGTGACCCGGTCAAAGGCAAGATTCTCACTACACTATGCATCAGTGAACAGCGACAGACATTATGTAGTACTAAATCAAGGCAGGGGATTTGAATAGTACATTTGTCATAAATTGATGTCGTTCTATTGTACCTAAGCAATAGGTTTTGTCAGAAGGTTGCATCAGCCAATTGGACAATTGGTAACCTAGTGAGCTCTGCATTTGTCAGCGCCGCCACCTCGCTTGGGCCGCTGAGCAAGTTTGCAAGGGGTAATCATGCGTTGCTGGGAGCATCGGTATTCGCTCACGTACAGTGTGCTGGAGAAGAGATAAAAGTATCATGAGCAGTTGTTTGAAAAGGGGGGGGGGAATGAATTATTTATCGACATTGTTTTTCGGGTTTTACTTGTTAAGAAAAGTTGTCTATCTAATCTAGTGACTATTAAACTCGCGGTTTTGTGCCCAGTCAGGAGGCTTATCACAGGATTAAGTGCACGCAGAGTAAATACTCGAACTCCCACGCATTGCTTAGAAGGTGGTAATCACAATTGAGGTACAGAGAAGTATCTCGATGACATCAAATCAAAAGGTCGGATAATCAAGTTCAAATGAATGTCCTATTTGGTATGTGTGCCTAACCACCGCATGCTTAGCATCTCAACTTCTATCATACCTCATTCCACCGAAACTCAATCGTGAAGCTCATTCCAGCCCAGCGCAAACCCATATGCACTTCTAATGTGCCAATGTTTGGGTTCGACCAAAGATATTCCGTACCCACGGTCTATCGTCCATCTTATACAACACAAAACGCCCGCACCTCCCCCTAAGAAAGCAAAATCCCAGCGCTTTCTGCTAGCTATGATTTAATATACACAGATTTGAAGGTAATCCCAAAAGCTTTTGATAGTAATGCAATGCGATGTTGGCTTTGAAACGTAGAACCGCCACATGAAGTGTTATATAAGGAGTGTCGCTAAGGTGGCAAATAAAGAAAAAGGAAATTTTAACTCAGTTGACGTGATTGTAGTAGTACCCTAGGCACTCAGGAAAGTTTGTACGGGAGGAGTGCGCAAGCGATCGCTACCCGTGTCAGTATTGATCGACTTTCCACGATCAAGGTTTTTTCCATGTTTCAGGTCCAAATCCTCCTGGACTGGCGATCTCGACCTCTCTGGCGTGTAGAACATGGCTTGCTGTTGGCTGACTGGACGATTGAAGTATTCGTCCTCATCATCAAGTGGTGGCAGTGGAGATCGCCGACCTTCGGAAAAGCTAATAGCTGCCTCACTATCATCGCCATCCGAGGTGAGTATGCCTGGCAAACTACCATGCCGTGGGTGTAGCCGTTGGTGAAGTTCCCGGAAACTTCTTGCAGTGGCTGTGCTTGTTGTTGCTGCAGAGTCGCTGCGCTGATGGAATATGATTGGTTCCGCAAGGATAGAATGGAAATCCTCTTCAATGGCAGAAGATGGAGTAATGCCAGGGTGATCTCTGTTGGGTTGTTTGCGCAACCGTAATCGTTCTTCTGGCGACATGCTTTGAAGCTCAGAACCAAATGTGATGACGGATGCCTTCTTTCCATGAACAACAAAACTCCCTGTTCCACGAGATAGAACGTCATCTCTGTTACCTTCCTCCGACATACCAGCGCTCGATGACGATTCCTTGCCCTTTCGGCTGCGATGGTGAGTTGGCACGTGGGCGTCCCTCAATGTTCGGTGCAAACTTCTTCGGATCTTCCCTCGGTCTAACTTGTCCTTGTCCGAAGCAGGCGTCTGCTCTTTGCCCTCCTCGATTTCAGGGCCGATGGAGCGCTTCCTTTGCGGGCTCTTCTCCATGTCCACGAGGCCCTCCCGTTCTAACACTGCCTGTTCAGCTGCATCCACATTAAGAGCTTGCGAACGTCCCGAGTCGGCCGTGGGTGGAGGTCTCAAGCTAGCCTTTGAAGGGGTTGGAACTAAGCTTGGACTTGACGGCACCGCACTCGATACAGATACTTTACGAGGTTGCCTTGAATCGAAGTTGATGGGGGGAAGCTCCCAAGACGCTTGTTGCCTGTGGAAGCTAGACGCATTTGAGATATCTGGTGGTGTCTGGAAAATGTCATCCAGTACGAGCTCCTCGTCGACGTGTGGAGTGCTTGGAGTTGCTGTGGGAGGTCTATTGGCAGAATGTAGAGTCGGCGAGCGAGGCGTACGTTGCGCAGCCAAAGTGCTTGTTTTAGAGGCAAGGCGTGCAAGAGCTGATCCTGCGGACGTTGGAGTCTCGCCTGTGGTCTCTACTCTTGGTGAGATGCCCTCGAAATTCTTCTCTTCATCCAGGTCCATTGATAAAATGTCCCGATGACATTTCAGCCGCCAGATCTCCATCCTTCCCCATTTTAGCTGAGCAGCCATGCGCCCAGCGGCGAGTATGACTTGCTCTCGGGTCTTCGGGTGTATGGGAGCCAAAATCTGCAGATGGCGGGCATTTCTCAATTGGGCATCTAGTTGCTTTTGAGCCGCTAACAACTTTTCATCCGCCTCGGCTATCTTCTGTAGCATGATCTCACGACGCGCTGCAAGGATGTCTTGCGCCATCTTGGTGTCTATTTTTCCACTGACGATAGTGACTTCGCCCGTAGGAGTTTGTATGGACTTGGACGAACCGTTCTGGCTATCTAATCGCCGTATCCCTCGTGTTCGTTGACCTTCGTAGTTGCCTCCTACGACACCTCTCATACGGACACCAGAGGTTCTAAATGCGGCAGCGTAATTGAGCTTAGCAAGCCAGTCGTTCATCTCGTCTTCATTGTCTGCCAGAAACGTCTCCTCAAAGCCTCCATGGCGAACAAACACGAATGCATTTTTATGTTTCTTGTAGTCAGAATCACGTAGTGCTACAGCATCATCGGTAGACATTAGGGCATCTGGCTTGAACGAGTCAAGTGGGGGCTTGAAAATAACAGGTGTACCATCATGGCCTTGTTTGTTGTGCGACTCTTGCTGTTGCATTAGACTCTTGATCCAATTTGTGTTGCGAAAAAAGTAGAGCTGAGCCCCGGTGAGGATCGCTCCCCATTCTTGCCAAGGAGACCTGGTCTTCTTCTTTTTGGCGTCCTTGCGCCAGAGTAAACCGACTTTTGTGATTTTGATATCAACAATGCCAGGATGGGCCTCTTCAGGATTCGTAGCGGTTTTCTCGTTCATGAAAGCATCTGGTCTTGATCGAGCGGAAACGATCTGCAAAACGCCAGTTCTGAAAAACGTTTTCTGAAGATCCTGGAGGTTCAGAGATGTGGCTGTGCCTAAATAGCTGTAATGCTCCTCCAGAGGCATCACCTCTTTGAGATTAGGTCTCAGAGAATCGAGTTTACTGTCGATTATGAGGGTATATGGGTCAACAGGTTCTTTGGATGGTCGTTTGGTCGGGTCTACATTTGCTCGTGGGAAGATGGACTTTTTCTTGGTCTTATGCTGTATGATTCGCTCACCATTTATATCAAGGTCGTCTTCCACATGAATGAAAGGGGTGTACGAGATATTGTCGTAAAAACATTCCAGGATTTCGTCAAATATGCCCTCCCCAGACGTGTTCTTTAGATAATCCGGCTTCTGCATCTTGTGTTTGTTGTTCTTGTTGAATACATCAGTGTGAAGGATGAGTAGTGAAAAGGCAATGAAGTATGCCTGATCAGGTGAAGCGTAGATTCCAGGATTGCATTCATGATATCTGTTTGCGAAACCTTGCAGACATCTATCGATCTGCTGCGTCTCCTTCGGTAGCTCAACTTCCATGAGCAATTTCCGAATTGCCATGTCCATGGGATCGCCGAAGAACCCAAACCCCCTCATATAGCTTCGCAAAACAGCCTGGGAGAACTGGTCGGTACCTTTAGACAACACACTCGCAACGACTCCCCTACTAACGGCCTCCTCGAGACGGACGAGATATTTAGCAGGAGTATCATCATCGTGCCGCTCAGGCAGAACAATAGCAGGCTCGCGTGGCAATTGAATCGAGTTGTTCTTCGATGTACTAGAGCCAGGTGTGGCAGGTCCGGAGTTGCGAGGGAACGGAGGCTCAGAGTTCTGGCGTAGCCGATGAGACAGACCGAAAAGATCACCAAAGCTTTTCCTACCAGTAGAGGTAGAGGTACGTCCAGATGGCGGAAGAGTTGGGGTTGGCAGATTGTCGTCGCTAGGCGCATTTCGCAAGGAACTCAATGTAGACGATCGACCTCTTTGACCAAGCCTAGCACGAGTCGGTGACGAAATCGAGGAAGCCGCAGAACCTTTTCGAAAGAGGGATGGCACAGCGGTTCCAGCAAATGACGAAGTCGATTTTGCTAAGGCGCTATGCGAGGGTGATGGAAGCGGGGAAGGAAAATGGCTGTGGTGTCCTACATCATCTGCAGATGGGGAACGAAGGGCCTTCACAGCGGATGATTCCGTCCCTGGGAGTCTCGTTGAGCTTGCTGAAGCTCGAGACAAAGATTGGGATTGTTTTGGATTGCTGTTCTTTTGAGGGAGGTGGGACAAATCGAAAAGAGGCGCGGGGGTCTTCTTGCGTCGGGGTAGGCGGAAGAAGGTTGTGGTGGTGTGTACAGTATGAGTTGTGGTAGTAGTAGTTGCATACACTCCATGTTCTCCAGAACTCCCATCTGATCTGGAGGACTCCGAGAGACGAGTAACTGGGAGTGCTAGAGTCGAGCTGCTATCATCACCATATGCGGGCGGTGAACTCCCAGCTGTTTGTGTCGAAGGTCTATTGGGCTCGTCAAATGTGACCCTGCTTTTGCTACCAGAAGCCGCGCTCTCCGACATGGTTTTCCTGCGTTCTTTCTTCTCATACTTCTCGTTCTTCTCGTTCTTCTCGGGTTTTGCGGGGGATTTGCTAGGCTCTTCCAGATGTGTATCCATCGCTGATTTGGTACGTCCTGGCAACCGCACCCTCGATTTCTTCTTCACAGGCTTTGTGACATTTAGATCCATCGTTGGAGCTGTAGTGATGATCTCGGGAGCTAATAGTCCAGTGTCAGCAACATACCGTTGAATTGATGGGGTTAGTCTTACGACGGGGAAGAGGGGGTGCTTCGTTCTGAGTTGAGTCGGCAGCATGAAGTTTTGCCCTGGCGGACAATTGAGGATCTGAAGCGTGACGGAATCTCAGCATAGAGAAACGGCGATGTTTGTGACTTTCATCCTGCACCGCAGGTGATATCGATCGTTCCAGACGCTGCCCGCCGCTTTCAGCTGACATCCGACGTGGACTGGGATTTTCTGACGTCGACGTCGGGGTAAGGAATTCTGCTGCTGAAGGCCGTCGAGGAATCTGCTCGCTGGCCCTGCCATCGAGTGCCGGTGCCTCCTCTGCGATCAAAGCATCTGGCGACAGAAAACTATGTCGTCGATTATTGCTGTTGTTGGCACTGCCAGAGGGGTCCCGGCGCCGTAATAATGCCGGCATAAGAGGCATTTTGAGATTCGAATGGCGCGCTCATTGACCTCAGATGCGCAAGCGAGGAATCATAAAGGACGGATGGAAGTAGCGCATTTGTTTTTTCGAAGATGGAATTCTTCGTGCGAGGTTGACGTTCGAGACGTTGATGGCGATGGTGAGGGCTGACGGCTGGGAGTAACCCTGGTTTAAACGAGTGACAAGGAAGGAAGGGACCACGAAGTCGCCTTGAAGTGGCAGGAAACGAGGGAGGGGAGGGACCAGGGAGAGAATCAATAAAGATCTCTCCAATAGGTGAGCCTGTCGGGTGTGTAGAATTGAGGCTCTGCGGTTGATGGACAGGAACGAAAGTGGTCTCTTTTCAGCCGGGTAGTCCGGTTTTGCTGGTGGTTGATGATGATAGCTTTCTGGACCGGTTTCTGGGTTGGGCACTTGCATTCATAAGGTTTAGCTGTTCTAGCTGTTCTAGCTGGTCTAACTGGTCTAGCTGGTCTGGCTCGTCTAGCTCGTCTAGCTCGTCTGGCTGGTCTAGCTTGTCTCGAGGCTGTCCCGAAAAGGCAAGCTCCGTCTTCCCCCGCTTGGCTGCATGCGCCCTAGAGTGTAGGCCACGAGGGAGACGAGGAAGGACTCGACGCTCGACGATCAGATATTGATTGCAACTCGAGAACAATATGGGATTGATTGATTTTCATTGGAAGAATAAACATCCAGCCAATACTTGATCCTTCATGATGGTCGGGTTGACTGACTATTTTTAGGTTGTTTCCGAGAAGTAGCAACGCTTAAAGAGAGTCAATGCATTGGAACAGCATGTTGTCGTGTGTCTATTAAAGTACAGCAGCCACACTCCCTCCCCTCACTCAGATACTTTATGTAGGTACTCAACACCACGACCATCCGGGAAGCACCGTTCGGAGAAATGATACTGGGACGTCGACATACCTATCAAGCGCTCTCTCGCTTAGAAAATGATAAACAGCAAGGGCAAGATAATTGTCTTCCGCCACACTACCTCCGTGTCTCCAAGAGCACCATAGCGCGCTCAATCATGAGAGCGGGCAATTCATCTTCAATACTCAGTGAGCATGCCTGGTCCGTACAAGAGCGTGGAGAGGCATCTAAAATAAAATAAAATAAAATGTTTTTATTTTATTTTAAATCCACCGTAGTATTAGAATCGATATGTATGTAAAGATATGTTAACATTGCCCTCTTACTCCCCCCATGGTACCGATAGAAGCGAACCGATGATATTCTCCCTTCTTCAGTCCCAGGAGCTGCAGCGCATCGTTCTTCCGCCATGAAGAGCTGTGCTGTTCAAGTTCACTATATCCTGAGAACCCCTTTCGTCATGAGAGGAACGACGTTGTATCTGATATCCGGTAAAATTGCAGCTCGTTTTATCGTTCAAAGTTATCGCAAAATAAATATGCTCGAGTCCTTGAAGCTCGAGTCCTTGAAACCGACGACCAAGGGTGGTGGATCCTTTTGATGGGTGCCTTGCCCCGGGCTGCACCGCCACGAAGTCATCCCACCACCAATATCCGTCGTCAACTTGCTCGCGCCAGTTCTTCCAGAGCTGTTTTCTCGGAGCACTGCTCGCGACTTCATCACAACCTTCAACCCATGAGCTTCTAACAATGCAACTCCAGCATTGCGCGCTGTCTTTCTCGCATTTCCTTCTTCTTTCCATCCCCCTCTTACTCTCACTTTGTGCGACTGTCGAAGCCTTCACGGTGCCATCATGGAGCACAGGTGGTAACTCCCCAGTTTCACCTGCCCAACGTCACCAACCGTCCGATCAGAAGCTCCGAAGTGTCTTTCCGCAGTTGACATGGCTTCGCGATACTGCCATAGAGAAGGTCTTTGGAATACCATCGAAGTCTAGCAAGAAGAAGGGATACCATAAGTCGAGCGTCGCCTCGCGTCCTTCGAGTTCGCAACTCCCGGCAACTTTGCTCGCAAAGTATGGAGGAGATGTGGTATTACGATTCAATTTGACTACACCTGAGGAGGAGGCAGCATTAGCAGAGGCTGCAGATACCCTCTTCTTAGATGTGTGGGAGTTCACGAGTAATTGGGCAGATATTCGTCTGAGGAAGGATGATGTACGCAATCTCCAATCGTTTCATGATTGTCACTAACATCAATCGCAGGTATCTTCTCTGCTCGGGTTACTCCCGGTGTCACTTCAAAAGGCACATGCACCTCTAATGCTCGACTTGGCGGAGTCCGTATATCGAAGTTACCCATCCGATTCCAAAATGAAAGACCCGCTCGCAATAACTCATGATCGGGCGTTTACACCTTCACTGAAGACAACCGACGGAGTCGATAACATTTTTTTCAATAATTACCAGCCACTTTCTGTTATCGTCCCCTGGATGCGTTTAATGGCGTCGATGTTTACCACCCATGTACGGATGATCAACATTGGAACATCTTATGAGGGCCGAGATATCCTGGGTCTTCGTGTTGGGGTTTCCCCAAATCTTCCATCGGACGATCCCGCTCCAAGGAAGACAATTATTGTATCAGGTGGCTCTCACGCTCGGGAATGGATTTCTGTTAGCACGGTAACCTACGTGGCCTGGTCTCTCATCACATCGTATGGCAAGAATCCTGCCATTACCAAACTCCTCCAGGAATTCGATTTTGTATTCGTTCCGACTTTGAATCCAGACGGATACGTGTATACTTGGGAGAATGATCGTTTGTGGCGCAAGAACCGCCAAGAGACGACTTTGAGATTTTGTAAAGGTTTAGATCTGGACCGGGGTTTTGGTTTTGAATGGGCTGGAACTACCTCTGAGAGCAACCCATGCTCCGAAAGCTATCCTGGCGAAGAGCCATTCCAGGCTGTGGAATCTCATCGGCTGGCGGAATGGGCGAAAAACCAAACTGAAAATAATGGGGTTCGATTCGTGGGTTTCCTGGATCTTCATTCATATTCGCAGCAAGTTCTATACCCATATTCGTACTCGTGTAATGCGAACCCACCAAGTCTCGAAAATCTAGAAGAGCTAGGCATGGGCCTCGCCAAAGCAATTCGAATTGCTAGCGGTGAGCAATATAGTGTCGCATCTGCCTGTGAAGGTGCGGTATCAGCCGCTTCCGGCGGCGTCTCCCGAATGGAAACTGGAGGCGGATCAGCAATTGACTGGTTCTATCACGAACAGAAAGTACGATACAGCTACCAGATCAAATTACGGGATACTGGAAGCTACGGATTTTTACTACCAAGGGAGAACATCATCCCAACTGGCGAAGAGGCATTTAATGCCCTGAAATATTTTGGAGACTTCCTGTTAGGCAATAAGGGGATCGAGAACCTTGCTTCGAAGTCGCCAGAAAAGAAGACTACAGGGTACGATGATGTTTTGGGAGAACTTGGGGAACCAGAAGAAGGCGAGTACCAATTAAAGTGGGATCTTAGACGGAGGAGATGAGTCTCTTCACGTCCACAAGGGGATTAGAACGGCTGTATATTGAATTAATGATGGGAGGAACGGAGTTTAGGTGTAGAGAAAGCATCTCTTGTTTAAAATGGATACCAGCAACTAGGGTAGCTGTTCTGGGCTATGCAGGGAGGCTTTTTATGGGATTTTGCAGTCATTAGGCGCCATGGAATAGTCAGTAGTAAGATTCTAGGAGCACAAATTTACTTTTGAATACTTAGTTGCGGTGATCTCAAATTCAAAATTCCCATCATTTCGGATTTGCAGTTCTGCGCTAAGCATCCCCCTGTCACATCCGAACCTCACACACGGCCTCTCGTCCTTATTTACATATATACCCTTTCACATGTCTGCGCATTCACTCTTCGCATCCAACCCTCGGATAACACCAACATCACACATGTTCCATTTCAAATGTCCACCAAAGATGCCCCAGCCTTAGTAACTCCCTCATCTATCTCCCGCCGCCGCAACGGCCTCAACCCAGCATGCGAACCCTGCCGCAAAGCCAAAGTCGGCTGTGACCGCTCCACAACCACAAGTACCCAAGAAACATGCTCACGCTGTCGCAAGCGCCAACAACCATCCCTATGCATCGTTCTCGATGCTCCTATGACTGGTGCTACTCCCAAGACTACTCCAGTGCCTGCAAATGCCCTCAGATCGAGGATTCGGGCTGCACAAGCGAAGAGTACAACGCCGAAGAGTACAACGCCGAAGAGTCGGACACTTAGTCAGAGTATAAGTAATAGCCCCGAGGACAAGGTGAATGAGAGACTGCCGGATTCAACGGGGTTCTTTGGATCGACGAGTTTTTCGGCGACGTTGAGACAAGCTGCGAATGGGTTACGGGAGGTGCAGGGTGAGTTTGACCACGATCCGCAATCCCTCTCCGCGAATTCCGAACTCGCGGTGAAAGTCCTAACCCTCCTTCCCTCCAAGGCCATCTGTGAGATGCTGGTCGAGAAATACGTCAGTAACTCGGGGGAAGTTCTGTTCTCTAAAGCTGCCGTGCGTCACATCCTCACACGGCTATTTTCCGAGTATGGAAATGAGATGAAAGAACCACGGGGGAAGGAAGGGTTAGAGAGGATGGGTTGTGAGTTTACCAAGAACACGCGGAAGCCGTTGGAGCAGAGTGATGAGGCGGAGGCGTGGAAGGCATCGTTTTCGGGGTGCAATACACGCTGGGAGACGTTTGGATTGCTGTTTTGTGGACTTGCGTTTGGTGTTGCGGCAATAGATGAACGGGATGGATTTTTCACTTCGATTGGGAGGGAGAGGAAGGCGTATCTGCGGGAGATGAAGAGGGGCGTGGAGATGTGCGTAGAGCTTTGTGGGGGATCGTTGAATATGTTGGTGTGTAATCTTTTGTATAAGAATTTGCTTCTGGAAACAGTCATTCATGGGGATGCTAGTGAGTTACTCCCAATAGTTCGCCCTGGAGATGAGCTGGAGGGAAGGGGGGCTGATGGAAAGTGGTGTAGGTTTAACGGTTTGGAGGCTCCATCACGACCTCGTCGCCATGGTGACAGCGTTGGGCATCAACTCGTATCAAGGGACGCCGAACGTGACGATCCATTCCGAGATGACGAAACGGTTGAGCTCCTGCTGTTTCTGGAGTGATAAGGAGATCTCGATATTCACTGGACGACCACCTGCGTTGAGTCGCCACTATCATTCTTGTCCGCTACCATTAGATATCAGTGACGATGCTCTGTTCGCAGGCGGCCATGTACTGCAGCAGGAACTTGATAGTCTGGATGAGAATGGCTGGAACACGAAGCAGGTGATTTATAATTCTACGATTTGCCGGATGTTGGTGCTGGCTGGCATCATACAGGATGAAGTGTCGGAGATCTTTTTGGGGAATCGAGAATGGTCTCTAGTACGTATTAAGTGAGTATTACCCCACTCATACCACCCCTGTTCTCGAAAGGAATTAAAATATAGCAGTGCTCTTAAGCTCAAAGCTGCGGAGATCTACACCTCTGTCCCCATGATCATGCAGGTCACTAAAGAGTCACTGCTCCTTTGCTCCTCTGATGAAACAATGTGGCGCCTTCTCTTTTGCCGCTGCGACTACCTCCGTATTCAATTTCACCTCGAGCGTCTCGCGAGTGAGCGTGGACAGCAGAGCCAGCAGAAGCTGTTCAAGGTCGCGAGGGAAATGGTGGATTTAGTGGTTTTCCTGTGGTTGCAGAGAGATCGATGGAGGGATAGGAGGTATGATTATGATTATGTGGTACATCCCTCCCCTCAACTATACCAGTCTTGGCCCTGCAATTTGTGTTAATAGGATGTTGTGAGTAGATAATGTGCTACGGAATGCCCTCCACGGGCGTCCTCTGCTCTGCACTTCTCAAACAAGCACAATTCCCCACGCAAGTCGACACCTCTTCCAAAATCCCCAGCTCAGAAGTCGTCCAAATCCTGAGTCTGATGATCGGCTTTCTGGAGTGGATTGATCCGAGTGCGGGGAATTATAAATTGTGTCAACGGATGGCGAAGGTCATCAAGCGGGTGCTTGATCAAGTCTTCGATCCTTCGCCGGAGGTCCAGGTTATGGAGGGCCAGGAGGCTTTGTGGCAGCAGGCTGGGGGCCAAATGGGAGGGGAAGGGGGAGGGTGGATGATGGATGGGTTGAGTGATTGGGATTGGTTAAATAGTATTGATTGGAGTCATGGGCCGTTTATGGATTTGAATCTTCAATGAGTATGGTAGAGAATGATCCCGTCGACACTGAAATAGACGCTATTATGAGCGCAAAACAAACAAAAGGGATACCCACTATGTTGACGTGGGACGAGTATTCAATGACGAGTATTCAATGACGAGTATTCAATGACAGGGTATATGCAGCTCTGTCGTTCATTGACTGCTTGTAAGTGTCTCTTTCGCTCATCAATGTTCGAGCGCACAACTAATGAGTCCACCCAGATATCTGCAAGTGACAAAACACAACATCAGATATCAAGGGACAGTGAACAGCTCTGAGCTTCCCACCTATCACCATAGAGCTCATTGGCACACGCTGCCATTATTAGGAAGCATTGGACACCAACGGACCATCCGATGAATAGCAGAAAACAAGCAGAAAACATCAAATATCGAAAGCACTAATCAGTCCAATTACGTGGGGGCGAGAAGCAATGGCGGATGGATCCGACGAGAAGACTCGCGGAAAGCCCGTGGCAAGAAGACGATGTGGAGAGGGATAGCTGATTCGTCAGCTGTAAGCATAACCAATGCACGATGTGGAGAGACAGACTATCTGCAAGAGCAAGAAGACGAAGCTGGGAAGACGCAACCAAAGGACATGATAAGCATGTTGAGAGTGAGGGTTCTGTCGTTGAAAAGCAAATAGAGTTTTCAACAGCATAGTTGCTGCAAGGCGATAATGCCGATGCTTTCGATATGCCGATACTTTCGATATGCCAATGCTTTCGACATGTCTTCTCAGCCTTGTAAGGTTGGTGGAAGCCGAAAGAAGAGATACTGTACCACAGCTCTTATCTTATTCCACATGTCAAAGATCCCAGTTCTCAATTATTTTCTGCCTCTTGCGTGCAATATTACCGTATCTGGCAACTCAAAGACGCAACAAGCCGAACCACAGGCTTACTCACCAACCTCTCGGCGGCCGAAGCATAATCTGAGCGGTCCAAGGTTGGCGCTCTCTCGATCATTATCGCCCAGAGAACGGCATGGAGTTCTGGGGTCGCCAAGTTGTAGGAGTAGGTTCAGACGAGACATACCAAGACGAGCCGTTGGTCGAAGAAGACGCCCTCGACTCCAGATTTCGTGGTTCCACCCCCGCAGAGGATCTAGGCCATCGAGGCCAGGTTTGAAAGGTACTGTAAGATGAGATTAGTAATGTAAGTAAAGAGCGCTTACTTACATTAATATATGCACCGTGTGCACCGTATGTACCGTATGTCCCGTATGTACCGTATGTACTGTATGTATCGTATGTACTGTATGTATCGTATGCACCATATGCGCCATAAAACGAATATATGCACCGTGAAGTTGTAAACATGGAAACGAGAGTTCAAGGAAGAAGCAAGGAACGCCATCACGAGAATCCCTTCCGAGCAGACCCGATTTCTGTATCAGATTCGACGATGAGAATGCACACACGTGACCATGGCCTGCAGGCGCGTGGCGAACCTTGTCGCAGATCGTGAGCGGGATAGCATCTGAGACTTCAGACGGGATTATTTTCCATTTTTCCCTCATTTTCCTCATTTTCCTCATTTTTCTCTCACAGTGTCAAGCAAGAGGATGTTGGTTGTTGCTTGCTTTTGTGAGAAACACGCCGCACTCACGGGATTCCCGGACTTTTTTTCATCGTGAGCACAGATGCGTGATTTAACCACGGTCTCGCTATTGTTGTCACGCCGTGAGATGCTTTCCATCATCCCACGTAGGAGTGGTCATGGTCAGAAATTAAAATGAAAGATTAAGATTTTCTTGGAAAGAGTTTCCAGGAAAAGCTTCTGGAAGGAGAAGAATGCCCATTTCGGATAAAATACTTTGTTTCGTCTTGCGTGTATACGTGGTAACATTGGAAGAGGGAGCTCTCCCATTGGGAGCTCTCTCATTGGATAAGAGGGGAATGGATCGGGCGGAATCGGGTGATGAGGGTTCAGGGGCTGAACACCTCAGGATCTGAGCGGCGAGAACACCGAACAGACGTCTTGCCTCGTCTCAAATGCTCGATGTTGTTGTTACAGAATTCGCCAATGCGTCTGAAGATTCGAAATTTCGCGCTGTCAGATTTGCTTGATCGCATCTTTTGTTTCCTTTTGGATGATTTTGCATTTCCCCTTCTCCCTTTCCTCCTCTCTTTCCCTCTCTCTCTCGCTCTCTCTCAATCTTTACACGATGGGGTTTATCGTGCGCCGGGAAATGGAATTGTCTCGTCTCTCTAACTCTCGTGTGCTCTGCTTCCTCACTCGGGTTCACGACCCAAGCTCCCAAGTGCAGTACAGCTGCATCATGCCCGTTCCCTGCATGGAAGCCCGAAGCATCGGTTCGCATCATCGGGCTTGACAGGTCGGGATCCTCTCTCTCACTCGCGTCAACAAGCTCCTTGTCCAAACGGGCCCTTTCTGCGCCGTTCTTTGTCAAGCAGTCAATGATGATAGTTAAGCACGTATTATTGAACTCTCCGTGGGAACCGCATCAGATGGTTACCTTTGTTTGGAACAAAATCTGCGACAATGCAACGATGCAATAATACTAACCATCACAGGAGACCTCGTTCACGCCGTCCTCCCACGGAATCCCCCTACAAAGGGTCGTGGGAAACAAATACAAGAAACACCATTGGACTTCCTCATTGGTAGCTCGAATCCCCCCCCCATCTTGTCGGATCCTTCCAGCTCTCCCGTATTGGGACGGCCTCTCGACCGCCTCTCGACCGCCTCTCGACCACCCCTTCAAGTCTTGGGACCACTCCCCCAATCATGGCTCATGCCCGTCACGGCCCGCTGGTGCAGCATGGGGGAGCTTCTTCGGACGAAGAAACCCCAAGCTTTTCTAAGCACATCAAGCACTCGAGGGCATCTTTGTTCCGGGTCCCCACGAGCGGTATTGAAACCCCAACGAAACGAGACATGGCGGCCTGTAACAGCTGGGATGAAAAGGTGACCCGACTGCCATGGACCACACCCCCCCCAAATCCCAGTAGGGAACCATGGATCCATTCTCGTGCAGCATGTCCACTGGTGGTCAGGTCGAGGTCCAAGTCCCTCCAAATGTAGGTTGTTTCCACAAAAAAATATCTCTCATGTTCACCTTATATCATGGACCGTCCGCTGCATAGACACGGCTCTCGATATCTGTTCTCCTTTCCACCACATCCACCAATGGCTTCATATACATCTTATAGCACCACCAGCTCAGAGATATCCACTCCCAGATCAGCTACTCCTAGATCCGCCTCTCCTTCCTCCATCACAAGTCGCTCCTCCGCTACCACTATCAGCAAGCGTATGTCCATCTCTGGCAGAAGGATGTCTGGCTTTAATCCAATGGCGGCTGTTGATACTTCGGCGATTGAAGCTTCCATGAAAATGGCTTCCCTCGACTCGCTCCGAGGATACTCAGTCGAGAACTATGGCACTGTCAAGCAGTACCGGACAACAGACTACGTCCCAAAATCCCACGCTGGAGGATATCAAGTGCTCCGGGAACCTGCGTGGAACAAAGGTGAGAACAACAGCTCTGTCGTATCTTCATTCTTACTGGTTACTGACCATGGTCTCCAGGTACATCATTCAGTCCTGATGATCGAGTTTCCAAAAACCTCACTGGCCTCATACCTCATGTCCTAGAGAGCTTGGATACCCAAGTCATGCGAGCCATGCGAATGATCAATAGCAGATCCACCAACATCGACAAATACCTCTACCTTTCCTCCGTCAAGGCCACCAACACCGACCTTTTCTTCCGTCTTTTAATTGATAATGTTGAGCAGCTCATGCCGCTCGTTTATACCCCGACCATTGGAGATGTGTGCTTGCAATACTCCACTCTTTACACCAGACCCGAGGCTCTTTACATCTCGATCAAGCAACGCAAGTCGATTGCTACGATTCTGAGGAATTGGCCATACCCAAATCCCTCCATCTGTGTCGTCACTGATGGATCGAGAATTCTGGGTCTTGGTGATCTGGGTGTCAATGGCGTCGGCATTTCAGTGAGTGCACGGGAAACCGATGTTAGAGTGATAGAACGCTAACCGGGAATAGATCGGAAAACTTGCTTTGTACACTGGTGCCGCGGGTATCCACCCCGAACAAACTCTCCCAATCGTTCTGGACTGTGGTACCGCCAACGAGACCAACCTCCGCGACCCTCTGTACCTTGGATTAAGACAGAAGCGTGTTTCCGTGGAGGTGCAACAACAGTTCATGGATGAGTTCATGGCCGCCGTTAAGGAGGTATACCCCAATATGCTTGTCCAATTCGAGGATTTTGAGACCGAGAAGGCGTTCAAGTATCTCGAGAGATACAAGATGGAGAAGTGTTTCAATGATGACATCCAGGGAACTGGTGCTGTCGTCTTGGCTGGGTAAGTCGATTTGCCATAATACGCTTGCATTGCTAATGGATGTCAGATATATCGGTGCCGTCAACCTCTCAGGTGTGCCAATTGAGGACCAGAAGCTCGTCTTCATGGGTGCCGGTTCAGCTGGTGTCGGTGTTGCCAAGCAAGTGATGGAATACTACACTCGTCGTGGTCTATCAGAACAAGCCGCTCGCGATAAGTTCTACCTCGTCGATACCAAGGGTCTCGTGACCTTCGACCGTGGAGACAGACTCGCAGAACACAAGAAGATCTTTGCTAGAAAGGACAACAACGGTCACCAATTCGCTACCCTCGAAGAAGTGATCGAGTATGTTAAGCCAACAGCCTTGATTGGTCTGACAGCAACCTTCGGTGTCTTCACCGAATCAGTGGTCCGTGCCTTGAAGGCATCCGTGGATGCTTCTGGACTTGGCCGTCGACCAGTTCTCTTCCCCCTAAGCAATCCTTTGACCAAGGCAGAATGTACCTTTGAGCAGGCTGTCACTTGGACCGAAGGCACTGTCATCTTCGCATCTGGATCTCCATTCTCACCCTTCACCATGAAGTCCGGCGACGGTATCACAACATACTACCCCAACCAGGGTAATAATGTGTAAGTCCAATTTTAATCCAATCCAATATGAGGATCCTGCTAACCCGCCACAGCTACGTCTTCCCAGGTCTTGGACTAGGTGCCATCCTCGCGAAAGCGAGCCGAGTCACCGACGCCATGGTCTACACATCCGCCGCGGCTCTCTCAGGCTGCCTCAACAAAGAAGAAATCCAAATGGGTCTCATCTACCCCAAGATCCAGCGTGTCCGCGACGCCTCTGTCGTCGTGGCCCGTGAAGTCATGAAATCCGCACGTCGAGAAGGCGTCAGCACGCTCCCCGAGGAAACCTGGGTCGAGTGGGAGGAATGGGGTGACGTCGCTCTTGAGGCGTGGATCAAGAAGCAAGTCTACGATCCAAAGTGGTAGCTCTTTCGACCTCGACTTTAATTTCTCTTGCTCTCTATCTCTCTTATACTCCCCCCAGAATATAATATTTCTCTGAGAGAAACAATGGGGGTAATTCACTTATATATCACGGACGGAAATGGCGTTTACACGGGAAAGGGATACAACTGGGAGGATACCATCATTTGCCACACGACCTACTTGCTCTTTTAGAATTGTACGCTTTCTGTATATATACCTAGCGTGGTGGTGGAAGAGCGAATGTTCAGGACATAGTAGTGTGTAAATGTAAAAAGTCATTTGGAGGTCGAAATCATACATAAAGGCTGCTACACTTGTACCTTGTGCTCGTTCTCAGATTGCATGGAAAAGCCACTGCCAATTCGATGATGTGAGAATGTGGATACCTGCCGTCGCACAATTTCAGCGCGAGCACTTGTGTCGCGCACTTCTTGCTTCCCTCCAACCTAAGGTGGATACCGATTCGTATGTGGTGACATTCCAAGGGGGCGAGAAACAAGCGCCAACCGGTCCGACTTCAGGCGGCAGCTTTTTGATACCTCCCTAGGTCCACCACTCTTGAGCATCATCAAGTCAATTATTTCCTTACGTGTCTCAGAAGTGAAGTCGTATAGACGAGTAATATAATTCTCAAGTACCGGATTGATGTTCGTCGCAGATAGATGATAGAACAACGGATGGAAGAATGCGGGGTATGTCGTGCTTTGGTTAAATCGCAGCCTGCGAGTGTTTTTTCGCCCCCAGTTAATTGCAATGTGCCTAAATGTCAGCATCTAATAATGTAACGGAATGAACGAGAAAGCTTGTTTTTAAGGAAACGAAATCGATGGTTCTTCTACTTCAAGCTGCTGACTATATCTCCAATACTGCTACGACAAGAGCGGAGATGAACGGGAGTGGAGAAGTCGGCGGCTACAACACGTGCGTGAGATGTAGATCCGGCCTCTGCCAAGCCGGGTTAACCGCGTTTGGGATCTGCGTTCTGCACCCGATCTCAGCCAAACAGAGGAGCGTGGCTCAAGGCAGCAACTTTTGGGACTCGTGGAGGATGTGCGATGGGGTCAACCACCTAAGCAGGCAGAAAGATTCAAACATCTCTAGGCTTTTCTTTCATCTTGCACTCTATATTCTCAGATGTAACAAAACCTCTTTCGAAATACCCGTTTTCTTGATCTTGTGGTTTTCTTTCTTCATTGAGTACGAATCATTGAGTTTGGTTTTAGAAGCGGGGTGAGATATTTCACACATCATCATGGATTCACTCTTCAGCCTCCCGCTGCCCTTTCAGCGGCGGCTCACCAAGATGTACACCGATACGAAGAGCTCCTATGATTTCGTCAAGGAGCCCGTCCAAGCTGCAGAGGACCCGGAGTTGCTATCGCTGCACCGCAAGCTGCGTATCCAGAAGGACCGTCTGGTGTCGTGGGGTTTGGAATGGTCGGATCCCTCTCAATCACCTGATATCGATGAATCAATCAACAAAGCCGGCTTGAGCGAGCTCGTGGGGAGCGTCATGTCGACGATCAAGGAGATCCTGGCAGAAGCGGAACCGCTGTGGCAGTCGTCGAAGAGCCGGTCGACGGATGAGAAGGGGCCCGTCATGGAGAAGGTCGTGGATCGGAAGCAGAGTCTGATTACGTGGGATAAGTCGAGATTCCAGGATTTGGTCAGGGATTTGACGATGTCGATTGATACGCTGTATGACCTTTCAAGGACGAGACAGTCGGCGAGGAAGACTCATCCGGGGAAGAGTTCGGAGTCGAGCTTGACGAAGAGCCATGCTGTGGAAGAGAGATTGTTCGAGTCGAATCGGATCCAAACGCCAAAGCAGATTGATCCAGCGACTTTGATCTGGCCAAGGGATCTTAAGGGGATTCAGTCGGGGATGTTGCAACCTGCTAAATCTCCTAGGCAAATAGTCTTTATGCGAAGGCCGTCCTCGCTTCCGGATTCGAGAAAGCATGGACAACAACTTCCTTTGGTGCCGGTGCTTTTGGAGCATGCTTTATATGATCCCATATATTCGATCACTGGGATCCAGCCATCGTTGACTCGGTTTGAGAAGTTGTTTGCTGCGTTGTCTCAATCTTATATTTCCACTGGAAGGACTCTTTCTGGATTACTTCACTTGATTGGATATTTCGAGGAACCGGAGAGTTCTAGGTTCTGTCTATTGTTTGCACTTCCTGCTCACTTTGGACCAGTGGATGTTGAGAGTCCTCGGTTGCCATCTATCTCTTTCTTATCGGATATATTATTGGCTCGCTACGAACCAAGTCTCGAAATCAAGTACCGCTTGGCCCACAATGTTGCTACTGCGGTCTTCGACTTACATTCCAAGGGTATTGTTCATGGAAACATTCGGCCTTCTAACATCCTTTTCATTGAACACCAATCTCAAGCTAAGAGCCGCATGGATATTGGCCAAATCAACATGCGCCAATCCTTCTTATCGTCTTACGACCTCTTTTCCGACAATGCAACAGATGGCGACAGCAGTAACAACTCAGCTACTTTCCTTCATAGGCATTCGTTAGACCCTCGGGCCACTCGCTACACTCATCTTACTTCGGAAAGCAAGTCATTGGATCTCTACAGCTTAGCTATGCTTCTTCTGGAGATTGGACTCTGGACCCCATTGTCCGACATTTTCCCAACCATGAATACTGTCCCGGAGAATCCGACCGGCGTCTTCAAGCAGTTGGCAACACGATGTGGGAGTTTGTATATGAAGGCTGTTCAAGCGTGTTGGCGTGCCCCTGAGGATGAGCTCTCGCAAAAAGCGAGGGCTGATGTCATGCATCAAAAGACTTTTTGGAAAGTCTCGAAGGCACTTCAAACTTGTTGTGCACTCGACGAGACTGCAGAGGAAGAAAACAATGAGTCGGAGGACCATGCGACGCCAATCAAATCTGGTTCATCAACACCAATTCGACGAGGATTGAGAGAGTCGAAGAGCCAAGCATTCGCAGGCGGACCAACCACACCGAGTCGACCAAGTTGGTCAGAGAAGCCATCATTCACAAAGCAAACATCCGCACCAACATTTTCAGAGGTTATCAATTGGAATGAAAAGCCTACCACTAAGCCAGCTGGTATGTCCTGCTCCATTACTGATTCATGTTCTATATTCTTACTTTGTACAGCTCCAGTGCAGGTATCAGCTCCACCTCAATCGCTAGAAAAGCCCAAGCCTAAACTTCGCACATATCCAGCTGTTAAGATCGACCAAGAACACCTTAATTTCTGGCATACAGGCTTGATGCCACATATCAACCATGTCCTTCGTGGGTTTTACAGGAAATACCCAGAGTCTGTGGAGATAAGCTTGGAGAGCATTGGCGAATCACCAACGACAACGAAACCTACCATCCTTGTCATCTGCACGAGTGTCCAGAAGGTTCGGAGTATATTGAAGAAGCATCTCGTCTACGATAAGCAAACATACGGTCTCAAGGTATGCAGAGGCAAGGTTCTACGATCGCGAAGTAAGGGTGCTCGACGATCGATGGCTAGGGAACTCAGTGGTGATAAGCCAGTAAATACGGAACATCAACACCGGCCAAGCAACGGCGCTTCAATCGGTGCGTATGTCAATGACAAACATTTACCACCTGTCTCGCTCGGTGGTCTGATCATGGTCAATGGCGAGCCGTATGGGATGACGGTTCATCACATGTTGGATGACCCTGAAGAAGATGACGAGGATGAGATACCTCCAGAGCCTGTCCTTCGTTCCAGTGCTTACTATAGCGACATGCCCGAACTTACTCACTCGGATTCTTCGGCCTATAGTTCTGGAGACGAGGAGTTCATGTTTCAGCTGTCTGACTCGGAATCTGACTTTGGTTCGGAAGCGGATTCTGATTCCGAATTCGATGATGATGACGATTATATGGATGAGAGCGACAGAGAAGAAGAACCAGGTGACATTGAAGGTATACCGGAAGGTTGTGGGGAAGGATACATGATCACTCAACCAGCTATTGATGATGTTGATTCCGAATTTTATCCAGATGAGGAGACAAGGGACGAGGACCACTTAGCCACTTACACTCTTGGACAGGTCCATGCATCATCGGGTATTCGTCGACGTACTGAGGGTGGAATAATTCATGAGATCGACTGGGCACTCTTCGAGATCAATGAAGAGCGTCGTCCGGAGGGAAATAATATCGAAAATGGCGAGCGATTTTGCCGGCACAAAAAGGGCTGCTACCCACTATCAGTGACGCCCAGCAAAGACCTAGCTAACCTTTCAGTACATTGCATGGCTCGGACATCTGGCCTTCGAAATGGTCGTATCCTACCAGGCATGGTCATTGTTAAGATCTATGGCCGCACGACACCATCCAGCAGCTACCAGGTCGCCGGTGGCATCGGTGTTCCAGGTGATTCGGGAGCCTGGGTCATCGATAACGAGCATGGTAGAGCTTGTGGTCACGTTTTAGCATGGAGTCCACGTAAGAAAGTCGCTTATATATGTCCTATGGATATCCTCCTTCGAGACATCAAGCAGACTTTGCACGCCACAAGTATATCCATGCCAGGCGGCGAGGACCTCTATGTCAGTGAAGAGCCAGAGATAAGACCGAAGGCTATTCAACGAACTCTTTCGGAGGAATCCTCGCATCCTGAGATTGCGAGTTCGCATGAAGAAGAGCTCTCGAATCTCCTGAGAAATCTCAATTTACCGCCTACGCCGGAACAAATCGATGGCGTGGACCCGGCATTATTACTTGATGACCACCGCACGCAACATCCAGAGCGTAGTCCGAGTACTACAGGTACCAATAAGGAAAAAGAGAAGGAGAAAGGCGGTGAACTGCCATTCACGATCCCCATCAGGCTTGTGAGCGGGAGTGGTAGTGATGCAAAGACGGCGCTAAGACATAATGTTAATTACATTGGAAGTTCAGCGAGAGGGAATGGCCGCACTGTCGATGATGTTGGTGTGGGGAGGGGCGTCGGTGTTGGTGTTGGTGTTGGTGTGGGACGAGGCGAGAGGGTGGAGGGGAAGACGGCTATGGTGTGATGGTGTCGAGAGCTGGGATGCTTTGTCTGGAGAAGTAGGGTGGGAATGTAGAGGTATATCATCATGCCATCGGAGTGGATAAGAGCCTACGGGAGGGGACAGAGGAGAAGAGACAATCCACTCACTCATTTTATTGGGGTAATACGTTTATTCATTTGTTCATATCACGCTTCTGGGTTGCAAGTATAAAGGATAGGGGAAGGGCTGGTTTGGTAAGATGCCCGGGATGAAATGGGAAGGCGTTGGTGTGTCGCTTGGATATATACCAATCTGGCAAGTTTGGGAAATTGATTATGTATGAAGACGATGTTAAGATTGTTGAAATTAACAATATCTCGAAATTCCCTCGGTGCTCTAAGAACACCTACCTGTTCCATTCTCCTCACTCTGATCAGATACTAAAGAATAGGGTTTTGTTACACACGTGGCAGGGCTCTCACTTCTCATCGCATCTCTCCCTCTCATACAACGTTCCAGTAAGATCAGCATGCTATCTCCCCACCAACAATCCTCTCAAATATCATACCGTCGGATAAGAATTGATAACCTCCCCTCTTCTTCCTCCTCCCCTTTACCACCTCCCTCGTTACATTAAGTACCCGCCAAGATCCCTATTCTATATTCGTGCAGTCAATCCTATCAAACAACAGATCTTCAGCTGAGAGATGAAATACTTCTTATCCTATTATATAATACACTGTTGTGCTTTTTGGTTACTTATCAAGTCTATATATTTAGGTTAGGTTGATACAAACGCTCGATGCTGTGACTCGGTTTTCACAGGATAATTATTTGAAATGATAAATGATAGATGTTCGGATACGTGTTAGAGTATTAGTGAGCGCTCTCTTATTATATCTCCTTCCCCCCTCCTTTCTCCCTCCGTCTCTATCTATCAAAGAAAAGAAGTACTATTTATCTTGTCTAGATAGGAGTAAGAGTTCGCGATTCCACATTATTGATATTTATTTCACGGCCAGGGAGAGACCCTCTTATCATAGCTCCCTTCATCACAGAATATGAAATGGCTCTGCGTTAGATGTTTTGAGTTGGTTGGGAGGTGGTGGCGTAAAGATTTAATAGTTCTTGGATGTTTACTACCTTGGCAAGAGCTTTGCTGGAAATTGAGGTTCGATTATATGTGTTGTATCAAACCGGTTGTCAATGATATGTTACTCCTTCAAAGTACTTGTCACGCCAAACTTAATAGGGAATTAACAGTTGAGGTTCGGAAGGGCGATATTCTTTTGGTCTACAAATGCTTTCCCCTATGGCTCTAGGCTAGCAAAAAGTATTGCTTCACCATGCTTTTCATTTTTCAAATAAACGCCCATGTGTCCACAAGATCACAGCCCATCGCATCCCTTCCCATCCCTTCCATGCAAATATCTCACGACTGGGTATCTCATCACTCACATCCTCTCCACAGGCGACAAGCCCAACAACCGCATTCCATTATTCAACACAATCCTAGCTGCATCATAGAGTGCCATTCGTGCCTTCATCAACTCCTTCTCACTGCCCACGATTCGAAGATGGTCGTAGCTCGAGGATAATGTGTGCGTCATCTTGAAGAGGTACGTCAGCACTGTGGTAGGTTCCAGTGTCTTGAGCGTATTTTGAACGACATCAGGGTATTGCGAAACAACGCGGATGAGGTCGAGGGCATGGGGTTCCGTGAGGAGGCTTAGGTCCGCAGTAGAAATCTCTTCGGGGGTGAGGGCTGCTTTGCGGGTAATGGAGCAGAGACGAGCGTGTGCGTACTGGAGGTAGGGTCCTGTGTCACCTTCAAAGGATGTCATGGCATCCATGTCGAAGCGGTAATTGTTTATTCTGCATTCTATGTTAGTTGAAATTATTTGCTAGTGTCTGATTTACTTACCTTTTCCCGCTCATGTCTTGGACCATGACAGAGCTAATTCCTAGGAGGTCGGCGGTGGCTAGAGGATCCTCAATCTGCTCATATTTGGCTTGATTCTTCTGCATGACTTCGTGCATCTTCTCTGCTACATCTCGCAAAATGTCGTCCAAGAATTTGACGGTGCCCCTTCGGGTGCTCATTCCCAATACCATTCCAAAGTTGATGTGTTCTATCTTCTTCGCTAGGTCCTTGTATCCCATTAATTCGATAATCTTGAACAGTTGCTTAAGATGCAAATCCTGCTGTGAGGCGACAACGTAGATCATGTGATCGAAGTTGTACGTTTCCACTCGTTGAAGCATTTCACTGATATCTCGGGTGAGATATAATGCGGTTCCATCCCTCTTCTTAATAAGTGGTCGTTCAAGACTCTTTCCTGCCTTTCCTGGAACATGTTTTGTGAAGTCGATGAGTACAGCCCCTTCTGACTCTTCAGAAATCTTCATATCTTCCAACCTCGCCGCCGACTTAGCCATACTTTCTTCTGTCACTTGACTTTCGCCTGAGTAGACATCATAATGAATATTGAGCCTGGCGTATGTCTCCTTATATCGCTTAATGCTGAGTTCCCTAAATCGAGCCCATTGTGCCAGAGCCTCTTTGTCGCCGTCTGTCATCGCTTTAAAATATCGACGAGCTTGTTCATCTAATCCGTCTTTCTCGATATGTGAATAGTCCTCTCCCTTCTCTTTCAACTTGGCCAACTCATCCTTCTCATCTGAAAGGTCCTTGCTGATGGAAACATAAATTTTAAAAAGGTGGTTGATTGGGTCCGCCTGTAGTGCTTCTTCATTGCCATATTTCTTGAAGCCTAGCGCCAACAGTCCATATTGCTTGCCCCAATCTCCGAGATAATTGATTCGGATCACGTCCCAACCTGCGCCTTCATACAAATTTGCAAGGAATCCTCCAATAATTGTGCTTCGAAGATGACCAGCATGGAATGGTTTGGCAATATTTGGTGACGAGAACTCAACGATCATTCGTTTCTGGCCTTTCGAAGGGTCCCCCGGATCTTTCATGCCCACATGTTTATTCTGTCCAAAGAGCTTGCCTCGTGTAAGGATCGATGGTATGAGGAGTTGGGCGAGCTTGTCAACTTTGAAGAAGAATTGAAGGAAGGTACCGGTAACAGTTGGTTTGTGAACCAAGGGTGACTCAGGAAACTTGAAGACAGTTAGCGGGTATTCTATCGCTTCGTTGAAACGTTGACACAACCTTTTCGACCCATTCAGCAGCAAGCTGATCTGGTTTCTTGCCCTTGACTCGCAGCGCAGGTATAGGAAGTACTAAATCCCCCTTCTCCAACGTCTGTGTCCATTGTAAGGCAGGGTAGATGATGCTTGAATCGACACCCGTAACTTCAGCCAA
This sequence comes from Hymenoscyphus repandus, assembly GCA_001414415.1. Classification (NCBI taxonomy): domain Eukaryota; kingdom Fungi; phylum Ascomycota; class Leotiomycetes; order Helotiales; family Helotiaceae; genus Hymenoscyphus; species Hymenoscyphus repandus. The sequence goes on from LLCE01000033.1 coordinate 135,577, forward strand.
GATCGCAGTCAGATGTGAACGGTATATGTCAACGGTGTTGATCTCTGGATAGCAATTGGGATATTTGGGTAAAGGCTCCGTGAGGCTCAGAGATGTGAGCTTGTCCGCTAGCCAAGAGGGATTGGCTGCCATATTGTAGACAGGAAAAAGATGTGTGCGCTGGGAATTGAGCCTCCTCACAATTGAGAACAATGGCGTAACTTTCTTCTTGAAGCTGTGTCTTGTTATTCGTGCAAGGCAGGTGGGAAAGGAATTCATCAATTATATGGTGGGGTGAAGCGCGGTAAGGCGGGGGTTACTGTGAAGAGTGACTCAAGCTCGCTCGACTCATGTTTGGCTGCGGGGGCGGTGCAAACAAAAATTTCCAGGTTCAGCCTTACTAGTCACAGCACGTGATAGCCCCACTTTGGGCATCATTGAATCTTAGGACTTGGGGTTAAAAGAACGGCGCATCCGCCCCCTCTGTTTGTACCTTGAAGGAACTCTCATCTACTTACCTGCCCGCTCGCCGCGGTTCTGATGACCGAAAGACTGGCCACAAGACTGGCCACAAGGTAATTGGTGTCACTAGAGTCGATTCCACTCTCAAAACAAGGTGGGAAATTTTTCATATCAGTTCAATTGGTTTATTTGCTTGGAAAGATTTTGTACGGACACCGGTATATTTCAATGCAAATCTTGATTCAAGATCTCACAAACACAACAGAGCAATGAGCATGCAATTCGATAACAATCTTCCTATTAAGCGCTCGTTGTACACTTAGCCGCGACCAATTCAACATAAATCATGCTCTCTTTTCCCAACGTTGTTCCCACAATAATGTTCAGTCTTGTTCCCTTCTTAATATGAAATGCAGAGCTAACACCCTAAATAGATACGCCATGTCAATTGATCCATCTACCATCTACCCACTACCCAGAAACCGAGAATGCTTCCGTTATGCCCAAATGCCCCCGAGTGTCCTCGGTGTTCCGAATTCCTCTCGATGCTCATCCACCTAAGCACCAGTATTCTCCTTGCCTTCAAGAAAGGGACACTTGTTGACCGTCATCCCTCAAAATACGTAGGAAGGCACGTTCTTGTCCATCTGAGTTTGTTAGCTCAATTATCGATTTCAGGACTTCGCCATTACTCACTTGGCCTTGCGCGCGAGCTTCCCTCTTCGACTGTGATGGTGTGGCTGTCTGTATACTCACTGACAGTAACGACGCCATTCGGGGATGAATCACACGAGTAATCCATGTGCATCAATGTAATCCGAACTCGATAGCGGCCAGGGTGATATATGACAAGATCTGGAAAACAGAAATACGCCCTATCCTTTACAGCTGATGAGCTACCATACCCGTTATCGGGCAACGGGTGGGCAGAGTCGGCCACCCTTCCGCCAAGTTGATCATAAAGTGTCTCGCCTGAATCTTTATGGATGAGAGTTGCGACGGCCCAGATATGGCCAAGTTCTCCAAAGATATCGACATCACTTGCGAGTCTAGCTGTTACAGGCGGGAATAAAGGCACATTAGGGCGCGCACGAGAAGGTGGTTGAATAGCCAATCCGAACATATTGATATTTGTCGATGGTACGTTGATCTTTGATCTTAAGAATCTGGGTTCAGCCTGAATCGCTGTCGTCTTGTTTGACTCTGGTTGGCTCATGGCCCCGGTTAGCCACATCGTTCTTGCTATAAAGTTGTATATTGGAAGCTTCCAGGCTAATGAGTGAGCAGGCTTACTTGAATTCGCGTTAATGAAGAGACTGTCAGAAGAACTTCTCGGTGAACGAAGAGTGGATTTGAAGTTGTAATGGATTGACCTGCTGTTTAATGGCAATGGGAAGATTCCACCTTCCATTTATATTAAATAGTTTTCTGTCTTCCGATCGAGCAACCTCCACCAGCAATCTTGTCAAGGATAAGATGGGCTCTTCGATCGTGAGTACAAACTCTTGAAGTGGAACAGCATACCTCCAGAGCATGTAGACCAGGGCGTCAGTGAGACGTGATGAATGACTAGAGTACCAGGCATCATGGGCATCTTTGAGCCTCCCCTCCTTTTCGGGTAGAGGGTGTTGTCTGCTTTTTCCTGGACGGGTCTTTCTTTGTGGTGGCATGAAGGGAAGAGTCCCGAGTGGGACGATATGGTACGTTGCCTGCAAGCCAACAAAAAAGCAGCATTTCTGAAAGTTTCAGCCGTAAACGCTCATTTTACAATATGACTTCTTGGTGCGCTTAAGTCTGGCCAATCATTCTGGAAACAAAAGGTCGAGAAGTAGCACCGAATTTTGATCCATGCACTGCTCAACCGCCAATTGCTGAGATCAACATTCGAGCAAGCAAGACCTTCCAGACAACAAGGCAAGCGCCCACGCCACCTCGAGAAATCACTCGAACACGAACTCGAAAACTTTATGGATGCAGCACAAACCGATGTTCTCCATCTGTTGGAGACACAGGTCAGATTGTGGCCAGGTTGTGGTCAGATGGTGGCTGGCCTACATACCGCGGCCACGGTACTCCGTACAGCACGCGGCACGCATCCTGTGGAAATCTTAGGGTTTCCGATATTGCGACCATCAAAACCACGCTTCCGCGAGATCTCTCAGCTCCAAGTGTTTCTAAATATCGAGAGATCTAGCGTTTCGTTACACAGTGTGCGTACACTGACGTGCACCTGCATACCTCAATATGCAATCCTCGCATGATCCGTCTGCTATCGTGCATTCGGCATTTTGTCTTTGCCATCACTCTCATCGCCATCCATTTTTCTTTGCCATCTTGACACACCACTCCATTTATATGATCCATGCATCATCAGCAAACTAAAATCGATAACATCGCAGGACGCTGTATTAATAGAGACCCGGGACGGCACGGACGATGTTCGAGATGAGATCCCAGGCTCCAGGCTCTCGGTATTTTCTTTTCTGCACCTGTGTACACCCGAAGAGGAGTTTTCTAACGACACTGCGGGCGAGTGAGGATGGCTTAAAGATCGGTGTTGGCCTCATGCAACAGAATCTTGGAAGCCGGTCGGGCCATGCCGACCGAGTTTATCATCTCCACGGCACGATGGAGGGTGGTGGTCGGGCCTCTGTGGTTGCATCCGATCAGATTCAGAGACAAAAAGAAAAGAAGGCACGGTTCGGGGTGTTTGTCACGATAGCGCCTATGTCGCTTACAGGGTCTGTTAATCCTGGTAGATTTGGTAATTCATATGCCACTCTCGCCCTCGCAAGGAGCATCTCCATTTCACAAAGGAGGGGCAAGATGTAGAGTATCTCGAGCCGAGTCTTATGGTCTCGTACTTGGATCTTGGATATCGGTAGCAAAAGGGTGTATAGCCTCGCCTTGGATGCTTCGGTTACAAGGAATGTGATGCGTCAAATCAACAATTACTAAGAAAACCACAAGCCTATACAATATTCATACAGCAATGGTAAGTGAATAGTGGTAGTCATCACTAGATATACCATCATTAATGGTCTTTCACAAGGGTCAAAACGTGGCCTGTTAACTCCTCGTCTAATAGATGGTTGTACCTTCCTTCTAGCCTCTAGGTCGACCAAATGTTGATTTCGCTCTTGCCTTCTAGATTTACCTCGTCAGAAATTTGCAGAAGACATAGTATTTCATTCCCTTGAATGAACATTCAATACTACTTTCGCTCCTTGGAATTTCCCGTGTTTCTGGTTTTGATTATCATCATAATTACTCGTTTTCTGAATACTCGCTATTGGCATGAATTACTAGCCACACCTCAATTATCCAGACCCTTTATTGGTTTCCTCATTCCTCTGATCTTTCCATCTTTACTCCGGATTCTACTGCGTCCGAAAACGTGTCACGTCAAGCCCTGTCCCTTAAGCAGGTCTGGGTGAGGTACACATCGAGCGGAAGGTATGGTTGCTCCTCTCGAGATGCTATTTGCGCAACATGCGCCTGACATTTCGTGGCAGAATCGTCACAACAACTGCTACCCAATGGCTCTGACCATCAGTCAAGGCCTCCTCTTCGTTATTCTGTCTTGTGTTACTGGAGTTTGTATTATGGTCATCATAGGATACATGGCATTGTTACTGGCCATTCGCCGACACTTGCCTGGTGAGGACTCTGCAGAGGCAGCCCACGAGCCCCATCCGCATGCCTGGCGAACAAAGGTCTGATCGAAGATTCACCTGCAGTGCCTCCCGAGTCGGGCCTAAGAACAACTTCACACAGCTCATTTCAAAACCGCCACCCTCAGGTTCCAATCACGACTCACGTTGCTTATCGTACGGACATGAAATCATCTGCGTGGAGATCAGACTGACATGTTCGGGAAGCCAGCGCTGGGGTTCAATTCGCCTTTGAGCCTCTCTTGAATAGCCTTTCTCCAAATGGTCAATCGGTTCTCGTGCGGGACTAAGGGAAATCGTAACACAATTGGGAATACCAAGTTCGAGGCTGTGGAAAGAATTGTCAATAGTTGGGCAAATGGTGGGTAGTAAGATCGATCAGATTCACCCTTACCCTGCCAACCTATCCATATTTTACTTCAATGGCGTCTCACCCGTGCAGGTGAAATGGGGTATGGGTGTCCTTGCCGCACAGCAGCACTACAGAGTTTAACAGCTGTTCATTTGAGCAAATGACGGACTCATTATTGGACAGGATTTGGGATGAGCTCGTGTCCTCATCTCTGGAAACGCGACACTGGCTCGGGATCGAGACTGTCACCATGTAGAACTTTGACGTGCCAAAGAACAAGGTCATGTTTAACAGCTCACTTTCGACTCTGAACTGTGATCCTTTTGCCCTTAAAATTGTTTCTTTGTGGGTTCACAATATCGATGAATTTGGTACGCCCATCAAAAATCTTTCTGGCAGGATAAGGGCGAAGACCCTGCTTGAATCTGTGTTTGACAGTGGATCTTGCATCTGGTTCCAATCGATTTATTTGGCATATTGGAACCATTGGCTTGTTCTTCGATCCAGAACCCTCAGTCTTCGAAGAGCGGCATCTTCCTTCTACGTGTAGAACAGGCTGCAGTATTGCCTGCCGTTCCGTGAAGCAAGACCATAGGGGCATATTGCTTCACATCAGCCCTCATCGCTAAGCCACGAACAACACCTAGATATTTCTAGGATGCCCTAGAGATCGAAGCGAATAAGATTGAACTCCTTGAGCAGTGTGCAAAACCCCACTTGCTGCGTCAAGACAAAGGTGCAGCTGCCGTTCTCTTATCGTGGGCTTGAGTGATTAAATTGCTTCCATTGTAATTCATATTGTAGATTAAGTGGCCGATGCTTTTCAACTGTTGTCAAACACCTCGATTTAGCTTTCTATCTCTTGCAGGAATTTACTTCAAATTATTTTGAGCATTTCCAGTGGACTTCGCTCGAGAACCAACAGCATTTTATGAGGCACAATTTGCAAGAGTAGTCAATACCAGGTTTATCTTGCTGAAAGGGGGATTTTTTCTGAACCTCGCTTGTCTCAGGAATGTGCACAACATGAAAAGTATTTATCTTACTGTTGGCTGATTAGTGATCGAAGAAGTGATTTGTACTTCCCTACATATGATAGTCATGGCCTTGCTAGCCTCGTCGTTTATTGTTGCTAACTTATTACTCATGAGTATTTTTAGGGGAAACATATGGGACACCGCCAGGCTCTCACTCTAAGAGTTACAACGTTACTACTTGTATTTACACTTGATCTTACCCACCGAGTAATATGGGTCAGTATTCATATTCGTCAGCTTGTTTAGGGAACTCGTTCAATGCGAGACGCATGGCTAACAGTAGATGGAAGTAGTATCCCGGCGTACTTCCACCCAAACAACAAGGAGATATTTCCCTGAATCTCATTGACTGAGAAGTGATGTTGTCGTGTAACCATGCAAGCATTTCTTGCAAACACTTCAGTAATACCAATTCACGCAGCGGACGGACGAGAAGTAAGAGTTCCGCTACTTGCGGGCCGAGAAAGTCTTCCGAATTGGAGGGGTTCAGGAATCCGAGAGATCCTTGAGCCGGTGTTCAACGAGCAGTCACATTGGGTTCGGTTCGGGTCAGCTATTCTCTTGTGAATCTTCTCCAAGTGCTCAAGTTAACTTCAATAGGGAAGCTAAGATATCCTGTGCACAACCGCGAGTCAGGCAAGTAGTAGATCTTCACATCTCGACTGTTCTTTCGATTTGTGGTCGGTAAATAATCGAACGATATCGGGTGAAGCACGCACTCTTTTCTTTATGTCTCAGCCGTTGCTATGAAATCTATCAAGTCAAGACCGGGATATTTTGCTAACGCTGAGACATGTGATGTCAAGGTGCGTAAACGCGTTTTTTCTAAAAGCTGTGGCTGTCTCGATTCTCTCGATACGATCCAAGAATGGAAACGTGTGTGCGGCGGCTGCCTCGGCTACGCCTCCGGCGCATGGAGCGCAGCATCCTAGCACTAGGGTTACACAAGATCGCCAACACATGTTCAGGTTACGCTGATCGAACCTCGAAGGTGGATTGATCTTGTGTGCAGTGGCCTAGAACAAATTCCGACGTCATATCTACCCCAGTCATTGGAGGTGGTATTCCCTGAGCCCCCACGATTTGTGAATCCGGGCCGTTACTAAATCGTATCGTGCAGATAGATATTCCTCCCGGAGATCAAACACCGGCGTTTTCAATCGGACTTGTAACCGCTCACCAATCCTGTCTCCCAGACCCTGAGAGCGGAACCGCTGAGTCCGTCCCCCTATTGCTCGGTCGGCAAAAACCCACTGATCATCCATGCAACAGCAGGAGTTCATTACGCCAGCCACGTGCTACACAAGACAGACTTTGCTTCTTCGGCCTCCTCACCACAAATCCCTATGTACATTGCACATACCTATCATAGTGGGATGTTCCTTGGGCTCATGTATGGCATATTCCTCCGACTCTACCAGGTTGACCAGGTTGGGAGGAATTTCAGCATGCAAATGAACCGCACATTGATCCGGGATTCTAATTATTGCAAGGATTTAGTTTCTGCGCGTCTTACAGAATCACTTTCTCCTAGTCACATAAACGACTGTCGTGTATATATTGGGACGAAAAGAGTGTTTAGGATCCTACTGTTTCCGAAAGTGAGGCTTTTTGAAAACGAGCCTGCGAGTCATGATATATCACCTGAGGAACGATGATTACCATGGAATTCAATGGAATGTAAAGTTGAGGTTTTTGGGTATTCTAATGATTCCCATGGATTTTCTCATGTTGATTGTGGGCCTATTGGATTCTGGCTCTCCTGTCTGTCCTTCTTGCAGGAAGAGGGCTAGCAGGCATTGGAGAGCAGCGGTTTGTGATTGACGGTGCATAACTCTATTTTATATGGAGACTGCCGTTGCAGATTTCCCGTGGGCTTGAAAGTTAAGTGGCGTATTATGAGAACCGTCGAGGTGGCTTTCCGTTTTTGGGTCACGGACGTGGAAGGAAAGAAGGGGCTTGCATGATCGAGGTGAGATGTCGCGACGGTGAGCTCCATGATTATGTTTCTAGACACCATGGCGTTTGAGATCAAGCTGCTGACGAACTGTAAGGCTGAGACAACTTTTGAAAAATCCAACGGGAAGGTAACCGAGATACGAAGGAAAATGGCCTGTCCTCTGAATCAAGACAAGTTCATCCAGCAGCCCAGGCAAAGGAGCATGTCGATGAAAAGAGATGAAAGAACTTCGGTACAACAAACTCTTCTAGGTTTCAACTGAACACTTGAGACTCTTCATACGGAATTCAGCTACTGGCATACAGTGTTTGCTTTGACATCAACCAAAGCCCAGGTGCAAGAACTGACGGGTTCATTGGTTCGAGGCGTAGAGCCTTATTCTTTCGTTCAATGCCACCAAGTTCCTGAAATAAGCATACTTTGCAGGTTCAGGCCTTGACATTTTGAATAGAAATATATAAGAATGCAACATTCTGTTGGCTTCCTACTTTTTTGCCCAAGACCACACCATCTTTTGCCACGATCTGTTTCCCCTAGAAAATGACTTTGGTATAGATGGTGAAGTTTGTGGGCTATCTATTCTCGAAGATCCGACAAGCTCGCGGCAGAGTCTTCTTTCGCTCTTCTCAACCAAAAGAATAATACGTCCAAGCCTATTTACAAGACATCTGGAATCGGGTAAAATAGTGTAATTTCTTCTAATTGATTCCTATTGAGATGCTTTGACTTGGTATTAAAGCGTATCTAGTGCCCTTGTCGTAGTGTCGTCGGTGTTAGAGGAGGGAGGGAGGGAACTCGGCGGGTTTGACTCTGGCAAGGATCAGTGAGATTTCTTCTAGTAGGTTATTAGGAGTGATATTCTTCTTGGACCTCCTCTTTCGTTCCGATGTTTAGCCAAGGGTACGGGGTGGTCAGGTCGGAGGTAGGGGATATGGTTGCTATTTACATTCCAGAGACGATATACAAACTATTTATTTGTCCTTCTCAAGTGACATAAATTTTGACATTCCAAGTCGGGATGGGAGAATCATGAGAAGTATTTGACTCGCTTACTTTTTGAGCTTTGTGTCCAATCATCGCAGAAAATTCATGGGTACAGCTATATATAGCAGGAACCCCCATGCTCTTAAAGTTCATACATTTTCAAAGTTCGTCTCTGGACGTGACCTATGCTCGACGCTGGATGAGCTACATGGAAGGTACCTCATCCTCTTTCTGGGCTGCCAGGTTCTTACTCTGGGTTATACAAGATAATATTACTGTGATAATATCCAAACAAACTCTCCTAGTCCAAGCATGTTGCGAACGTTGTACCGGCCCTGACTCTCAAGTGGAAATTGCTTCAATTCGTGTTCCCCCTAACTGATGCTTACCTAGTGCGGATTTCACATCAAAATCGAGGCCGTGCTTTTGCTTGGATAGGCCACTGTCACCGGGGTTGTGGGACCTATTCAACTCAGGGTTGAAATGTCACATGATCAGCCCCCCTTTTGTCTCAAAATTAAGTCCGTACAATGTTCCTGGCTCAAGTCTTATGTAAAAAGGGCTCAAATTATGCATAGCACTCTAGCACCTTTACTAGACCTCGTTGCGTCTATCAGTACTGTGACTTACCGGCATCGAAGAATGTTAGGATGTAGCTTTGATCCTCATTTCATCAAACAGCTGTGTTCGAAAAGAATTTAGGTTCGAGAGTCAGGTTGAAATTGTAAACTGGTCATTATCTGAAGATGGTCATTTCTTTTCTTTTGCAAATTGAAGCTATGAGCAGGGCCGAATGTATTCTGAACAACAATAGTAGATCTTGAGGCTGCGTGGGAGTTTTTCCCAACCAAATGAGAGCTCACGTTGCACAAACTCGGCGATGGGATGCGTTGTCTTTCAATGCCAAAGCGTATCATCCCAAATCCTATTAGAAGAATATGCAACCTTGATGCTAGGTTTTACTTTAGGCGGCCCACGTCTCTAGATCTGGTCCGACTAGCCGAAGGGTCATTAGGAGCAACATAACTAATCAGACATTGAGAACGAGGGTATCGAAGATCAATATCCTGCAGATTTGCCAGCACACTAGTTCAAACCGCAGAAGCTCAATGTATGTATGATTTGCAATCGTGATGGTGAAAGTGACATACACCAATCCAAGCAGCAATTCTGCTTGGGATTAGTTGACTAGTGGTGCCTGGGCTCTTTAACATTGGCTTCTACTTACAATCCTCATGAATACCTACCTACTCTTATACTATAGTGAAAATAGACGGACACCTAATATTAATTTTCGAGGTCAAAGTGACTATAGGAGCTGTTCGATTGATGTACTTGCAAAGGGTCGAGCCCTAATTATCATATAAAAAAAAAGAGGACAATTTCTTATATGGGTCCTGAAGGGAGTCTACTACCACTGCCATAACGTCAGCTTATAAAGCTAACTATTTGACGGAAGTGTGCTAATAGTAGTAATTTGGAGCATAGTGACAGCCACTAAAAAGAGTCACACTGCCCGAAAATGCAACTAATTCTAACAGTGAATCAAACCAGGTGTCTACCTGGTGGTTGTAAGCAATACAACTTTGGGGTTTGTGCAATAGGACCTTGATTTAACATATTTCATAGTAATAGATGAAAATAGCCAAATCACATATAAACGCGAGGATAAGATATCTATTGTGGTGGGTTACAGACAGTCAGTTGAAGGTGTTTACACAATCGGCAGTGGTCATTTTGCAGTGAGATAAATCCCTTATGCCGTTTTCTGCAGTACAAAATGCCTCCCGAGGCCCCTAGACACTTTCTTCACGAGTTCCGGATCTTTCTTCGTGGGCCTCAGATTGGAGGCCCCGGTTGTATAACCCTAGTTTTACCTCTCTCGAACAAACGAAATGCAATCAGAATCAGGTATTGCTCGACACCTAGGTTGATGGCTTGAGATAGTTAATTTTCCAAGGGCTCCGATACTCGTAACAGAGTTATCTCGCTCCATGAAGTATTTAAAAAGTATACACCCTACTAAAGAAAGATGCCCAAAAATACTCCATGTGGGAGGAATCTTCATACGGCACAAGGACATCTTACGTGACGGGGAAACCCCTCGTTAGATCACAACATATTAGAGCTCTTTTGGGATACAATATTTATAGCACCGTCTTATAAACTCGGGCTCACACTCCAGGATAATTTAAGAGGCGCAGAACTGACTTTTATGATGAATACATCGCAAAATAGAACAATCTGAAAATCCACCACGACAGCAAGTTCTTGATGAGAAGAATGGGCCTCATTAGCCTTAAGGCCCCTGCAGCTGCGGTACGAAACACCATCGCTGTCTTGATCGGTGCACCTACTCCACATGTGCCTCGGTCCCAAAGTGATGGTAGCTACAAACTCATCGGAGATTGTTATATCGATGGCATCATTGGTGGTGAAGCCATGGGACATCCGAGTGATAACCTCAAAGCGAAGGGATACCGATGTCGACTGTTTCCCAAGAGTAGGTCAGATGCCCCTTTTCAGGAATTTGTTATTCAGTAAAGGGTCTATTGATCGAGTTTCTTCAGCAGAAGCATTGGTTCAGTAGGAGGACGTAGCACATTTGCTTCTTCTAATAAGAAAGCCTTCAATTTCCTTTGTGCAACCTAATTCTGTTTACATGAATGGAGGCTGCCCCCAAACGGCATATATATTTACACAAGCCTCAGTATTTTGAACCTTATACAATATAGTTGTTTTCTACAAGGCTATAAGCATTGGTTCTAAGTATCCCATCTAGAATATAGCGTAATAAATTACATTGATCCCCAAGATAAATCTCTCAGAGCAATTCTAATTAAGGAGGCCTTCCGCTGAAGAGTTAAGCTTGATTGTATGGTAGAACAATTAATACACTCGGACAATGACAGCTTAGCTATCTAAATCTAGCACCTCAATATGTTTGATTGCGCCAGGTGCTAGTGGGGATAGCTGCGTGTTTATTGGGGATTTACCTGGTGGATAGTAGCTTAAAGAGCCACAGGGGAGTCGTTAATTAATTAAATTATCTTCCTTCTGTTTCAAGCATTATTCCGAGTCATACGTAACTACGAGGATCGGAACAGGTCTCGTTTAATTTAAAGTCTATACCAAGAATCAAAGAATTCAAAAACACTTTGAATACAACAAGTCTAAGGAAGCATCTTTCTAGTGAATATGTCTCATTGAGATGGATTTCCGGGAAACCCCCACGAAACATTGGATTGGATGATCCTGATCCTCTAACCGAGATAAAAATCTGGTTCTTCATACTCATAAAACCTGAGGTGGTTTGCAAATACTCACTTCGCGGAGGTCATACATGCGAGCCGTGCCTCACAGCGACCCCATACATCCAAGACATTAATTTCATTTTAATTGATGAAAGCTCCCTCGCTGTTTAGCACAATTCTTTCAATACTTATTCAACCCCTTCCCACTACTCCCCATGACATCCATCTGATACTCAATTTCCTCCTGTATTAAATCCGTGCCCTTTCCCATCAACTCCGTCAACGGAATCTTCCCCGTGTTCTCAGCCACGAACTTGTTATACCGGAAGAGGACCAGCTCGTTTACGTTGATACGGGTCATGCCCCCTTGTATACATTTCTGAGTTGTTGCGTCCGGGAACGTGTTCGTGCCATGGAGGACCATTTGTGCCTTTCCGACACAGGCTTCGCGGACGGATGCTAGTCTAGAAACAACCCGGACTTAGAACGATGTTCCAACCCACCTTTTCAACCTCTCCAAAGAACCAAGGCCTTTCCTCATTCCTAAGTCAGAAGAGACGAGTAACTCACCTATCATACTCCAACTTAATATTCTCCACCCCCCAATAATTCCCATGGATATTCCCAAAAGCCGGCGCCAGAAAATCAATCCCCGTCCCCACAAATTCCCCCGCCTCCTCTTTCGTCGTTAACAAACCCTCCAGATCACCTGTATCCTTCACACCATCTTCCCCCCCGTTAATGCGTCCCGGTTCTGCCTCTGTCGCAATTCCCTTCTCATGCAGCATCCGCGTGATCCTCGCCGTCTTCTCAAGATTTTCCTCCTTCGTGTAGTGCGACATGTCGACCATGATGCTATCGAAAGCATAGGCGGAAGCGGCAATGATCTCGTCTTCAGATTGTGCGTGGTCCATGTGCAGAACGATGGGGACACTGGCGTGGGTACACGCTGCGACGGCGAGGTGGATCAGAAGGGGGGAGTAGTGGAGGGCCCATGGAAAGAGGAGGATTTGGGCTGGGGATTTCTTTTTTTCGGCGGCGCGGACGACGGCAGTTATGGTCTCAAGGTTGTACTGAAAATTGACATGTTAAAATCTCCCGGTTTCTCCAATACCAGGAAAGTGCTCTTACTGAAACCACGCCAATGATCCCATACCCACCCTCTTCCGCCTCCCTCAACATGCGTACGGCGCGATTATCATTCATAGATTTCGACATATTTTCTTGTTTCGAAAATTCGTATATACAGAAGAGAAGTAAGAAGGAAAAGAAGAACTTGATTGCAAATACAATTATAAGGAATGGGATGAAAGGAAGAAGTGAGGTTTGGGTAAAGGATAAAGGAGCCCGGGTAAAAGTCAACCGAGTATCGGAGAACGAGGTGGGGGTGGGAACTACCCCGCTGTCATGGGTTAGGAAAGACGGAAGGTTTGCCGAGTGCAGCTATTTATTCCTTGTAGAAATTCATATTTCGACCCCCATGTTGAAATCGCAAACCAAGTATCCTATTTCTCTTAACCATATATAATTCCAACAAGCCGAACTAATCTCATTCCTTTAAACTCTCAACATAATCCCTAACCGCCTGCTCAAAACTAACATCCTTCCCAAACCCTAACCCATACGCCAACCCATTATCGAACTCCGTCCCCCAACTCCTCAAAATCCTCTCCATCCCCTCATCAGTTTCCTCCTTCAAGAACCCCAATTTCTCCCTGCCAGCAACCTTCTCTAATGCATCCATCATATCTTGCACACTAACACCAATCCCCGGCATATTTATCACCCTCTTATGTCTCGGCAGTGCATCACTCTTAAGATTAAGCGCATGATATAGATTCTCGGATAGGGTTTTCGGACTGCAGAGCCAGGATCGGAATGTACGGTCTTTCAATGGGATAATGCATACTTGGTTATTGAGTGGTTCGCGGATCATGCCGCTGAGGAAACTGGATGCTGCTTGCGTGGGTTTGCCGCCACGGACGGAGATGGTTGGGAAGCGGAGGGAGTAGCCGTCGAGGAAACCGCGGCGTGTGTAGTCGTTGATCATGGTTTCGCAAATGATTTTCTGTGCGCCGTAGCTGCCTTCTGGGGTAGGTAGCGTTGTCTCGTCGATGACCACTGGGAGAGGTTGGCCATACACCGCTTGCGAACTGGCGTATAATACCCTTAATGGCTTATCTCCATCTTTCTTTGCAAGCCTGAGCGCTTCAATAACAGCATATACCGACTCAATGTTGACTTTCATTCCTAACTCAAAATTCGCCTCAGAACCTGCTGACATGATGCCGTGGAATATGCATACTGCATCCAGGGGAAGCGAGCTAGAAATGAGGGTTTGAAGTGAGGTAGGATCGCACAGATCTGCTTGCAGTGTTGTGCAATTCTCAGGATGTTTCGCTTTTGGTGGAATAGAGGGCGCAACAACATCTGTAAGAATGACTTTGTAGGAGGGATCAGAGAGGAGTCGAGTGGCGAAGAGAGGACCTATGAGACCTGATCCACCAGTGATGAGCACTTTAGGCATTGTAAGGTTGTTGTGAGATATATACAGAAGAATTTGAAAAATAAAACTTGCATGTAATATCAACAATAGAGTGCGAATGTCAAAACCAAACACACCTGGGACACAATACTATTAAAAGCAAAGTAACCAACGCGGAGAACCCTGTGGGGAGTGACGACTATAAATGCACCCCACTCTAGAGTGCTCCCGTCGTCGGCCTGGTCCATACCGTGTAACGTATATAATTGGTCCGAGAAAGAACTTTTCGAACATGTAGGAAAGTGATCCGAGACGAACTATCGTCAGACAACGGGATTCTGCCCGAGGCTAGAATTGGAAAAGGTTGAATTACTTATGGAAGAGGCAAGCCTTTCTGTGGGGGTTATGTGATGCCCTGGATCCCGAAACCCAGGTGATAATATACAAAAATGTACATGTGCTTTTCCATCATTCAGGAGAGCGCTCGTTATGTTACGCTTCCAAATTCCAATTGACATCGTCTCTGGACAACATCACGGCGCTCTCGTCTTCAATTGCACCCCATGCCACCCCTTGATCTCCTCACCCAACACCTTATTCACAAGCCTCTGCTGCTTCAGCATCCCCAACCCCCTAAACTTCTCACTCACAATATCAATCGCATACATGCTTCCGCAGCCACCAGAGACATCTGCAACCTATCCAAATGTATCCATTAGCCTTTGCCCTCTCCTAAATATCTCGGAATGAAAGCAAGACATACCTCAAGTTCCGTGCACTCCAACTCCCTCATCAACAATCCCCAGATCTCCCTCTCCTTAGCATTCAATCCCTCCGGCGCCTCCTTTACCACCACGCTACCCACCCCTTTCTCACCTTTCTCAATCGTACTGTATACCCTCCCTTCTCCCCTTCTCTCCCCAGCACTCCCCTTCCAGCTATCCCTCGCCAGCTTCTGCCTCCTCAAAGCTGAATTCGTACGTGAAGGTGTGAAGCTCGACATAAACGGTGCTTTTGAAGTCGCGTACCGTCGCGCGGGACAGATTTCTCTCGCGACGCATTGCTGCAGCTGTGTGGACTGGCATCTGAAGACGTGAGCGGAGGGCGAGGAGGGGAAACAGGAACGCAGGGTTGTGGAGATGGTGCGGGAGGCCATAGTTGGATAGCTACTGTATAGCTTTCGTGTTGTGGTGTTGTTTCGACAATTAAGAAGGTTCGGGGAGCTTGGTGCTGAACCTAGACCACGAATCCTAATGCTAGAAAAGAGGTATTCACGTTCACCTCGTCGTATCTTGCCGTCGTATACGTTTCCTATGTCATCCTCGTACGACTACCAACCAACAAAAATCTAAAATTCGTCCAAGCTCCACTCACCAAACTCACATTTCAAATCAGCCTCTTTCGTCACCTGACATCTTCTGGGTCAATGCTTACATAAGTCAGGATGGGGTCGATTTAAAAGTTCTTGTCCCCTCAAAATACCCCGACGGTGCAGTAGATCTTCTGTAGATCAGGTCTCACGATAAAGGATTGGAACAAATGAGATGGTTGTACCTACATATGCGACCCTCCACAGGACACCTCCACCTCCACCTGCACAATCATATCCACATTCTCTCTCCACTTAGACACACTTCACATGAAAGCTCCCCCACCAACCAGTACGCATTTACAAAGCCTCACTAACATCTTACATCTCCAAAATCCCAAAATTTTATATTCCCTACTCGAACGAAGAAATGTCTCTTGACTCGCTATCTCCCAGATAAAAAGCCAACCCAAAAAGTTTCTTCCATCTTCAATAACCCAAACCCACAATACCTTATTCCCCCCACTCACTTACTCACCGCCCTCGACCATTGTGATGGGTGGTGGGGGTCTGAATCATGTTTCACTAGAGGGTACAGGTGAATCACGAGTCTCAGTCTCAGCCCTTCGAAGGGAAAGGCGTGGGAAGAATGACATCATATTTCACCATCACAGAAAAAAGAAAAAGGCAGAACGATGCTTTTGCAAGGAACAAGCCGATCGTGAAAAATTGCCAAGGCGCATGTACACTTTTCATCACAACCGCGTTCACGACGTTACATAATCAGAAGGTCAAGATTTGATAAAATCAATCCGAGGTTTTTTCTATTCTCAATGATCGATGGTTTGTATCATAGGTTCTGAACTAGCCTCGAATCCCAATGGTCCAAAATGCTAGCTCTTTTCCTGGTAGAACGTTCGGTGGAATCGACACTTCCTCGAATCGAACCACTATCCGTCCGGTATCCCCATTTCCCATCCTTATGTACTATCCATGGGTTTTCCTCTTGCTGTTCCTCAGACCCTCCCTAACAAGTCAACTTTTTCCAAAAACAACCAATCTTGATATTTGAGGCTAGAAAAGCCTTCCGTGCCACTTGCTTGTTATCCAGTCTCGTGAACGAGACAGCAAGCGTAATAATAAAATTAACCCCAGTCTATGTTGAGAAAACGTAATGGCTGGCCG
Organism: Hymenoscyphus repandus; assembly: GCA_001414415.1. Lineage (NCBI taxonomy): Eukaryota > Fungi > Ascomycota > Leotiomycetes > Helotiales > Helotiaceae > Hymenoscyphus > Hymenoscyphus repandus. The sequence continues at coordinate 152,258 of LLCE01000033.1, forward strand.
ACCATTCAACACAAAGCCAGCAAAAAGAACATGCAAGAAATGGAGAATCGCGCTCAAATGTACAATTGCAACCCAAATAAAGCAAAGGCAATCATTATCATGCCCACCGCGCAGAAATGCCAACCACGAAGTCCAGTATGAGAGGAGTCGTTTCGTATGAACATATTTTCAGACCGATTATTCCGAGTCGCGGAAGGATGGCCTAGTTTCGTATTCGCAGACAATGTTTGTGATATTCCAAGATCACGCTCAATAAAGAGGTGATCGGGAACTTGCCCCCGAGGCCGCGGCCTCAGGGGTTTCCTAGCTTGATTGGAGCGTTCGATCGGGAAGATGATTTCGAATCGCATTGTGAAAACGTGTGTAAGCACCGTGGGAGGGCTGTCAGATTCATCCTCGGATTGCTGTGGCAGTATGAGATTCGTGAAGCGAAAAACCAGTATGCATGCTGTAAGGATACATCGGAGACGTACCCGTAACGAAGCCAGTCATTGGAGCTGGCGAAGCAGAGCGAGAAGCAGGCTTACTTGCTTGCTGTGCTCGAGGCGGTGACTTCTTTTCCATCATCATCAACGGCGAGCTGTTTGCGGTAGAATCGGCTGAATCGAGAACGTATCCAGTATCGTTACTACCGTCGAATTGACCAGAGGTCAGAGTACCATCTTTCATCTGAGGAGAGTTTTTGACGGATCCAAACTGCAGGGATGACGTTAGCTTGTGGGTGAAGTGGGATGAGCGCCACCCCAGCGGTCACTTTTGGTACGTACAAAGCAATATTTATCGAGCAGGTCATTGTAGGATTGAGAGGCAATGGCTGAATCGGCACCGACAGGCCGAGGGGATTCGGTACCACCAGTAGCTGGAGCAGGTCGTTTTGCAACAGGTGCCGGGTTCTTATTCGGAGGTTGATTACTCTTCATGGTCAACGGAGAAGAAGTCTCCTCCGCATCAGGGACAACTTTTCGAGCCGACTTCTTAGTCGACGGTTTCATGGTGATGCCACTTCGATCGCCAAGAACACTATTAGCAGCTTGGATCGCTGCAGACAGTGAAGCGCCGAAGTCGTATCTGTTGCCGAATGCTTGACCGTTGGGTTGAGGTGCACGTCGAGTGAGATTGTCGGAACCTAGGTTAACAGCAGACTTGACGCCCTTCAGTCTCAAAGAAGTACCCGATTCACCAAGATAGTCGCTCATAGGCTGCTTCAAATCGAATTTGTATTTCGAGTCGAAGCCATCGGCGAAATCATCAAATGTAGCTGGCATCGTGCTTGCCTTCACTTGAGGTGACCTCTTATTGCTCCTTGGAAGGGAGTGAGCTGGTCTCGACGAAGCGCTCTGTGTTCCCTTCTTGCCGTTTTGTGCCTTTGCCTTCTTCCTGAAATCGACTTGGAAATTGGTAGAGTTGTTATTATCCCAATATTCTTGCCCGTTGACAGTGTACTTGACGCAGAAGAACATGGTCTTCGCTTCAAGGTTGGCCTGATCTGCTAGTTTGATATTGAAATTGAAGCGGTCATACCCATCCACGTGATTTGGTTTTCGTACATCATGGTTGAATTCAGCAACTACTTCCGAGGTAGTTTTCCAGTAATCGAGAGTAAATCGTGCTACAACAAATTTGTTGAATGCCAAGTTGGCGACTGCAACACTACCAACCAAAGTCTTGTTATCGGCGGACAAAAAGACTCTCTCAACTCTAATGGGGAGCGCGAGTCGTTTAGGTGTCTCGGCTGGGAAGTTAGACTGAATGATCTCCCATTCAAATGGTGGTGTTCGACTTGTCTCCTCACCAAAAGGGAACTCGTTATCGCTCTCGTACGCCTCGACAGGAGAGGATCCGGCGCTGACAGCGAGGGGCCGATCTACCTGTAGAAAATGTCGTACGTGTTCAAGATGGGAGTCAAAGTGAACAGCCTTTGAAAATGTTGGCGTGCCAGGCATGCTGGAAGGCCGCCGTCTCGCTGATGAAGGTCGGAGCGCAGGTCTGACCAATTCGCCAGACTTCTTTCGAAGCATGGGGGGCTTTCGGCGGGAGCGCTCAGGGCTATCCTCGTCTGTTAGCGACTCTTCGTCCGATGCCGTGATTGGTGTTTCGGGAGACAAGCTGTTTCGGTCGATGAGGATGTTCGTGTCTGTATTCGATCTACTATGAGCTATCTTACGGATGCTGTTCTTTGCGGCTGCCTCGATGTGTGTGGCCGTAGCCTTTCCGTCAGTTTGGGCTGGCATGACTAGTGTTAAATGTTGATTGGCTTTGGAGATCTGTTCCGCAGTTCGATTCGGGGAGCTTTCACGATGTTGCTCTATTACCCTGATGGCAGCTTGAAGTTCAGCTAAGTTTTTCAATTCCCGACTCCGCGACTGTTTTGAATCTTCATCGTCACTTGAATTTTGGGTTGAGTCTGGTGGAGAGATGACAGCGCCAGCAGGTACCTGGGTTTCGTCCGTGACGGGTGGAGGCGACTGCCTCAAACTACCTGACGATGTCAAGCCCTTGTTATCATTATGCTCCTCACTCTCGGCAGTTCCAGGTGGTGATGGTTCGCTAGAGGATTCGAAAGAAGTAGTCTTTAATGAAGCAGTCCGCCGGTGTCGAGTCAAGTATGAGGTCGACCGGGGGAGTTCAGGCCTGCTGGATACCACGGAGTGACCGCTTATTTGGCTCGTACCATGCGAAGAGCGGCGACTGAGAGTTGGGGAGTGCGGAGCGGAGGAAGCTGGAGATCGCGAGGGAGGAGTGTAAGGCATCCGTACGGTTGCTGATCAGAATATCGTATGTTCCCGAGATGTGCCAATCCTGTTCAGGAGGGGGTGATGAGCACGATAGCTCTTGTTGTGCATTAAAATTCTCGACTCGAAGAGGCTCTCAATATTAATGCACTAGATTTCGGAGCGAGCGGATTAGCCGGACGTCTCAGAAGTGTCGAGATGAAGTGAATGGTAGGAGGAAGAACATTTAGGTATCGAAGATTGCACCAGTAGGGGACTACATTGAGCGTGAATTGGCGGCACTTACAGGTGTGGTGAGTCTTTGTGACGGGCTCGAGATGGTGGGGGTGGAAGAGAGAAAGTCACGGCGTATTCCAGCAATCGTGCTTCTGTTTTGATACGGCAGTGACGGTCGAGGGAAGGTTGGGCGACTGCGTGTCTCGGAAGTTACAGAGAGCGATTCGAGATATCGATGGTACCAGGACGAAGTCAATCGCGACTTCTCTACCTGTTCCTTCTTTATTCCCTTATCGACCAAAAGTTCAGTACGAGTGGGAAGCTCAACTCTCGAGGAGGAGCTGGGACGTCGACTGTTTGGCAGTGACGTCTTGGCGAGATGTTTCGATGGGGCGAATCGATGATTGTCCACGACGAGTATCCACGACGAGCAAGATTCTTGATCAGCTTCGTTGTTGTGACGTTCAAACCCGAGGCTGGCGATGGCCTAGAAGGATAGATGTTGCAGAGGAAGCATTCAAGAGGGAGGAAGGGTGAGAATTAAGAGAGTGGTGAGTGTGAGAGGCAGAAAGTGAATAAGGTGGGTCAACAGGGGGTGGAAGCCCGGCCTGGTGGCCAAGGATGTTTAGCGCAATGCAAGCCTGCAAGCGGCGTTGACTAGCAGGCAAAGGGCCACGAGCAGGGGCCACAAACCTGGCTTGGAACGGGCGGTGGTACGAGTTTTTCTCACCCATCTGGTCATCCCCGATGCCCTCATTGATGACTGTACAAAGTGATCCTCTGGGGCCATTGAAAGGCATTTGCTCGATTCTGCTAGTGACTTCTCGAACTCTCTCCACTGCAGTACCATCAAACCACCATGATTTCTTTCGCGACGGCCATCTTCAATGCCACAACCAAGCTTCGGTGGGCCTTTGCTTGGTCTGGCCTTCGCTGTCTGAACTTGCGTCTCATCGTCTCAGCATAAACTGAGTTATTGCTCACCTTGGGTTAGCTCTAGCTCACTTCTCCCTTCCCACTGGCAACTCCTCTCTGCCTCGACTCTCTAGACTGACTATGTGAAGCAGGTGAGTTTCTCCATGGTGGCTCCACAATTGCTAACAATAAGGTTTCGCAGCCAAAGTTCCCCATTCAATGCGTTTTGGAGACCCCAAGCTCTCATCCAGTACCGCACCTTACTTGGAGAACAAATCCGGAGTTATCAAATCTGGCATCGTCCGCCCAACAAAACACCTGTTCCGTTTGTACTGCGTACATTCCACGCACCACGGAGGGCATTGAAAAGAATGGTCCAACTAAACAACAACGACAGAGCAAGGCTAGGCAAGGCTTGGAATCCAAACACCCACCCTCGACCGTACGATATCACTGCCTTTCATGACTTCGTCTCCGACGTGCCGTGTCAGCCTCTGCCGCGTGCAAACAGTAACCTCACGTATATTTTCGTAAGCTTGAGCTACTCGGCATGTCCTCTGCGGTTCTTGATTGTCAATCGTCTATAGAGAGCGCCATGAACATAAATACTGTTACGGGGGGAAGCTGATCTCGAGAAAACTCACAATGTTGTTACAAGTGAGGGGACACGGTTTGGTGGGAGGCTAAGAGCTTCATTTGGCTTTAACTGACTCCAAGGTGGCTTGAGCTTTTTGCCCCGCTACTGGATTCGTCCTTACTGCCCTGCTCCTTTGCCTCCATGTTGACTCCACGGCCCTCAGCGGTCTGTCATTCGTTGAAACTCAAAACGGCAGCAAAAAAGGTTGGCGCGAAATCGTTGATACTGGGCAGCGCCACAGTGCACGGTTCAGTTCGAATAACCATGGCCACACCCCTGCGGGCCTGAGGTGGGAATGAGATGCGCGCAGGGGTCCGCTATCAAACCTGCAAGTCTCGCAGGCTGAGAAAATATCATCAAATTCTTCTCTGCCGAGTCTTCCATGCCGTCGCCTTGCACCATCTAGCACCACAATTAGGTTTCATCACACCAGCAATATCTCCCGCCAATATTCGATTCGTAATGAGGACTCAAATCCTCCAGAAGTAGCATGCCAAAAATGACCGTTTGGACACTCGTTTGACTAGAATCATTCGACACCCCTTGGATCAAGTTCCCTGGTTAGGCACTTCTGGGAAGTGTTGCATAGCCAATATCTACAGCTGCACCCCGGATCACTACAGCCAAAAGCCTTAACGCTTGACATTTTTATTTTGAGTTTGATGTCGTTGAGCTCGATGGCCTGTCGTTGAGGATCTGACCCTACTGTGTAAGTTATATTTACACCTCCGGCCAGGTGCCGTGAGACCATCAATGCCCCATGACGAATTATCCCGCACCATTACTGGAGCCCGCAGCGATATCGCAATTATTATCTGGATTAATCACCATCAATCTTACGGCCACAGATGGCCTGTTTTCCTCTTCATGTGGAGGTCCTTATCAAGCAGACTTCCGAATCTGTAGGAAAATAAGAACCCTGATGCTTTGCCAAGCACGGATAAGCTCGGCCGCAATCCATTACTCTACGACAACTCAACTTGAACAAGAGAACTCCGTAGTCATCGACGATCAACAATTGTGTGAACATGAAACTTCTAGTTTTCATCGCTCAATGATATCAAGCTCAACAAACCCTACTAGTCTTTGCCTGACTATCTAACGAGTTGTCCACAAATGGGTTCACTGCCAATTCTCTCACATGGCGAAGTATGCGGTAGAAATGGCCAGTGGCTGCCACGGCACGTTAGACAGAGGCACTGTTATGTTTGCAGGATGCAGATGCAACTGTTACAACGAGATGAAGGCGTTCCCTTTCGCCATATCCATTCCCCATCCCTCAAGCCAGCAATATCCATACTTTTGGATACACCTTCTCGAGTGCCAATCAGAAATCATCATATATTACACAGCGTTGGGCGTACAGATATCGGTTGGAGGGCTATCAAGAGGTTGCTGCAACACAACAGCCTTCGATATTAAGCCATATCTCCTTCCAGTCAAGAGAGAGCAAGGGAGTGTTACGTCGGATATCGAAGGCATGCGCAAGATAACGGTTGCGACAAATACTTCTTCTCAGATAAGCGGGTGTGAGGGCAGGAATGCCTTCTTCCTCTCACCTCGTCACGAAAACAGTGCAAATGCAGGCGAAGAGGAGGCATTGACAACTCACGACATTATCCTTCTCGATAAGAAGATCAGATGCCTCTCCATCGGTCCCGTTTCACAGCGAGACAGAGCAGCTGACTGAATCCTCATCCAAATGCATCGTCATCGTGGGGTTTTCCTTCTTATGAGCCAGCCAGCTTCTCCTAGCTATGGTTTTATGTAGACGTGGACTGATTTCGCAAGCAGAATCCATGTTTGAGAAAATATATGGATCCATACACCAGGGACCGCCCTCGTTGACGCCGTGAGCCTGGGCCGTCAGATTGAGTGCCAATGAAAAGTCGGGGAGTCTGGGCTGCTGGGCAGTGGCCAGTGGCCAGTGGGCATTGGCAGCGGACAGCGATCCTTCCCACCCCACTTTGATCGGACATCGTGAACTGTAACAAACACGATGATTCCGGTACGAAAAGTAACTTTGCCATCCGTCCAAAATAAATATGATCGCCGATGTACCTGATCCACCACCTGAGGCTACCTTTGGAACAACCACACACTTACGAAGTACGGAGCATGGCTCATCAATTTCGTCAGAGTCTTCACATAGGCCTGACGACAATTTCTCATGAGGAGGCATATCGAATGTTATCAAGCATTTGCACGCACCCAGAGCGTCAAGTACTAAGTCTCGATGACTTCATCGCACTTCCGCCTTCCTTTCCCAATTTTCTCATTCATTAGCCAATGCACCCCCTGCTGCACGGTCACCATAACGCCTCGCCTCCACTGCACCGATGCCAGAGCCTGCCAGAAGTCTGAGGATGATGCGACGATGCAATTCCATCGCCAATCAAAGGACATGAGTGTCAATTTTAACTCAGCCTCGCGATCCATGCTTTACTTCGTGTCTCAAGGCGTCTGCGAAATTCAACGTCTCTGCGCGAATTCAAACAGTGGCGCATAACTGAACTTTGACTATCAAATCCCATCCCATCGAGACCGTACCCCCGCGGAGTCGATTGCTTTTAACAAGTGCCAGACGCAAGGTGCCGCGTCAAATCATCAGCTCCGCACTTAACAAGTTCACGTCTAGAGATGGCGGTGAGGTGCGGGTTTGAACAGGACATGAATCGACAGTGTCCCCCTCAATGCCTCCCCAACCACAGCCAACCAAAATCTCTCCTGCAGTCAACAAAGTGGCTTTCCAACAACTTGCACCCCCCATCCGCCTTCGCTCGCAGACGGGACCTCGCTACACAAAACGTGCAGGGGAAACAAGCTCGAGCAGAGACAACAGCCCACTTTCCTTGTCGTCATGCCCCTTACTTTACGCGAGCTGTCCAATTCGCCAATCATGTCCCAAGAACAAGAGGGTATTGGAGAGGCACTGCGGGGTATCTAAAATGCCACATCAACAGACCACCTAACAGATACCTACATATGTATAAATATCGAAGGATGGTCGTCTGTTGAACAAGGCTGAAACTGATCTGCTGTTCAAAGTTAAATTTGGAGGATCAATCTGAGATATAAGTACAGACTCAGGTAGGGAAATAGGGAAGAAACCTGAACACGTCTTTATCTTCGATTCGAACATGGCTGACTCTCCCGCCAAATTTGAATCAATAGCCACGAAACGTCAAATGGCTGCTGCAACGCAGCACAACCAATTATTAGAAGTGCTTCCCCTCATATCAAGGTGATAACCGGCATTCAGTAACCCTTTCATTACTACATTAGGGGGCCAAAGTGGATGTCAGGGTCCTTTACCTGTTAATAGTCTATCCCTTTCTTCTCGTAACATCTACTAAATACCCAAACAGTCTAAAAGCCCCTTTAGAAGTTCACAACTGAAGCTAGATGTCCGTTTAGTTACGGACTTGGCGTAACATGCAGCAGACCTGAATGAGCTTTAGCAACATCGTTAACCTGTCAGCAAGTTAAAGTATAATGTCTGGGTTTTCCCGAGCTGGCCTCTATCATGCCGGCGCATCGGTCTAGAAAAGTCTAAGCGCAGGTGTCGCCGATGGCTGCAAAGGGATCTCTTTGCTCGAAGGAAGCTCTAATCAATTAAGTACCATCCAAAGGGTCTGAAATTTTTACTGAAAGTTGATGCGAGTTCGGAGCTTTACATCTTAAGCGGAGGCGTTCAGATCATTGGTGTGCTTTCATTAGTACCCATTCTTACCGTCTTGGGGTTGTTGTGTGGTGATTGCTTGCAGTTGATCCTGGAAGACAAGAACCGGGGTTTGAAAATCTGTTATCGTTGATACGCCACAATGTGGCTGGCCGGCTTTTCGCCAACAAACATCAATTATCTCATCAGAAGTTTTCGATGTTAAATTTACGTGCGGTGGTGTCGCCACCAATCAAGGCACCACAAAGGCAAGATGAAGAGTCAAGATCCTTCAAGCCGGTGCGCTATATAGATCTCTCTCACATCCTCGCGGCTCGCCGGTCAACTCCGCACAGGCCGCACCGCTTAGGATGGCGATGGCGTAAGACTCTGGAGAATTGCATGAGCCCACAAATTCAACCAACGACGTCTCATCTCAACTTCCTCAGTAACAGTGACACACCGCGGGGTCTCCTCGACATACGATGGGAAGCCGCGAGCGAATAATGGCTCTTCCTATCATTTGGTATAGAGTAGCTAGCAGCCATCGACACCTGCGATCCATCTCTCGGCGTCCGAACCGTGAACGATAAGGTCCCTGCAATTTTTTATGCATGCTTTAGCTGCAAAAGATCAACATCTCCTCGCGTGGAAGCAGTATGACTGGATAAGAGAGCTGACATGCAAGCAGGGACAGTTACCATGCTTTCCGCCTCTTGTCGCGAATAGACCACCTCCGGTGGTACAAACCGATATCGTTCCAAGTGCCATGCTACGCGTTCTCTACGAAGCTGAGGGAACATGTGGAAGGGTACCATGCATATCTATGATGCTTGGAAGACGCAGAGGTAACATCTCCTATTCCCTTTAAGATCGTTACTCGATGCGAGGTGTCGATTGAGTTTATAACTTGAACATTTGCCACGGCGGGTGGTCTGATGTGCTTAGTAATGGTTTGTGGGTTACAACCATCTGAAGATCAGGTTATTGCATCGAAACGAAGGCTCCCAAACTATGGCTATTCGTAGTATTACACGATTAAGTGGCGTGCCCAATTACGCGTGGTCAATCGGCCTCGTGCTCTCCACTTTTGTCACTTCAATAGAGAAGCTCAATGGCCCCACATCGCTACCTCTCACAGTCTATTATATCAGTACTCGGCCTTCCCTGTATGAAAAAGTTGTGCAGTTAGTCTATCTTGGAATATGATGCAGTCTCCGTTCGAATATCGGCTGGGTAAACATCCGTGACAAGAACCCAGTGAACGAGTCAAAAAAAAAACCGACCAACTGCACCCAAATGAGGGGTGCATACGCCATGCGTTTCTTGACAACGTACATACTACACACCAACCACCACTATGAAGGCTGAAGCCTTGGGCCTTACCCCACAACTCGGACATAATGTTGCTCTCCCGTTTTGTTATACTTTCACAATTCTCGGGATGCATCTCAAATTTTAGTATGACTTGGCATATCTTGGGACGAGGGACGTCTCTTCCCGACTGAGATTGTGCGTGGTTGTTGTGCCGCCGACCTTGACTAATCTTCAATGATATTGCTTAGAAACCCAGATCACAAATCCGAGGACGAGTTCTGTTGTCTGAGCAGAACTCTGAGGTTGTCATTTGTTGTCGGAGCAGAACTCTGAGGTTGTCAGCGTGTGGAAATCGAATAGCTCAGTATCTGTCTACGTTTGCAATCAACGAGAGCAGGCGAAGCACGAATCACAACACTCGATAAATGTTTGTTCACCGCTTCCTCGACCTCACTCCAGCCGAACACCCTCTTCCTTCTTCGTTCAAGTACTATCTCGTATAAGGACCCTTGAAACTCAAAGGAGTAGCTCGTAACCAATCACAGAATATGACTACTGTAGATGGCCATTTGATCTGCAAAGGGACCTGAATAGACGTTTTCAAGGAAAATCTCTCTTAGGCGATTTCACAAGGGATCTGGGTCTCCCGTGCGGGAACTAAGCTAGTCGTGACCCTTGATCCTCTAAGGATCGCTCCTTACTTTCGACCAACGCCATAGAGTATCTCAAAACTTCATTGCCATCTGGCACAAAGAGTGTCGAACATTCCGACCATTTACGCTTCAGAAGGGACAGAAATATAAATTCTGTTGGGAAGCATCTTCCAGGAGTGGTAATCGCACCCGTTGTTTTTGCCTCTCTCCGCTGATTTTCGCGAACCAACAGAATTCAGAGGAGACCGTTGACCAATGAAAATATTTTGTTCCTTCACACCCACTCCTCGGGATATAATTCGCCATCGCTAGCTGTGAGACAAACAGGGACATGGGATATCCTATTCGCCTCAAACAGCATGGAAATATTCCACGGTGAATTTCAACAACACAATTTGAAAATCTGATTCTCTATACGGAAACAAAGAGGTCATTGAGATGCCATGGAATAACCAGCAGGTGTTCCTCAATGCCCCTCTTCTCAAACCCCTCATTCTCAACTTCATCCTCTATCCACACCGTCTACGACTGCCAGTTGCGTGCTCGATTTCATTAACGGTAATGGTTGCAACCACTACAGATAAGCAGGGTTCTGTTACATGCAGGCCTTGACTCTTCATATCTTTGCGACTCGACTATATGCAGACTGAGATTGTTCACGCTGGATCTATATATCCTATCTATACAATATACTGTTATCAACTTTGGCTGTTGAAATTGTCAACGAGGGGTCGAGAACGCTGGGGTTGAGAACGCTGGGGTCGAGAAACCTCATGAGGGGTAATTATGGAAGTGCAGGGCGGGGCTTGATGTCGATGCACTGAATTGAAGTTTATGCGGGAATGTGAGGCATTAGCATGAAGATTCTCATTCGTCTAATACCATAGGGCATCAACCACTCTTTTAATATACCTTGCTATTGTTTTCAAAACTGATGTCCGAATTCTCAACTGGACATGCGGGGCGCGCCAAGCCTATGTCTCACAGAACCTCTGCACGGAGTACCTTCGCTTCGCCCTGACATGTGAAAATTACAGGGTCCATCTTTGTATACACTTGCTTCATCTTTCGCATCTGCACTCATGTATATCACAACCCGCCTTTGCTGCAATCGATTATCGGCTCGTAACGACTGAGCGAGGACAAGTACCATCAAGAGTGGAATCAGAGGATGCGGGCTAATTGCGGAACCAATATATGCACAGAGTAAGTACTTACATGGTTGTGTGGGGAAGTGGAGGTGGAGAAGAGAAAGGGTTGGAGATGCAGTCAAGAAACTTTGATATCTCAACAATTTTTTCAACTTTCACAAAACAGCATGGTGTTGTATGGAATATCGGGATTCGGGACTTGGGACTCTCGAGAGATCAATAAGCATTTCCCCGCATTCTTTGATTGACCACCTGCTTATTACTCTCAGTTCAGAATGTTAGTTACTGCAGACTGGCACATCGTGTAATACTGGGTTGCTTATGGTCGTACAAAGCCCGCACATCATGTCGCATACACTCTACATGCTTTTCCTGGGGAAGCGGCGGAAAAACTCAAAAACATATCAATGGCCGATGGAGTTTGTGCCTGCTTAGACATGTAGTACATCTTAACGGCAGAAGACAAATATCCGATAGTGCAGAGATGGAGAAGATAAAGGTGGATCATGAGGTTGCCAAGTGAGCTGTCAGGTGTCATCCACGTGAAACTCGAAAATCTATGTCGTGATACCTACTTTTCGATATGCGGAGTGCAGGGCCGACAAATCATCCTTTCAATTCAAGTTCAAGCAGGTCATGAGATTCATAAACTTGACAACTCATAAGAACGTTCCACGACATAGATGTAGAAGTGGGATTTGCAAGCCACTGGATCCAACGCCATGGCAAGTAACTCTGTCATGTTCTACAACTTGCTATGTCGACTTCTAAAACCGGTACGAGGTACTTTCATTGTTACCTGCTTTCTTCCCCTTATATCACAGAGCGGTGAGAAGTTTTTTTCATTGCTATCGAAATGAGCGAGATGAGGTCGGTGGGTGAAACTTTTGAACGGCGCCTGTCAAGCTCGTACTAGTACAGCCTAGTCAAAACCCTGAATCTCGAAAGTGGTTAGAGATAGGCCCTTAGGCGCTCGCCGATCTGCGAAGGGATTTTGATCTTGTGTGCCATCAATGCCACAGAAAATTAATGTGGAGGTTCTGTTCCCTAAGTTGAATCTCTCGCGAGTTACAACGGAAGCTTGTACTTCCTACCTCACTAGACAGACTGTCCGTCAGAAATCGTCTCAAAAGAGGCAGACAATTTCCCTCTCATGCAACGTACAACCCCTCCTAACCATAGCAATTATCCTATATCAACGTCAGAACAAGGTATAGTCTAGCTCCCAATCCCCAGGCCAAGCACATGCACATCTTCATCGCCATGTCGATCTCCAAACCCCTCAAGACAGCTTGCTTACTTCAGCGATCCCTGAGTTCCGATTCAAGCAACACTCGTTGTGACTTGGTTAGCGCAGCGACGGTCCTTCCGTTGAGCGCCACGCGGTTGTTTAGGGTGCCCCAACATGGCGGCTATCTTAACGGTCCACTCTTCTCTCCTAATCTCAAATTTTGGTTTTTCCCAAAGGGTTGACGGATCCACAGGACTGTTCGAGCCATCTCCGCGGGTTATAGTCTGTGGAGTCCGTCAATTTGTTAGGTTTTGGAGGTGGGGAGCGTCTGGGGATGTTTGGAGTGCATGGTGACTGCAGCGAAGAATTCGGCCTAGACGTGCCAAGATGTGGCGGGTTTGGTCGAGAATGGTTGTGTGCGACGGAAAATTCTTGAAGGTGGCAATGGGCGAATGTTGGCAGTGGATGTGGTGGCTGGGTGGTGCAGGTTTTGTGGGATTGATTGATACCTAACGGTCTTTCTGCTTGTGAAGTTGGAGTTAGAAGTTGGAAGGCAAATTGTCTAAAGTTCAAGAGCACTCTTGTCTTAGCTTTTAGGCGAGCTAAAGGTCAGTTCGTGTATGAGAGCAATGATTAGACTCGCTTGCGAAAGCTTGTCATCTTCTTGGCGTATGCAGTTTGACGAACGTTCATGATCCTACATCGTGTTTTGCTTTGGAGAGATAGTGCTGATATGTGAAAGGGCTTTTGTCGGGTTTCGGCTTGCGATATCAAGGCTAGGACATTTAGGACATATTGATCGAAAATTTGTTTTTTAGTTGTAGTTCTATATGTAATTCCATGTGTGCATTTAAGCGTGCTGGCCTTATATTTAACGCCAAGTTCCCCATTTTCGCTTACCGTCTGCCTCAACCCTGGACCCCTTGTCTAAACGTCTAATATTAAACATACCCGAAGATATTGTAATACCTGTCCTCGACTATAGTGGTAATTCAAAAATCTCACTCCAACTATAAACAATATATAACCTTAGTCTCTTTAACTTACGATATCAATTTCTTAGTCTACAGCCAAGATTGTTAGCTTAGTAGGCACATTGCATACGACTATATAGTACCAGCTTATCTTGTAAAAGTAACCTATAGCTTTCCTCTATCTGATAAAGTAGTGATTTGTGAATTGTAGGTTTACTCCTATTTCCTCTTTAGCTATATATAATTTGTTAGTTTTTTATTACCTTCTGTAAAATAAAATACAAAATGTAAAATACCTTTAGTAAATCAATGGTGCCGTAGACATCATCCCCTCTTGATACAAGACAAAGCGTGAAGTTTCTACTTTATTTGATGAAAAAAAAATCAACTGCCGTGAAGATACTCGCCTAGTCCAGCTATCCACGAGCTTTGTAGATGGCCTTTACCTTAAAAACAAAGCATAATTGCCTTGTTGAAAACCACCTCATAATTCTATTTAGCTATTTTCTAGCATGAATCAGGCTTTTTACTCTACGTCTACTACCTTCACTTCATCAGCAGATTCAAATTTGCTACCAGAGCCGAAATGGCGTCTTTTGGCTTCGAGGAGGTATGTTAACTTCTCGTTCTCTGTCTTTATTGTTCACTTTTCTCTTTGATTCAATAACAATATCTTGAGTAACAACCTTCTTGAGTAACAACCTTCTTGGGTAACAACCTTCTTGGGTAACAACCTTCTTGGGTAACAAACCTATTCTCTCTTAGAAAACACTTCATATACTCCCGAATACCTGCTTTAGCTCCTTGCTACTTTCACAAGGCTATTCTAACATGGTGAAATAGTTTCAATATGTCGACAGAAGATTACTGAAGGTGAAATCAATTTAAAGGTAAGTCTTCTGATTTATCTCTGTCAACCTTGAGTCCATGATATATAGCAAATTTCTGTTTTTCATTTCTAGCAGGTTCAAAGGCGAAGTTGCATGTTTTTCATATGTAAGCAAAGACCCTATCTTGGAAAGGTAGAAGTGTGCTTCTCTGTCTGGGTCAATTGTTACAACCCGAGTCTAGTAACCTCAGAGCCTTCAAGGTGAACATCTTGGTATACCTCTTTCATGCCTTTCTGTTCATGCCTTTCTGTTCATGCCTTTCTGTTCATGCCTTTCTGTTCACGTATTTTTGATTGCACTTGAAGCTGTTCAATGATTAACTTTTAAATTAAATCGATTTCCGTTAAGGATGAGGGCCTTGGCTATGTTTTCACTGTTCTCGATGTATTTGGACGAGGTGTGATGTATGTTCCTCTGCTGGGAAATGGTACGCCAATCGCAGATTCGAGTTCGCCTATAACATAACACCACCTTCATCCCCAATCACGCCCCCGTGATTTTCTCCATAAGCAATTTTCTTTGAAAATTATATATTAGTTTCTCCTTAAATCAACTATGAACATACAACAAATGATGCCTAAAAGCCCAAGGACAATATGATCTAATCTATCATTAGACAAGACCATACCCGGCAATCTTCAGGATCTATACCTATATAATTCTACATTGCTGACTTTATAGCGTTTCCGTACCGCGCAAAACGCAATTAATCGCAGCTCTAACCGCCTCCTCTACTCTCCCACACATAAGTCCGACTAACATAACCCAGTTTAACGCAGGCGGTGTCCCCGAGATCCGCGCCAATGAAGACCATGGAATTAACATCCTTCAACAAACATTGTTGTCGATGGGTAATACAGCCTACGTCGAGCACTGTGCTTGATTCTGGACTTATCCTGCGTTCAAGGGAGGTTCTTTCACGGCGGGAAATGCGCCACTGACCAAGCTTAGCTACCAATATGTTTATGGAGTTCATTGCTGCGGTGTTTCCGGATGGGCTTCGGTGGGACTGTCTCGCAATGCTTCAGGAAACTTTGACATTTGGAATTGCGGTGGTATATTTGGCGGCATCGGAGATTGACTGCATTAATTTCAGCTTACAAGGGGGTGGGTATGCTGGTGAGAGCAAACGATATATACAATGGACCATTTGGATATAAATGGAATGGCCAAACAACACAATTATTTTTCACCTGTGGTTTAGAATTCTCAGTGCGTTGAGTTGTCGTTAATTACTTGACTCCCAATAGGTGTAGGATGAACCTAATACTCTAACTGCGCGGCGGGGAAGTTCAAAGCACAGGTGGGGAAAAAGATGGGTACAATACCAGATGGGAATTGTCATCTATGATTTGCTTTTACTTTATGTCAAAAGAGACTAGCATGACTTGAACAAGCTTAAAGGCAGGTTACCGCTTGTTTTCATAAGTACTGCACATCCCTGTCTAAACTAGAAATGATCACAGAGATCTCATAGCCTGGTTAACTAGAAACATAATTAGCTCGAGCAGGGTTTGAGCCCTGTAAGTATACTCAGAAAGGATCTATCGAAATCTATGTTTCTCTCTCCGAAATATGATAGGCAGTATGATCTTTGTAGTTGAACACCAACAGGTAAATGGTGTAGACTATCGGCCCACTAACATGGATTGCCAGGGATAGTAGAACGACTAAACATGACTCAGACGAGTATTCGCCAGTGCACAACAAGTAATGCCACAAGGTTCGACAGAATATTTATGATAAATCTTTAGAGGCATAGCTTGTACGATTCAACACAGAGATTGTGCTACGTGACATCCCTGAGCGAATTTTTTTGCACGACACAACTACGTTGCGCACAATCTCAACTATGCTGCTATGAACATTTCCAAGAACAAAACGACAATGAAGAGGTTAATGTGAAATTTGGGCAATGGCTAATTCAACCATACTTTAAAAAAGTAATATAGCGCCACAGGCAGTATCTACATGCTAACCCAAAATGGTAAAATCCAAGCATGAATGTAACTTTCAAATAGCAATACACCGTTATCAAACAGACCAACCAAAGAGTAAACAAATGAGAAATCAACCAAAGAGATCGCCTCAGTGCAGAAAAGCGAGCTCAGGTCAACAAATATGGCTAGCTGCCACCGAGAACCATTCCCAGAAGCTTCAACAAGTCCAAGGGGCTTGACGGTCCTCCAGCGCCCTGCACCCCTCCGAAAAGGGGTGCAACAGGATCAGTAGTTGCCGCCACAACCGCACCTAGGATTGTAAGGAGTAGATCATCCCCTTTGCTGCCTGCTGCTCGGGGGAGGATTGTCCCTTTGGTCACCCCATCCACAATAGAGAGCGGGCCACTAGCACTAGAACTGTCCATATCTTTAAGGGGTTTCGCTAGAGCGCCACTAAGGCCATCAACATTACCAGCGCCTTTTGCTTCACTCTGTATGCTTGATCGAGGACCAGCAGCTCTATCACCGCCGAGTGGGAGCAAGCTAGTGGCGACAGGACCTAACAAGCCCACAACTTTGGCGTGTCGAGCGTCAATATTCGAATCCCTCCTTTTGAAACCTTTACTTCCTAGCTCTTGGACGAAGGCAGGTATATCAGAGCCACCTCCAGCACCTGTTTTGCCACCAAATCCGTTTGCCAAAGGGTCACTGAGTGCCGAAACCGCAGCGCCAACCACGCCAACCGGATTTAGCTGGTCACTCTGTACACCAGGGTCTCGTTTGTCAAGATCCCCATTTCCCAACTCCTGTAAAAATGCCGGTATATCAGAGCCGCCTCCAGCACCAGTCTTTGCGCCAAAGACACCGGCAATTGGGTCGGTGAGAGACGAAACAGCAGCACCAACTACGGCCGCTGGGTTGAGTTGCCCATTTTGTAAAGCAGGATCTCGTCTGTTAAGACTTCCCTCTTCCAGTTCTTGGAGGAAGGCTGGTATGTTGGAGCCGCCTCCAGCACCAGATTTACCACCCAAGGTGCTTGCAAAAGGATCAGTAAGAGCCGAAATAGTAGCACCAACTATTGCCGCTGGCTTGAGTTGGCCATTCTGGACAGCAGGATCTTGAGGAGTCACATCACTCAAGTCTCGTTTGTTCAGGCCTCCATTTCCTAGTTCTTGGAGGAAAGCTGGTATATTGGAACCGCCTCCGGCACCAGTCTTTCCCCCGAACACGCCTGCCAAAGGATCCGTGAGCGCCGAAATGGCGGCACCAAGCACGGCAGCTGGGTTGAGGGCATTTCGAGGTAGTAGTCCTCCACCTAGGCCCCCTGTGATGAGTGCTAGGATCTCTGGTGCAAGCTGGCCTACGAATGGTATCCCTTCAAGCTGTCGTTTGGCTAAAGTCGTATCTCGAGGAAGCAGTCCCTCACCTAGGCCCCTCCTAGTGATGAACGCCAGGATCTCTGGTGCGAGTTCACCGATGATCGGTATCCCCGCAAGCTGCCGTTTGGCTGCAGCAGATTCCGTCGTAGTACCAAGGGTGAGCGCAGTATCATTCCGTGAAGGTAGTTTCTAAGATTAGAGGAATTGTCAGTATAGTTGTTCAGCAATATATAACATTGCTTGGGCGAGTATTTGGGGGAAGAAGAATGCTCACGGGAAGAGGAGCCGTTAGCGCTGCAGGGAGGCTTCCAAGCAGAATGAGCGACGATTGGAAATGCATGACTGAATAAATGCGTATAGTAGTGGACGAGCACTTGATTTCTCCACGCCTGGCTGTGGTGAGATTCGAAAGTTGGCAGCAATCAGTAATCAGGAATATTCCTTCTTGCCCAATTCTTTGTGTCAATGGCTCTCTAATTGGCCTGATTAAATATGGAGAGGTTCCAGTTCATGGCCATCTTATATCGCTGGTACTGAGCCGCTTCCTTTGTTCACCGAGGGATCACGACGAGAAGCCAATAACGACTGACTCGTAGTAGTATCACGAGAGAATTTGAGCATTCCAAAATAGTTCGAAAGATCCCAACGTGGTATTGGTACCGAACCGCTTGGCACACATGATTTCGTCATCGAAAGAAGGCTTCTTTGTGGAATGCTTCTATATGAGAGCAGCATTACTCGACTATGTAGCGTTTGCAAACGTCATTTGCCCATGTGTCTCAGGGCGAAGCACAGAGGAGAGATAACGCGATAGTTTGTACGAGACTAGCGGGTCAATAGCTGCGAGCGATGAACTTCAGTGCAACAAATAATGAACAAGAAAGAACTACACTGTTGGCAAAATTGAGTAGTTCGGCTATCGCCGTATGATAGGTATTGTGGTAGTTGTGGCAAGCATCCCTCGATCTTCTGCGCTCTAGCCGTATCTGGACAAGAACTGAAACCATTCACCACTAAAGGCGTGCTGTGTTGCAATCATAGGGCAGTGAATTTACTAGAACCCGCTAAGCAGAAGGTGTGAAGTGAATTAGCCAAGCGAATAGGGTTGTAAGCTAACGGTAAAACAAAGACTAGAAGGCAAATTTCTTAAAAATATCTTGCTGAGCACAAATACTTGTCACAAATATCATCCGTGAGTATGGCAAGAAACCAACGAAAGTACGAGAAAATCTCAAGAGAGGAGGGTGGCCTAGACCACAATATCACCTCCAAAAGACCGCCATGGCTCCTTACTTCAGCTGCTATATTCTTCGGAATAACGACTTTCATCTTCGGCCTCATCGGCGGCCTCTATCTTTCCCTTGGAACAGCATGCACCACTGAGACCCATCAACATGGGTTTCCAACAGAATGGGGTAAGTTATCCTTATGAAAGTTTGATAGCATGTGAGTGACAAAAAAAAAGGACTCGCCAAGGCTTCGATTCAAATGAAGAAAGTAGTGTACACTAGTGCTTTGAGATACAATGCAACATCAGAAACCGTCTATCGCGATTTTGACCCATCCAAGCCACGATACGTCGGAGAGCCATCACTGGAGATCGATCGAGCCTGGGACGAACTACTGACTGGTATTGACAGCACATTCACCCAACGTAACTAACGCTGACATCCGTGCAGGCCAATATCTGGTCATCCCAAAGGAAGAGGCCATGAAGCTGGATGATCCAACGTCAATCGGTGGAGCTTATGTCGCGGAGTAAGTAATGAAACAGAAACTCATATTAAAATAATACCACTAATAAGAAATATAGGGTCGAAGTTATGCATTCTCTGCACTGCTTGAATGCGATACGGAGGGCCCTTTATCCACAATACTACAAGATTCACAGCCGGGTGGACGCCTCCGAATTTGAGCAGCTCCTGCACATTGACCATTGTATCGAACAGCTCCGACAGGTCATTCAGTGTGGAGGAGACTTGACCCCAGTCTCGCTGCGTCAGTATAGAAAGAAAGGACAAAGAATCTTGATTGTAACTCCTCAAGTTCACACCTGTCGGGACTGGAACGTATTTCGAGAATGGTACATAGATAAGGGTGCCGAGTGGGGAAATTTGGTATGGACGACCGAATGACACACTATGCATAGGCGTACTTGCTCTCTGGTAGAGCTGCCTGAGGGTGTTGTCAGCCCTGGACTAAACGAGAACGCTTCGTGAAAAGTACTCGTTGTGTAATTGCCACATAGTATGTGAGCGCTGATCGCTGGGGTTGATTTGGATATCG
The DNA here is from genome assembly GCA_001414415.1 of Hymenoscyphus repandus. Classification (NCBI taxonomy): domain Eukaryota; kingdom Fungi; phylum Ascomycota; class Leotiomycetes; order Helotiales; family Helotiaceae; genus Hymenoscyphus; species Hymenoscyphus repandus. The sequence goes on from LLCE01000033.1 coordinate 172,240, forward strand.
TACTGAGTTCTTGAGTAAGGTTCAAAGGCATTTTGAGAATGCGAGGCAGGCGTTAGTACCGCCAAATCCAAAACTATTTGACAACGAAACGTCAATTCTTCTCTCCTGAGCCTGTCCAGGTATGTAGTTGAAGTTGAAGCCATCCTCCAATTTGTGGAGATTCCGTGTTGGTGGCATGATATTCTGCATGATGTTAGTCGATAGACCTTGGAGTACGGTGAGTAGAATGTAAGGATGTACCTCTTTTGTCGCCAATATTGAGAATATTGCTTCAATAGACCCAGCAGCACCCAAGAGATGGCCAACAGCACCTTTTGTACTGCTAACAGCAACGCTAGAGGCAGTATCAACACCGTCCTCTCCAAGCATTAGCGACTGTATTGCAGCATTCTCAGCTGAATCACCAAGTGCTGTACTTGTTGCGTGAGCGTTGATGTAGTCAACATCTCTAGGTGGAATCCCTGCGTTTTTCAAGGCTCTCTTCATAGCTAAGAGCGCACCGTGGCCATTCTCCAGGGGAGCAGTCATATGATGAGAATCTCCGCTACAGCCATAGCCACGCACTTCCGCGTATATATTAGCTCCGCGAGCCCTGGCATGTTCTAGCTCTTCAAGTATCACCACCCCTGTGCCCTCTCCAATCACGAAACCGCAGCGATCCTGATCAAAAGGTCTAGAAGAAGATGTCGGATCATCATTGTACAACGTTGCAAGTGACCTGGATCTCGAGAAACCAGCAAGAGCAAGAGGATGGATGCAGGACTCAGAGCCTCCGGCTACCATTACGTCCGCATCTCCAAAGGCAATAAAACGTGAAGCATCTCCAATTGCATGAGCTCCAGTTGTACAAGCAGTTGTGGTGGCATGGTTGGGTCCTTGCAGGCCATACTTCATAGATACATGCCCCGCGCCTAGATTGATCAGAAGCTGAGGAACGAACAATGGCGACACTTTTTTATAACCCTGCATGCGATTCTCAGCAATATTCTATATAGCCTCTATATTGTCGCTCACGGTCTTCTCATATGCTGTACTGGTATTGTAGAGCTCCTCGAGGTTCCCAATTCCGCTGCCCAAACAGACGCCTGTCATTTCCTTCTCCTGTTGTGTGTTTGGCCTCCAATTGGCATCCTGCAAAGCCATTTCGGTAGCTGCAATCGCATATTGTGTGAATGTTGCCATACGACGTTCGTCGCCCCTGTTCAACCAATCCGAGGCTTGCCATCCGCCGTCCTCTTTCCTTCCTCGAGGTATCATCCCGGCCACTCTACTCGGTAATTCACACCATCGTTCTTGAGGTTCGAGGTAGGCAGTACTGACGATGCCACATTCGCCAGCAATAAGTCGAGTCCAGGTCCTCCGAATACCTACGCCGAGTGGCGTGATTGCTCCCAAACCTGTCACTACGACGCGTCGCATTCTTCTGCCATATCGATGTTGTCTAGAATTGCAGCCACGGCGAAATTAAGGTTAAGCTTCCCGGGCTCTGATCGACTACGCTAGTCCTAATTTGGTGTAATAAGCGAGGATATCAAACCTCGATGTTGACCTCCATGCATCCACAAGTTCTCCTGGCTATTAACATCGCTTTGAGGGCATTTTCTTCTCGTTCACTACACATCTACTCTTGCCATGCGTGTTTGCGATGAGAATTCGACACTATCTCTTTTCAATTCTCGAGCATTCGGAATCCTCATAGCAAATCCACTAGTCATCCTTGCATGATGGCCAAGCTACCGGGAGATACATCCTCCATAACAGTCTTCCTCGCTCATGTCTATCTTCAGACTCATCTGAACCTCCTTGTCAATTGTATCTAGCCATTTGATAGTGGTGATCTTGACCAAGCTATCGTTAGCGCCTCGGATCCTAGTTGGTTTCGCCTCGAAAGGCTTAATTGCAAGTGCGACCACCGCAACGGAGAGCTTTGCTAGTGGCCAGAGTCAAGGCCTGCTAGCATGTGCTAGCGAATTGATTAGCTTCACCCCATAGCTTGTTTCAATGGCGGAATATCGTCTGTGTGGGAAGCGTGTTTCTTTTCCCCACTGGCCAATGCAGAACTCCGCAAAGCATAAATGCTCGCTCGTGCACTATGCCACATGTTTTGTTTCGACAATCTTGATCTGCATAATCCTTCCGGTTTGAGATCCTTATCTATTAAATTCTCATTAAGATTCAAGATCGAGGCTATCCAATCGCGACCAGATTTCTCTTGAGAAGACCCGGCTGTTGAGAATCCCTATCAATAGACCAGGTCCAGGTCGGTCCGAGAGACAGATGCCCATGCCTATCTGGGAAATCTAGGCTCACTCAAAGCTTCATTCAAGGGCCAAAGGATAATTGAATATCCTTTCTTTGGCTGTGGCAGAATATATTCTAGCGAATCCTTCGACAGAGTCTTATCTGAACTTGCAGCATGTTTGTGCTTCACATAAGTTAGAGATTGAACCGTGTGCTAGAGCCATAACCCCTTGTACTGCCTCGGTAGAGGGCTGAGCGGAATATCAATTATCACTCTTATATACAGTCAATGCTTTCTTCCCTTGGTCTGTCAGGACGGTGATCGTTCTCCGTGTTGCTGGGACGTCTTCCCATCATGGCCTTGCAATTCGATGGAAAGCTGTCAGGTACGGCTTCTCTAACAGCACGATCGCTTAGATTCGAAGATGAGAAGGACTGGGACCTCAAGTTCAAGGAGTTTGATGTGAGCACTCGGGAGGTTAGGCCAGACGCTGCTGCATCAGGCTATGAGGAGAATGTTGATCCAGTAACGGCTTTGAAAGCTCGATTATCAACTTGGGGTTAGCAGTCTTATCTCGGAGTCTAATTGAGCATCTACTGACGAATTTCAACAGATCCTAATTACCCAGTAGACAACAGGGAGACCAAGGTGGTAGACAGTTCCTCCTTTGATGACGATGTTTTCTCCATCAAGGAGACCGAAGACTCGCCTTATTCTGAAGTTCGAGCAGCTGTCCGAAATTATGACGAGGACGTGCCTTGCAACACCATTCGTGCATGGACAATAGGTTTATCTCTAGTTTTTCTGGGTGCTTCAATGAACACATTATTCTCTCTTCGAGCTCCTTCGATTGGTCTAGGTGCATTAGTTGCGCAAATCATTGCATGGCCCATCGGGCATGGGTAGGAAAATTTCCTTCTTGAGTTTGATGCGATGGCTGACCCGACATAGATGGGCAAAGGTTATGCCACAAAGAAAATTTGACACTTTTGGACTAAAGTGGTCACTCAATCCTGGCCCATTCAACATCAAAGAACACTCAATCATTGTGGTCATGGCAGGAGTCAGCTTCAGTGCCGCGTATGCGACTGATATCATCCTCGCCCAAATTGCATTCTATAAACAAGATTTTGGTCTCCTCTTCCAATTGATGTTGACAATTTCTACCCAGTCAGTAGGCTATGGAATAGCAGGAATGATGCGGAAATTCTTAGTGTAAGTGCTGTCCACCACACCGAGATACTTGAGTGAGCTTCAGTTTAAACTTCCTAGCTATCCTGCCGCCATGATCTGGCCTGGAAATCTTGTTAGTGTCACCCTCATGAACGCAATGTATGAGAAGGAGGCCAAGCCAGATCCTACAATTATTGGTGGTAAAATGCCCCGTTATCGATGGTTTGCATATATCTGTCTCGCAGCATTCGTTTATTACTTCATCCCTGGCTTCCTTGCCCAATTCTTAAGTGTCTTCGCCTTCGCTACGTGGATTGCGCCTAATAACGTGGTCGTCAACCAACTCTTCGGTGGCACTACTGGACTTTCGCTTCTCCCTATCACGTTTGACTGGACTCAAATTTCCGGATTCGTTGGCTCTCCTCTCATTCCTCCGTGGTTCGCTATTGCAAACACCTTGATTGGTGTTTTTACCTTCTATATTCTGGGATGTTCTCTTCTTCACTACACTGGTGTCTGGAGCGCTAAATACTTGCCAATGAGTGATAGCGACACTTACGACAACACGGGAATGACCTACAACGTCAGCAGGATACTTAAGCCTGATTTTACCCTCGATGTAGAAGCTTATGAGTCCTACTCGCCGCTTTTTCTGTCGACAACGTTCGCTCTCTCCTATGGCCTTTCTTTCGCTGCCATTGCGTCGCTTATTGTCTACACTTATCTCAACCACGGAAAGCAGATCTGGCGACAATTTCGCAACAGTAGTGGGGAGGAGGCTGACATTCATATGAAAATGATGAGCAAGTATCGGGAAGCGCCGACTTGGTGGTACATGAGCTTGTTCGTCCTCATGGTCGCCCTAAGTCTTGTAACGGTACTCGCATTCGAAACTAAGCTTACCTGGTGGGCCTTCTTACTCGCAATGGTCATCTCTTTCGGTTTCTCTTTGCCCATTGGCATCATCCAGGCAATTACCAACACGCAAATCGGCTTGAACGTGTTGACCGAGTTTATCTTCGGCTATATTCAACCTGGTCGTCCTCTGGCCCTCATGATCTTCAAGACATACGGATATATCACAATGCATGTCTAGCTTCAGTAAGGATAGAGACTTTATAGCTAACTGTCGCTTAGGTCGCAAGCACTGAGTTTTACATCTGATCTCAAGTTCGGCCATTACATGAAGATTCCACCACGAACAATGTTCATGTGTCAAGTTGTCGCCACAACACTATCCTGCTTCATTCAAGTCGGTGTTCTGAACTTCGCCCTCACTAATATCAAAGACATCTGCACGCCCCACCAAGAGCAGCATTTTACATGTCCAGGGGGCAGAGTCTTCTTCTCCGGTAAGTCAAACTCTCTACTAAACAGTAAACAGCAAAGGCCATTCTAACCCGCCACAGCATCTGTTATCTGGGGGCTCATCGGCCCAGCCCGCATCTTCTCCCCCGGCCAAATATACTCGGGCCTATTCTGGTTCTTCGGACTAGGAGCCATCCTTCCCATAATCATCTACTTCGCCGCCCGCAAATATCCAGCCTCGCCAACTAAGTATCTTATGGCACCACTCATCTTCGGCGGAGCAGCGCTCATCCCGCCTGCCACACCGCTCAACTACCTCTCTTGGGGCCTCATCGGCTTCATCTTCCAGAAGGTGATACGACAGCGCTATTTCGGCTGGTGGTCAAGGTTGAATTATCTCACTAGCAGTGGACTTGATCTGGGGTTGGCGCTGAGTACGCTGTTTATCTTCTTCGCGTTTACAATGAATAACGTGGAGGCGCCGAAGTGGTGGGGAAATGATGTGGTTACTTCGACGATGGATGCACAGGATACGGCTATTCAAGCTATCGTTGCTGAGGGGCAGCATTTTGGTCCTGCGAGTTGGAGATAGGAGGGAGTGAAGGGAACTTCTTTGGTTAATTGGTTAATATGTGATGATCTTAACGTATTTCGTATTTGTCTATTCTTTTCTTCGGCTACTTATCATTTGTAATTGTATAAAACATGTTCTTAAAAACACCCTCATTATTGCTAGTAAATGTAAAGTATGGTGACTGTATTCTGAAATTAATACAATATTATCAAGTTCTGATTTGACAGATCGTCGTAACCATTAAGCGATTGTAAGTGGGGGCGCTAGAATTTCTCAAGACAAGCAGAACAATCTTGCAATTCAAATGGAGACACGGCGAGAGATGAAGAATTTTCCTTGCAATATGCAACAAAACTTGATACTGTCACCGGATCTTGGTTTAGACAATATAAATATTTCAATCTCTCTAGAGGATCTAGTGTGGTAAAGTTAGTATAAATAACACCGATTCTGTGGCTTAATAAATATTATGTTTCAGGTGAATTTCTACTTACGCTGATGCTCGAGGTGAATATCGGATAGGAAATTGCTGCCAAGCTGACGAGGAGTATATACGAATAAATGTCACAGTACATGTCCATAGGAGTTGGATCTCTAATAATCGTCTGTACTATCAGTAGTTCCCATACTTGGCTACCAATACCACTATGCCTACATCCTACACATCTAATTCTTCCTACACTATAGTATACACGAGACAGACTATTATCATCTATGAAGCCTGCCTTCTGGCAGGAGTCGATGTCATGCCTGGCTCCCCCTTGTCAATTGCCTCACTTAGTATCTTACTCTTCTTAGCGACCAACGCTTCATCCGACGCAGGCCCAGTAAAGTTAATACCCTGCAACATAAGCGCATTGTCTTCCAGCTTTTCTAGTCCAGAAAGCGTCCGTCGCATGAAGCTCACAATCTGCGCCAACCTAGCAACATCAACCTCCTCGCTAGCCTTAAAGACATTCCTCCACACAGCACCTGCTAGAACAGCGTCGTTCTTTGCCAGTCCCTCGTCGTAGGCCGCATTGATGCCTCTATACTGCACGAATATGTCTTTGAGATATCGATTTCGAGTACCTCGGGCGTGCATCCCATGATTGACAACCATTTTGTTTTCCATGTCGTAGAAGAAGTGATCGAGGAGATGTTGTTGCCAGATCTTGCTTACGTCTGGAGGGAAACCGCGAAAGCGAGCTGAGAGGAGGTAGATATGGAGCATTGTGACTTGAGACCAAGCGCTGAATGTTGGGTTTAGGCCAGCTTCTTGAAGTTTATCAGTATGTTCCTGCGAAGGTCTTATGGAAGAGTGTTACCATTATGCCACCATCCACCACCTGTACCTAGATCCTCACCATCTTCCGTCTTCAGCACTTCTCCATCACTGTCAATTGGCTGCGCAATCTTATAGTCTGCTTGCGCAGCGCACTGCTTATACATATCCTCAGTAGCGCCGTACGCAGTATAGGTCTCTGTTATACCACCAATCTTCCTGTTTGATAGCGCAGCATTATTTGCGATTGCGCTAAGCGCTGACTTATGCCCACCTTCGGCGCGAAGAGGGTCGGCAGGCGGAATAAATGTGTTTGGTGTCGCATTGGGCCTTGGCTTGGGAATATCTATAGATCTAGCAGATGTGGTCGTGAATGCTCTCCTAGTGGTTGCTTTGCTCTGCTGGAATGGGTTAGCAAAGATGTTTCAACAGCAATTGAACGGAATTTACTTGAGGGACAAGGCATAATTGACGCTGAATTGCTCTGAGGCAACTGGAACATGATTTTGAGGCCATTATGAACTGAATTAGCAGAAGTCAAAGTTCTGAGAAGAGAAGATTGCATTTGAATGGCTCAACAACGATTTGAAGATGTCATGACATTTTCGACAGGGGTATCATCGGCGGGAATAACATTGATCCGAGTGAGTTTACCTTCCCTCCAGCAATCTTTCTTTTTACCAAAGATTGTGTCACTCTTTAGATTCAGGTCTCAATATCAAGACTGAGAAATCGAAGTGTAGATAAATTTTCAATCATCTATACTAGGTCCATCGATCACGACTTCAACCAAACATTCTAAAGAAGAGATTTCTAGGGTTTAAACCATACATTACAAATTGTTGGGTGCTGATTCGAATTTCTTTCCTCGAAAGCTTGGTAGTTGTATATGAATCCAGGAACATCTTTGAAAACTCAGATCTCAAGACCGAGAATATCGACCCTTCTACTTCATGCTAGTCGGAGAGTATTGTTTCATAGCATTTGACATGGTGGCTTGGGTTCTATTATAAATACAAGCTATCAGCCACTTCTCTCTATTTTGGCTATACCAAAAATGTCTTATCTCCCACTTGTTCCCTTAAGAGATTACGTACTATTTGAATTGCATGATTCTCACAAGTCTTGATTTCAAGGTCGGTGTGGTAACTTCACTTCAATTATAACTCAAAAAACAATGATATCATTTGTCCTCCATCAATTCGAGCTTGACGGGTTCCTACATACAAGTCCAATATTCTCCGTGAACAAGAAAAAGGGGGGTAAAGTCAAATGACTAATCTCTCGTTTAAGTGACCTCGTGCCAAGCCACCACCTGAGCCACATACGACCACCGGACCACCCCTTCATTTTTGAAATGTTTCTCTCCACTTTCAAAAAACGCACGACGGTGACCACAAATATTCACGAATGATTCCACCAGTGAAGCTTGACCAGCTCGTTCAAAGCCCACACCGATCGGTCACACAAAGAATGCGGCTGATTTGGCTTCCAGAACATGTTTGTCACCGGATAGGCTACCATTTCTCCAACTCCAAACCAATCGAGAAACAACCTTGAACTCGCCCAGTACACGCCCTTCCTGGCCCCAGAGAGACCAATCGAGTCACGTTCTAGGGGGCTCATTTTCGTATATGTCTTTCTTTTAGCTTCTCTTTTCGGTCGCCTTTTGCGCGTACCATACAAAAACATCTTGCCAGTGCTGATGGAGGGTTGTCTCACCCGCGAATGATTCATCCACAAGGTTGCCGAAAGTGGCGCATGGGTAGTGACTGACTGCGGCTTTTCACCCCAGGCTTCAGCGTGACCTCTATAAATGGCCTTTCTTCCTTGATTTGCGAGTGCAATCTGACATTATTACGAGTACTGTCTGTCCATTCTCATCAGCAATCACTTAGGGTAGCACTCCCTTTCTTTTCATCACACTTTGACTAGGTACAACATCAACTTTACATATACAAGAGATATACACAGACCGGCCTTTGAGCCGGATACTTCTATTGAGTCTCAACGTGCTCTATCTGTCAACATCAAATATACTTTCACGATGCCGTTTAATGAGCTCAAGCGTCGCGATTCATGGCCGCCAACGATAGTCCATCTTCGAGATCCTCACAACCCACGAACAGATACATTCGACCCTGAAGGTATTGATGAGAACCCATTCTCCTACTTTCTCAGTTCTCCAGAAGACCTAGATGATGATGAGGACCTCTCGGCGGGTATCGAGTCAACTTCCGCGCCAAAGCCTATCATCCGAGAAGTCTCACCGTCGTCTCTCCAAAGAGTACCTCTTCCAACCGAGGAAGACGATGAGGATGACTTCAGACTAGACATTCCACTCTCCCTCAAAGATTTCACAATTCGACACACCAGTGGCCGGAAATCCCGAGCAGGTAACCATAAAGATACAACCGGTCTAGGCATCTCAATCCCAGAAAACGCATCCACACGAGGTCGAGCACGAGTGCGGATGTCACCGGAAAGAGTCGGTCGAGGTCGAGGAAGAGCTCGAAGTCTGAGCGCGCGACGACCACAGAGTTGGAGATTGCCAAGTCCAGATATCTATTCAATCGAGGAAGAAAGTGAAGATGAAGTTCCAGAGTTTGTGAGAACGGAAACACCAGAGATCGTCGTTACCACACCTACTGAAGTGCATATCTACCATCTTGCACCACCAGCAGTAAAACCGAAGCCGAAGAAGAGAGTGCATTGGGCAATTTGAATGATTGGATCTGAAAGAAGAATCTGGAATTTAGGAATGGAGAATATATTGCATATTTGGCGCTTGGGGGATATTGCAGAACATTATTGCACTTCGAACATGGCATTGGAGACATTGAACATTGAAAGGGCGTTTTCTCATCGTCTAACGTACTCATAGGTCTTCGTCAATTCTCATAACATTTTACTAGAACACCTCATTTGGATTTCACGGCAAGTTTGTACAAGTAGAACGGCATCTAGCTTTAATCAAGAACACAAATACACTCTCAAACTTACCGTCCCCAATAGAGACCCTATCATTCCTGCAATTTATTGATTTTCAAACGAGCAGGCAATCCGACTTGCCCCGCCCCCACAACTTATCGGCATCACCGATGTACGAATTGGCGCGCGATAAGCATGTGCCACCATCGACTCAGCCTGCGCCCAAGAATCTGGGGTGCATTCGATAACTGCAGGGGTGATGTGGAGAAATATAACCTTTGTGGCTCGGTGGTTCGAGTGAGGCGAGGACTGGCAATAAGACCACTCAGAAACAAACCACTAAGGCCTAGCCCAATAAATATCCAAAAACCTAAAGAGAGGCAAGAGAATATTTCCACTTAAGGGAATACTGATAAACTTCAATCCAAGTAGGACCATGTTTTACTCTACCGACAAATTAGGCAAGGGTGCCTCGTCCCTTACGGACGTACTTTTATGAACTTGACCAATCTACCAATACACCATCTAGGGCGCTGCTCATTGGAAGGTGTAATTTATTTTAGGTACTTATTGGTGGCTTGGGATGAAGGCGGACCTGCGGAAGTTGCAACAGCGAGGTGAGGTAGGCCGGTGTTGAGACTGTTGATGTATAGCAGAACCTCACCAAGAGAGCAGGTAGAGTTGTTATTGGATCTTAAGGCATGCTTCTTTGTCATTGTTCAATTTAAGTGGTAGGAACGATTATTTGTTCGCATTAGTTTCGATTGAGAGATAGAAAACAGAAAGCTGGCGAGAACAGTCCAGAAAGACACACCGCTCGATGAAGTCTTCCGGGCACCAGTGTGCGTCTTTATTTGTGGAACACCTTGTGCCCAAAATTGCCCGGCGGATGTTTCACGAGTATTTTAGGCGCTGGTGGAGCTTCTTTTATATAGATTCTTCTCATATCTGGTTTGACATGAAGACATCGCAAAATTGTGCTGACCAAGGTCATATGTGCAAGACCACCTTTTAACAGTCAAGAGTGTGGCACTTGCCAATTTATAATGAGTAATAACTTGTAGATCAAAGCGAGGAATGGAGTAAGTGTTTTGAATATAATGTTTCAATTGCGCCTCGATAGATAACCCTTACCTCTCCGTTCTGTGTCTCTCCTTTTCCCTCCTCGACGCTGCTTCAACCACTATCTTCTCGATAGCAGGTAGACTAGCCAGCCCGGGATCTTGATCTTCTGCAAGAACAAACTCCCATATGGCTGCTGGAGTGTTGATACCAGGGAACAGGTCAACAGGCAGGAAATCTCCGGCGTCAATCCTAAATCCTTCTCTTTCTTTCATGTCTGCTTCATAGACCTTGTCAATTTGCTCTATGGCTTTCTTCATAATGCTCTTGACTTTCTCCTCACATTGTTTTCGCCTATGAACTTCAAGTATCAGACTGTCATATGACGAGTAATAATTCTCGTAAAATAAACGCATTGATTCCAGCTCCGTGAGCTGTTCTTGAATTTGAATCTTGGTGTCTTCCCACCGCATCCTGAAATCCTGACTGGCGATAATATATCCGGGCAACCTTGTCCCAACCCCCTTTAAGACTTGGTAAGTCTCAGTCGTTTCTTTATACGCAGCATTGAGAGAAGCCACGTGCTCTAGTATTCCTTCATGCCTGACTTCCATTTCGGCGAGGAATTCGCTCAATTCCATAACAACATCCTCGACCTGAGATGCATCTTTTTCCAAGACGTCGAGCATTTCCCGTCTTTCTTCCTCGGATATGGGCTCCTCGTGCATCGACTCATTCTCAGCACTCATAACTCCGGAGACAGATACAGGGTCTGACCCTGGTGGCTGAGAAGAGGCAGCTTTCCGAACAGCTGCATACCCACCCTCTGTATGTCGAATAGCATTCACACAAAGATCGAAATGTTGGACCAAAGATTCCAATAAGGACGCCATTTCTTGCGCATGATTTTCTAAGGTATTTAGATGCTCCGGTATAGGTGATGAAAATTCGTCACGCGACTTCGAGGCCGTTGGTTGAGAGATGGACATTGAGGTTGTGAGAGCCCGGAGATCATCGTCAAAGGAAAGAATCGAAGAATCAAAGTCCGTCTGGGCTTCCTGAACATCATATTAATAAGGGAGCCTACAACGCAGATATATGTTCGCAACGTACTTTCGTTTCTCGTATAGATTCCTTCAAAGCATTTCGCATATTCTCAACACCCTCTTCCTCCACAAAGTGGAGTAATGATCGTGGTTCTTCTCCAGCAGGTCTGAAAGCTGCTTCTACCATGGTTGAGCGTAGTATGTCCATGGTGGATTCTAGTCGTGCGTTGGCTGCATCAAGTGTATGAATGACATTCTATAGACCCATGGTTAGATTTGTATGACACAACTTGTGGATGTCGAATACGACTTACTCCAAAGTCTCGTTGTCCATCATTATAGACATGTTCGATCCCCGTTCTTGCCTTCTTCAGGACCTTAACTTGCTCTGATATACCACTTCTCAAAAATTCGGTTCGAGCACTGAGGATGGCACTCTCTTCCAACGCAGTTCGCGCAGTTGTGACGATCTCGTTAGCTCGCCATACTGTATGAATTGAAGATAGCGATCGTTTAGAGGTCAGAAGGTGCGATACAAGAGTTTGCAGAGGGACTTCTTGGTGGCTCATTGTGTGGGAATGGGAGGGCGAGAGGGACGATTGGCTATCGCCAGTTGCATCGTTCGTGGGAGACGCCATAGTTTAATTATCGTCTAGACCGAGTCATAGATGGTGGTGTTTGCTAACTGTCTGGATACATGCTAATGTGTGATCAACGCGTTCCGTTCGCTTTCAATGGCTTGCAAGCTCGATTCTCATAAGGCTGAGGTCGGAGAACGGAACTTTGGTACTTCATCACGCTAACCACTTAGATATTATATCCGATATTTCGGTGATAGTGGGGATTTGGGAGAAAGAGTGTAAAAACCAGTACTTTTCTCCTCTCCAATATCATCGCTTTTTCTTCTCCGAGAAGAATCCGGCCAAAATTAAGACTACAGATTCTGCCTCGTCTTTCCTGTTTTCCCCTTATATCATGTTGTATTGAGAGTGAGACGAAAAAATTCCTCTTGTAGATATACAACTCCACTATCAAGTATTTCAGTGATATAATTTTGATCAGCTAAAAATGCGTGTAGAAGTGAATGTACCCTCAATCTCATATTATCAGTCATGTGAGACCTCAGATCAAACCTCTGAGTACACTATTCCCTAATTATCCTAGGTATTATAGGATAATCCGCTACAATATCCTTAATATTTTAGGAGAATAAGCTCAAATGACTTAGGTAAGACAATAGACTAGGGTCCTTGGATAGTACACTACCTGGGTTTATCTAGAGTTTTGATCTATGCTCTCACCTACATTTCATCGGATGATCTGAGTGCTGGGTGCGAAGATCGCATCTGTCCCCCTAGAAGTTAAGTTTAAGACATGTATCAAGGTTTATCCAGATAGCTCCAGAGCTTTATTTCAATATACTAAAAAGATGAAGGCTCCTGCTGGCATAGATTTGCTGCTATTTTAGGCAAACGCTAAAATACGCAACCTCAATTATAAAGAAATACACGGGTCACTCTCGATGCTTGATGTAGCTTCAAGCATTTCCTTGGAGCCATAACCTTGAAATCGTAAAAGTTTTGCTGTGCTATCACACTTTATAAATGGGCCTGCAGAGCCTCATATGAATATGGGGTCGGCCTGCTGATACCGGTAGTTTTGACAGGTTTCGGTATAGAGTAATTTACACGCGAGGTACTGCAGAGCTTCGCTGAAACAAGAAATTATGTAGATAGAATAATAGATATCTTGCTGAGACGATCATCGTACAGACTGTCAAGACCACACCATTTTCGAACTTAAAAGTGCTGTAAATTTTGATCGATGAAGCTTGTTATAAAGTCAGGCATCTCTCTTGAGTATCGATGAATGATCCATGGACAATGCCGAGAGCTAAACTAAGCCCTAAAGGAAGCTCCCGCCCCCGGCTGGTTTGTGATAACCCATGACATTGAAAAGATTCGGTCTGACCAAGAAAACACGACGCGCGAGCCATCGTGAGAGGTGATCCAGCTGCACTTGGTGCTTCACAATCATCTACATCCAGATCATGTAAAAGTTTGGAGCGCCAGGAGCAAGTTTTTCGCTTGCGGGTGCCAAAAGCACGCAAGATCGATTGCTGAAAGCGCCATGAGCACGTAATTGTTGCCTTAGGAAGGTGGCGACACTGGCAAAGAGGCTGCTTGGATACGGTCGGGCAACCGATTGATAATCCGCCCATTTTAACAGAGCCACCAATCATTAATGGCCTCAGGGGTGAGATTAGCAATATTTAGAGCAATGCTAGAAACTAGCTCTATCCATTCTCGAGCTATTGCACCCTGAGGGTCGTACTGATTTTGTGCTACATTGGGCAGTTCAGCTTCCTCCCCGCCAAACTTCACTTTGCGACTTCATCCAAAATACCAACACAATTCTGGCGACAGATGATCGCAGACTGATTCTCAAAAGGCTGTCTGCAAGACGCCGGTATATATACGCACGGCATTCTTCGTCATTCGTTCTCGCGACGCAATCTACCGTCAAACCTTGCCTCTCATAGCACGCAATTCAAAGCAAAGTCACCTCAAATACATCTCCGCTTCCGCCCCTTGAACGGTCAAGGTCGTTGGGTGCGGAGCATTCTCAATGCGCTGGCTTCATCTGACGTGAACCTTAAGCCTCCGTTCTTCTCCCTTCTTCCATGGTTGCGCACGATTAAGAGGGCTTATCCTCTTACTACCCAACAGCCGTTATGGCGTCAACGTTCACCGACTCTACGGCGCCGCGCCAATCTATTGAAGTACGAGCCGATCGCCCGCAGAGTCATTACTCAAACCTGACATCACAATATACCCATTCAAATCTATCGTCAAATTCAAAAGTCGAAGTCGAACACGGAGAGGAAAGTGGAGGAGAAGCACCCTCGAGAGATAATTGTGGTGACGATAGAGAACACGATATAATGGTTTCAACTATTGCACTCAGCTCTACCAACAAGGTGGCGGGCCAAACAGTTGCGCCATTCCTTGCAAGACATATCCCCGAACAATATGCACCCCAGGGTTTACGACCTCAGCCAAATACTGCATCCCACAAAGGGCCAAGCAAGAAGAATCCCAATACCAAATATTGTTATAGACATCGACCAGACTCAAAATGCCGAAGGACTGCTGATGAGCCGACCATGGAGAATCTTCAAATGGTAGGTTTTGCTAGGTGACCCGGGACAGCTTCGTCTGACAATAAATGATAGGAACTCGAAACCCTAACCCACGCTGACCAGCAAGGAATATCTCACGTCTGGTCGCTCTTCTCCGCAGCGCCTGCAAAACAGAGAAACCTGATGCTACAGGGCATATTAGCTCAATGTTGCTTTCCCCAACTATCATATCTTTCTACGACTGTACGCGACCTCATTCGGATTGATTTCCTCAGTGCTCTTCCCTCGGAAATATCGTTCAAGATTCTATGTTCTCTCGACACCACGTCTTTATGCAAAGCCGCACAAGTCAGTCAAAAGTGGCGCATTCTTGCGGATGATGATGTAGTGTGGCACAAAATGTGCGAGCAGCATATCGATCGAAAGTGTACAAAGTGCGGATGGGGTTTGCCGTTACTGGAACGAAAGAGACTGAGAGACTGGAAGCGACAACAGCAATTGCGTGGAACTGGTAGAGGCCTGAATGAGTGGTCTCCACGACTAACACCCATACCAGATGAGAATAGTACCATTAACATAGCGGCTTCCGATTCTCTCAGTGTTAATCTAGGAAAGAGAACTGCTAGCGACTTCGCCTCTGATGGATTGCTTGCAGTTTCGTCCGAAAGTGGAAAGCGAACAAAAGTTAGCCGGGAAGATTCGCATTCTGATAAGCCCAGGTTCAGACCGTGGAAGGACGTTTACAAAGACCGCTTCAAAGTTGGCACAAATTGGAAATATGGCCGATGCTCGACGAAGATATTTAGAGGCCATAATAATGGTGTAATGTGTTTGCAGTTCGACGATCATATCCTGGCGACCGGATCTTATGACTCCACAATCAAAATCTGGGATATCGAGACAGGAGAGTGTCTGCGTACATTGCGGGGTCATACCTCAGGTGTCCGAGCGCTTCAATTTGACGACACGAAATTGATCAGTGGGAGTATGGATCAAACCCTGCGTGTATGGAATTGGCGAACGGGAGAATGTCTTAAAACGATGACTGGTCATACTGGAGGAGTCATTGCTGTCAACTTCGATGGCAATATACTAGCTTCAGGATCGGTCGACAAATCGATAAAGGTCTGGAACTATGAGGCCAGGCAGACATTTTGCATGCGTGGTCATAAAGACTGGGTCAACGCCGTCAAAGTCGATTCCGCATCTCGCACCTTATTCTCCGCATCTGACGATTGCACTGTGCGTTTGTGGGATCTCGACAGCACTCGAACGATTCAAGTATTTGAAGGGCATGTTGGGCAAGTTCAGCAAGTAACATTGCTTCCCGCAGAATACGAGCCTGATGAAGTCTTCGCGGAGGATGACGATGGTACTAGTAGCGTAGGAAGTGTATCAGATCAGGACCCGTCGACACCACATCCCACTTACACTCCTTTTGACACATGGCCGGAGGATCGACCTCGACCACCACGGTATATGGTCACAGGTGGTTTGGATTCAACAGTTCGACTTTGGGATGTCACCACTGGTAAATGCCTGAAGACATTCTTTGGACATGTTGAAGGTGTTTGGGCTTTGGCTGGCGATACTCTCCGTGTGGTATCTGGCGCGGAAGATCGTTTGGTGAAGGTCTGGGATGCGAGGACGGGAAAGTGTGAGAAGACTTTCGGTGGCCACGCAGGTCCAGTCACTTGCATAGGTTTAAGTGACAGCAGGATGGTGACAGGCAGTGAAGACTGTGAAGTACGGATGTACAGCTTTAAGAGCGAAGATGGTGACCTTACTTCGATTGACGACGAGACTCCAGGATCCTCGATAAGAAGTTCTTGATTGAGCACTACGAGACTTCCATCAGAAGCAGAAAACGCCAAGAAAACCCAGGGCGTGAGGAGTTGCTTACAATTTAGTATTTGTTGATACTTTTTCAGATGTTTTTCAGCGAGCCATAGGAACAGAAATGGTATATTTGGATAGGGGAGGAGGGCTGGATCAAAAGAAGAATTGGTCGACATTCAGGCGTTCAAGGAGCATTTAGATACCACGAAACGACTGTAGATTTTAAGTACTCTTCCAGCAATTATATTGCCATAGGGTTGATAGCAATTGAAGCCACATGTGAACTTTCAGTTTTACCCCGTCCTTCTACGATATGTGACATTAATAACAGCCGCATGACGGATAGTTTGAGCCAAACTTTCACTTGAAACACATGTAGGCTTCCCAAACTGAGTCCCTCATCCAACGAAGCAGGTACCATGAAACTAAGCGAGAATTGAGACCTTGGAAATACGTTTGGAAATACATCGGATTAATTGATAAATTTAAGCGTTGTGATATGCAACAATCCTTAACTCTCTTACTCGGGGTTGAAATATAATAGGGGATTGTTCTACTTACTAGCGATCGAATAGGACTTCAACCTTTACTTTTGGAGGGACATCTGATGATAGATGTTAGGATTGCGATGGGCAACAAAACAGGATTCTCTCAGCCGATATCTATACATGGAAAATAATCAATGTAGATGCTTGAAATCAATGGGGACTTCTACCTTGGCATTTGGACGGATATCTGATAGGGGTTTGAAATTCCGATGTGCAACGATTAGAGTATGGTAGGATTGTTGAGTGAGGTTTATAATTGTGGATCTTGAGGTCTGAGGGCACTGCTATGGCGCATGTAGAATGGATGTTGAGAGCTGACTTACGAAGCGCTGTGTCAATGCTGTAATCTTACCATTTGGTAGGCCCATTAACGAGTGCGGTAAGGCCCCAGATCGAGGTTAAAATGCAGCTCTTCATCACTCGACACATTTAAGAGCTGCCTTTGTGTCAGCTTACGAGGACGCATCATTAGTTGCGGATTATGTTACATGTAAGGCGGATTGATATCCTTAGACCCCAACAACCGATAGTTCTTGTTGGATCCGAGCTATTTGTGTTAGAAAGTAACGTTCACATTTGACATAAATATGCTAGCGTTTTCAGCACTCCGATGACGACGCTTCGGGGGAAACGAACATGGGGTTCTGCTTACTACAGGAGTAGAGACAAAGGACAAAGCCTTTGCTGACATAGAGCACACCAAAGGACTGCATGGCATTGGTTGATGATTGCTAGAAGACAGCAACTTTGGAAGGCGAGGACTAGAGATCGAAGGCGTGCGTGCCTTTCGGGGTACAAGTGATCTTGAGAACGATGCAGCTGTAGTTTTAGCTGTGAGAAAAATGCCAGCGAATTTGAGATTAAATGAGTTGTCAATTCTCGCTTTGCATCATGTGCTAACTGTTACAACGCTCAACAGCAAAACCCGTATTGAGTATAATATACTGTCAGTCCACATGAAAGGAGAATCATTTGGGTGTTACCCGAAACCATCAGCTCTGGCCCTGCAAATCATTCACAAACCATCCAGTAGAAGCACTTTCTACTAAATAACGGACTGACACCAAGACCTACTACACTTCACAATATGCATGATACTGCAGTATACTATAGATCAGACGAACCTGAAGTTTCGCTGTAAAATTGGGGGTCGCAAACGTACGCAATTCCATGCCGTGCGCGTTGATGAATTTTTTGCTCGGCACTCTGTAGCCGAAAACGAGGCTATATAGGCTATACTTCGTGTGAAACTGAAACGAACTTCTCGAAACATATTGCGACTTTGACGCAATGCTTACTGGTACTGCTCTGCAGAACTCACACGGGTGGAGAATGACTTTACGTGATCTCCAATTGGCCAACAAACAACTTTCTGCAGTCATGGGTGACCTGCGCGACATTTGTACAATGTTCGCAGCCTTATGCGATAGCCGTTGACCCGATCCCATGGTTGTAGTAAGACGGCTGACAACTTCCAGATCATGAGCAAAAGATACTCCTTCAACATGGAGCTCGAAACAACCCCAGGCGGTGGCGAGGTTATTGACATCAATGACTTGATCTCGGCAATGGTAGTATCAATCGGTATCGAACAAGTCCTGGACTCTGGCTCCAACGCCCTACTTTTGGTCTACTGATTCCGTACACATCTTCACATCTATGGGATGAGGACTCATTGTCGAAGGCTATGGCTTTCATCGTTCCTAAAATACCTCCAACCTAGTCAAGCCTCTTCGTGTTTCCCCAGCTTTCATATCCAGTGCTTGAAATTTCCGTTTGTGGTCTTCCCAAAATCATGCCTCGTGGTCGCGGGGATAATTTTAGGGACATGTTGTACTGCCTTGATGATCTATGAGTCGCACAACTGCTGTACGCGAACGGATAAAGGCCATTTAGGCAGCGCAGAGTTGATCTCAATCTCCCCGGGAGCCCGAATGGTGTGTCCTAGATGAAATATGCAGGTTCTGCAGTTGAATCCCACAGGAATCGTATCAGCCCCCAAAAATCAAAGCCTTTGCCCGCCGGTACCACACAAAGTCCTCCATGGAAGTTGACAATAGACCTGATTTCCCTAAGCATCTCCCACGATGAGATGAATTGTGCATCGGCAGTGGGAACCGTATTGTCAGACCAGAAAGATCCCGGTGGGCACTGCAGTCCTGCACTGCAATCGATGCTATGATCGCCGTGCTGCAGCCTCCTCTGATGCGTTACGTTACGGAAGGTATGATTTCTACAGTGGCAAGACGAAATAATGCCAGCCGTGGCTGAGTATGCGAGAGAGGAAGGTTAGTAGTGACGGTATGAGATGTAGGACAGATGAAGTTGATGAGTGTGGTTTACAGGCCGAGGTCGAAGGAGAGCATTGACGGACGATCAAACTCCACCTAATAGCCTTCAGCACGGTTCTCTTGGCGGACGAGCCACACCTTCTTAACCTTACTTGATGAAGGTTACTCGAACCACTTTCCATCCTGACACCACTACATTGGACAATAATACTGTAACCTGGACATTATACATGCTCCTTCCATCTACACATTGGAGCCTATCGAATACGTGGAATGGTCATTCGGAGAATAGACCATGGTCTTGTGTATCCAGCGATGATTGGATCAGTGCCTAGCTCGCCTCCTACCCACTGATCTCGAGAGGTCATGTTCTTGGTTTGCCTATCCTGATTCTAGGTGATGGCGATAATCAATTTTGAGTCTTACGGCGGCTTTTACTCTGTGCTACAACACTCGAGTACCGAGCAAGAAGAAGTTCTTGAAAGCGTTAGGCTGTTTTTGCCCAGCTTGTGCCAGCCGCGGTTTCCAATGGCTTTCTTGATGACTCAAACTGACCGGCAAGTGGAAACCTGTCAATCTTGATTCTTCTCTGAACTTGTTTCTTGCCTTTCGTGCATGGATGAGGAACATCAAAGTTGAAGCTATCCACTGCACGTCATTTTATGGAGGTGCGAGGGGTAGCTCCACCCCACACTTGCACATCTGGAGAGCATAAAGCATAATAGTTTCAAATGTTTCCCATCTACTTAGACCCCAGTGAATGATCTGGTGGGGAAGCTGTACGCCATCATAGTCTGCAGCTGTCAAGCTACAGGGTATTCCGAGTACCCTTCGCTAATTTTCTAAAGATAGATCAGCAAATTCCCCGAATCAAACAACCGGCATTCTCAATATCGGTTGGAGCAGCTTCAAAAAAAGTTCACGCTATTCTATCTTGCCCTACCTCTCCATTTTATTGATAGAATGCAAACCCAAGCTCATTATGCATCCTATGACTTGGTTCCCGCTCACTAGTGTTAAAGTGCTTCCCAGACGGAAGGATTACAAGTGCAAGCCAGGAACAGAGTGTCAGATTCATGGGCTTACTCGCAGCATTCTCATGGTCCATGACCTCGGTGAAGAAAGGTGGTGTCTTACGGAAGACGCTTGTGGCGTACTGGCATCCTTTTCATCTATTGGAAATGCCAAGGATACCGACACTGAGCTCACAGCAAGCGCAAGGCATGATCATCAGAAGTTGTGGGGATCACCAAGGCTAGCTTGATTGCCTGCATTTCTTAAGTGTTTATGCAATGTTCCTGGCCAATATCGGATTGATCATCCAATGAATCACTTTTGTTGCTGAAAGATGGTAGCCATTAGTTTGAGTCAATCAGCCTCCTCAGCCATGTTCGGGCACACAAGCTGGAAGGATTTACTTGTCGTCCGAACAGCATCCTCTGCATCAACTCGTAGACACCGATTCTCATGCCTCCCCTGTTCGCCCTTCAGTCACAGAAGAGTGTTCATAAGCGGCCTCTTTGTTATCCATTTGTATTTAAGAAAGCTCAGATATTCTCTCAAATTCTCTCATCATCACTCTTCACCAATTCATTCAGTTCTCTCTTTACCGTCTTTGATACACCACAGTTCATTCCATAGAAAAGTCTAGCAATGAGGTTCAACTCTTTGACCTCAATTGGATGGGGGGTGTTGATTAGCTCTACTTTTAACCAAGGAGCAGTAGCACAAAGTATGTTTCCTTCTCCATCTTCTTAAAAAACAGGAATCTGACATATGCTCTCTAGCTGATTATCCTGAACTCTCACCTGCATACTTGACGACTGGCAATCCCGTCACAGTCAGTAAATGTTCAGGCGGTACTAAAACTCCTCCACTAACACATCATAGCCTCTTCCACAGGGATATCCTTGGGGCCAAAAGACTGCGAACAACACAAACCCTTGTTAGTATATCCCACTAAATATGGCCCAATCCGGTAGACTAACAATTCATAGACCAAGATCCACCAATCACTGGGTTCGTTGAAATAACAGTAGATTGAAGTCCACTGCTAACAGCACTAGCGTAATACGCCGCTATGATTTTACGATCAGCAGGGGTAAAAAAGCTCCAGATGGATATTTGAAGGAGATGCTATTGATCAACGGTCAATTCCCTGCCCCGTTAATCGAAGCCAATTGGTAAGCTGCTCGCCTGATTGATTTCAATACAAGATACTGACCAGATCAGGGGCGACACCATCCAAGTCACAGTCCGCAACAAGATCACTGGACCCAGAGAAGGAGTTGCACTACATTGGCATGGGATTTTGCAGAAAACCTCCCAGTAAGATGATTCCATACAGCAGTACTTTCATTCTTGATCTAACATTAATTTAGATGGATGGACGGCGTACCAGGAGTTTCCCAATGTCCGATACCTCCAGGAGGGACATTTACCTATAGCTTCCTCGCAGATCTTTACGGCACCACTTGGTATCATTCGCATTATTCTGCCCAATACTCTGCGGGGTTGGTTGGACCCCTCATTATTCACGGCCCAGACACCGTCCGATATGATATTGATAAGGGACCAATCCTGTTGACTGATCATTATCACACACCATATCTCAAGATTGTGTCACAGGTTGTTTCAAGAAACATCAACCAAATTGTAAGCCAATTTCTTTTCTTCTAAGAGGGAATATCTGACACTTTAAGGCACCTCTTTCGGACAGCAATCTTATCAACGGAAAGAACAACTTCAACTGCTCCAGTAAAGCTGCCAACGATACAACGCCGTGCAGAAGCAATGCTGGAATTGATAGCTTCAGATTCAGCCCTGGAAAAGTCCACAGACTCCGCCTCATCAATGCCGGAGCAGAAGGCATGCAAAAGTTCTCCATTGATGGGCATACGTTGAAAGTTATCGCTAACGACTTCGTCCCAATCGTTCCTTATGACACCAAAGGTATGTCAAGTCTTAGTTTCGATTAAGAGGGCGGATATGCTAACATCTCAACAGTTGTAACATTGGGCATTGGCCAACGTACTGATGTACTTGTTACTGGACTCAAAAACTATAGTGGCGCATATATTATGCGCTCCTCGATCGACGCCCCGTGCAGTCTGAGTCTCAACCCCGATGCTACTGCAATTGTGTATTACAAGCACGATGATCTGCTTCGTACCAGAACAAATGGCTCCACACCGTGGCCTGAGTTCCTTGCCTCAAAGACCGTATGCGAGAACGACCCTCTAAACAAAACCGTTCCCTGGTTTCCTATGAAGCCTGATCCAGCACCACCGACAACCGAGACCATTGATGTTACCTTTGGACAGAATTCGACCGGCTTCTGGCAATGGTTCATGAACGGTAGCTCATTCCGCGCAAATTTCAATCAACCTATCCTCCTTCTCGCCAAGACGGGCAGCACATCTTTCCCCACTCACCCAGAATGGAACGTTCATAACATGGGCGGCAACTCCTCTTTCAGGATCATCATCAACAACAATGGTCCACCTATCCCACATCCCATTCATTTGCACGGCCATAACATGTTTGTATTAGCCTCTGGACCAGGTACTTGGGATGGCAAGATTGTCAACCCTAACAATCCTCAGAGACGAGATGTTCATATCCTTCCAGCTGGTGGACATATGGTTCTCCAGGTTACTGCTGATAATCCCGGTGCATGGCCTTTGCATTGCCATATTGTAAGTCATCCCCTTTTCCACCAAGCTTGAGTCGAGCAATACTAATGGTACACAATAGGCATGGCACGTCTCCGCAGGCTTGTACGTCACCGTCTTAGAGCGTCCTAAGGACATCCAAAAGCTCCCAATTCCCGCTATCATGGCGCAAACCTGCAGAGATTGGACATCTTTCACAAACACAACCATCGTCGATCAGATCGACTCGGGACTCTAAAATCTCGACATGTCTTCTTTGTTAGAAATTCATGGAGTCAGCATTTGCATAAGAGGAGTTACGGGCATCAGCATAAGCATTGGGTCGCAGGAATACACTAGCATATTTCTTTTGGGTTCTTGTCGCTGCATTTGAAGGAGTTCGGGTTTTTGCTGGGTTCTCCTCTTCTTTCACTTCTTGCTCAGATATACTTTTTGCATGTATAGGATTTTGTTTATTAGGCGCATTTTAGTTTGATTTTTCTTCACTTAGCATGGCAGGTCTTCTTCAGATCTTTGGCCCTTTCCTTATGGGCTTGGTAGACATTCTGGACATACAGGATAAACCAATTGATTTATACACCATCAACATCTCTCATATCCTTAAGTTTCGTCATTTTCAAGCCATAGCTCGCTTCACCTCCTGAGTCGATATAGATCATGTGACTAATAAATATATGCATGGTTTCATGAGATGACCTTCAAATACAAGATTAGTATTCTCTACGATCTCTACGAGCACAAATCTGCTGTAAACTCTAAAATAGCACTTCTCTAAAGTTGATCTCAACCTGTGGATGCTGTAAAGTGCACAATCACATGATTACATATTATTGACCCTGTTGTACCCTGTACTCCGTAAATGCGACCGCGAGATGATTGGACATCGTATATCTTCAAGGAAAGAGGGAGCGTGTTTCAGAGTTTGGAAGGATCGCGGTGGGGAAGCGGAGGAGCATGTAAGCGAGTGCGCCAAACTTTGGTCCAAGGGGGCCGAAGAGAGATCTTCATACCAGAGGCGAAGTTGCTTGACAGATGACGATTCGAAGATCTTCCTTGTTTGTCAGCCTCCCTTTTCATCTGTTTCAAGAACTTTTTTAGACAATCGTCAAGGATTATTTCGTAAATCTCACCCTAATCGCCAAGGGTTGTGGACGCTGCTTGTGGCTTTAGATCCATGTACATGCTGGTCGCGGCGCAGTTGAGCGGCGAGGTAATGTTGCCTAGTTTCCAGCTAGTTTAGCGGAGGCTTAAAACTAGCATCCTTCGCCTTGTTTTCCTCTACTTAAATTGAGCCACCGGACCTTATGGTTTTCGTCATATTTTCGTACAGTTTTCGTTCGAAGTCGAATCGTACAGACGCGTTTGTGTAAATGCTGGAGGCTATATACGGATGCAGGGTCGTTAAACGATAACTTCGACACGGCTTGATATCATGGTATCATCACCGCTCAAGAAGGTCCGGAAAAGCCAGGATATTGAATTTACAGATGTTTCGATGAACAACAATTCGACTGAATCGGCCGCAAACACTCCTTCACCGACCGAGGAGGAACATTCGAAAAATCAACAGCCACTCCCATGGACTTCACGATTGATGTTTCGGAGGAAGGTGAACCCATCATATGTTTCAATAGAAATGGGGGACACTAAATCGCCTTCATCTACGTTCAGTCTTGACAACAAGGCGCCATCATATAAGTCAACTGGCCGCAAGAAAACAGAACAGGACTGCGAAAACTCAATGAAGCAAATCCCTTCCAAATCGTTTGAGAAGCGGACTCGCTTCTTTTTCATTAATTTCGGAAAATGGAGAGTCTTCGCGCGACATTTTACAGTTTTTGCGTTTGTTGCTATCTTGATATCTATACCCGTGTGGCTCATTAGCACAGGCATAGATAGTATTCAAGATTCTACTTCTGCTGCATTTGATTATGACTGCTACGGTGTTGCTGGTGGTGGTTGGACATTCCTTGGAATTAACCTCGTGGTTGCAACGGATTTCAATTATGGTACCGCGAAAGGCCTTGATTTACTTTGGAATTGGCTTGTAGGAAGAGGTTTACAGGGAATATGTGAGTTTTTATTGGCGGTTTTCTCATGGTTTTCTCTTCTCCTGCCTTTGATGTACAGCCTTTTCCCTCTTTCACGCAGTATGCATTTCGCCCGTTGGCATACGACATAAGCTAAGACGCTTTCTTTCATATTTAGTGGCCATCTTTGCGTATCGAATATCTACCGATGCACTTCTCCGAGCAGCCGAACTAACTCCTCTTTCATACGAGCTCTACGCAAGCATAGCACTTTACACCAACAGATTCGAAGTTTTATGGGAATTGCTAATAGGGCTTGGGCGCTTTGGTAATTGGCGCGTCAAGGCTATTCTCACATGGCTCTTCTTTTCCACGGTATACTTGCTTGCATTCCCAAGGTTGTT
Source organism: Hymenoscyphus repandus (assembly GCA_001414415.1). Taxonomy (NCBI): domain Eukaryota; kingdom Fungi; phylum Ascomycota; class Leotiomycetes; order Helotiales; family Helotiaceae; genus Hymenoscyphus; species Hymenoscyphus repandus. The sequence goes on from LLCE01000033.1 coordinate 197,768, forward strand.
TCTGCTTCTTTCAGGACAGGTACATTTGAACTAACGTGTATTTCATGCAGCCTCTTGGATGCGTGCAGTGGGTATGATGCGGCACAGACTGCCAGTTTCAGTTGGCCGGACGGAAAATTGCAGAGTGCTAACGAGGCGAACTCTATGCTGGGACTATGCACTTCTACTTATAGGTCCTATTCTTGTCAGTCAACCTGAAATTGCTCATCTCGAGCATTCAACATTGCTCTAGTCTCTGGACTAAAGCTAACTTTATCGTAGCGTACCCCAAGCAGACCCCCAATTGCACTTCAGACATTCTCTCGACTCGAACAATATGCCCGACATACAATGTCACAGAGCAGATGGTTTATACTAATTTCAGCTTCACTTTCCCCAAGCTGAAGGCCATAAATCGAACATCGAAGTATTCTTACTCATACACGTCTGGATCTCAGGAGCCTCTCGCTCCTAAGTGGGTTTGTCCAGACGCAAACGAGTACGGCTCCAGCGGTCGCCAGTGGAATTTGTTTTATTGGAACGATACAATCGTCAATCAAACTTGGTGGGATCACTTTACCCAGGATCCGTACAAGAGCCAACCAGAATATTGGAATGATTGGAATTTCTGGCCTGTAAACAAAACGGCTGGCAATTACGTCTGTGATACAAAGAACAATATTTACCAGGTTAGTTAAAGCTTCTGTTCAGATAACTATACCATCTAACATGATCCAGTGGGGCTTCTCATATGAGTGGATTTTCGTTACCGTCATAGCAAATAGCGTTTGGGTGTTCGGCATGTGGATCCTGTGGTTCGAATGTGATATCAACAGTGAACTATGCAAAAAGGGGCGAAGGCTTGGGAGATGGAGAGCGATTCTCGATCTCTCTGAGGCCATGACAGAAGAACTTGGTGATAATACTGCCGCATATTCTGAACAAGAGCTGGGGAAAAGCTTGCAGAAAAGACTTCCTATCAAATATTATGTCAGTAATAATCTGGAGACAGAACCTACACATATAGGCCTTTCATCACGAGCATCAAATAGGATGAGATTGCGGTGGAATCAGGTGTATGGAAAGACGGAGTGAAGGTACGGAGAAATACTAAATCTAAACAAATTCAAAGATAACACGCATCACGACAGAAATGATGCTCCGTGAGCACAATTCCGTTGGAGAGAGGACCTTCAAGCTAGAGATTACGGAGCGGCGGCTCCTTCCTCTGGTTTGAGCGCCGAAAGGAAGGTGCGACTGGTGATGGTGCCAATACTTGAGCTTTTCGTCTTTCGAAGTTTCTGAGAACAACATGATTTTCTAGACACGATCAACACTCGCTTTATTACTCTATCTCTCGCTCATTCATTCCTTAACAATCTTTTATCACATAAAAGACACCACTTCGCGTCGATATCTTCAAGTCTCCAGCATAAGCCAAGAACGAAACTCTGGCAATGTTTACCCCAGGAAATGAATCGGGATCAGGAAGCAATTTGCGGGAGCGTGGTCGTAACAACCGTCAGTAAATATTACTATTATCCCAAGTGAGCTTAGGTTAATGGTAACATTGGCACTAATCTAGTTCTTAGGGCCGGTCATCTCCACCACCTTCAACGATGCCAATGCTAGCGAAGAACCTCATCAAAACGTGTCCCCAATTGAATCTGAAGATACGTCCCGAAGTCCTCCACATTCGTCTTCAGACGACTCCAGAAACACTTCTCGAAGTTCTCCAGGCTCCTCAGAAAAAGGCTTTCTCGACGATGCTCCAGCTGATAATTACAATACCGAAGATGCTTTGATAGATTCCCAAGAAGTCTACGATAGCTATTCGGGCCGTCATCTTTTCTCTTCAGAGCTCTCTGCAGGCGGGTACACCATCAAGCTTAAAGGAGTAGAACCCATCACCCTCCGTGATTCATTATCTTTGACACTCCCTGAGCATGGCAAGCGTGTTGAATGGTTGATTGATGTGCATGATGTTGGCAATCACATATTCGATACTGCTCCTTGGGATCAGGATTACATAGAAGAAGCTATAGAGGCTGGATTTTACGATGGCGTGCGGCCCCTCACGTTTCTTGAAAGCGGGAGCGATATCTGGAGGGCTCATGAATATGATAATTTTCCACGCGTCGGTGGATGCACCCCGCCACGTGTGGTAGACGACCGTTCCGGGAGTCTTCAAGGTATGTAAGGTTTTGTATTTGTTTGTACTTCTTGATACACGATACACTAGACAATGATAAGTAGCCTTGGAGGGATCATGTTCATGCCTTTTGTTTAGTTTCTACGATTACGGGTCACTGGCTTCGGGTGGTTTGGACCGTCCAAATATTCTGCCGTCTTGGCACACCTTGTGTGCAAAGGAAGTAACACCTCGGAAAGTTTCTGCCCACTGACCATTTAACTAGTTCCTGTAAGGTATTATTCATCCCCAAGACCTGAGGACTTAATCTTTGGCGATGAGAAACTCAGTCGGATTCTATTTCAGCAGGCGGCCTTCAAAGGCAATGCTCAAGTACCGCCAAGTCCTCGTTCTTTAAACCAGACTCCCAGTCACTCTGGGCTCATAGACGACGATGGTTACAAGTTGGACTTCGTACCCAGTGATCTGGAGACACCTGATATACCAGGAGAAACAGTCCACGAGCATGGGTACGTCTGGAGAGCCCCATCCGTTATTGGCATCACATGCATGGGCAACTTTTATGAAAATGTCCGAAAACCTACTTTAATCCGGAAATCACGAGGCAGAATTTATGTGAGAAGAGATCCCAATGTACCAGGGCTAGCACGACATCACAAAGGGTGGGACAGTCCTGCTCCCACTCCCCTTTCTCTCGTGACGGACTCAGAATTTAGATCAACTTCGATGCTCAACTTCAAAGACTTGCCTTTCAATAGACTGTTGAATGACTCCTATGGACGCCCAATCATTCCAAAAGCCTCGCAATTTAGAAAGGGGAGCTGCCTTTGGCTAGACTTGATGTGCCGGAGAATCACAGACAGCATATCAATATATGAGCAGAGGAGAAGGGAGAAACTCCATCGGGGCAGGCAGGACAAGGACCCTCGTCAAACGTCAAGTTCAACACAAGGAGCATATGATGGAGATACGACTATGGATATCGATCCTGTGCCACTAGTTGAGCATTTCAAGCTCAAGAGTGCCTTGAGTGAATTCCATGTTCCTGCTGGTCTAAACCGTCACGACCACAGATGTTGTCATTTACGTTATGACCTCGATGGTGCCGACATCCTATCTAGTCTAGATCCACAGTCTCAGAGTTCTAGAGCGGTTGGTGAGCCTGAGGACGAAGCAACGTATAGAGCTCGTGCAAACAAGTACATTAAAAGTCAATCAGGCTTTTCAGAGAAAAGATCTACACCCGAAGCCGAATCACAACTTGAAAGAGGTCGAAAGCGTCAGCGAGTGGCGGATTCGTCAGAAACAAGCCAAGCAAATCCAATATCACGGGTTGAAATTACTATTGCTGATATGCCTGACCATAGTTTATCGCCAGTGTTTCATCAGCCAAGATCTCATAAGGAGCTCGATCGACAGGCTTCAAATCATGATTCTCCCCAACAAAGGTCGGCTGTGACAAAAAGTCGTAGCTGGCTGTTCAAGGTGATGAATTGTCTATGTTGTATCGGAAAAGATACTACTACCCGATTATCTCACACAACACTGGAAGTACTACCACCTAGACAGCCTCTTGCGATGTGGTTTCCTACTATTTATGTTCCAGAACCTACCTGGAGACCACAATCTCAAGCTGGAGGTGTGCCTTCGACGACCAACCAGAATGATCCTCTACTAACGTCACTTCTCAGCAACAAAGAACCCTCTAACGAGAACGAAAGCGACGTTCTAAGTGATTCAGATTCGCTCCCTATAATTTACGAGGAGACAGAGCCAGAGGACGAAAATGATGTGCACAATTCGAACGATATCGAACAACAGGCAAATACAAGCATTTCTGGTCTTGATGTATTGTTTGAGAAATGGCGGCGCGTTACAAAGAGTTTCCGGACGTTTCTCGAAATTTCCGAAGTCCACGATTCTCTCACAGTGAAGCCATCTACAGTGCCAGCTGAACCAAATAGCAAACATGAATCGTCTAATTTCGATAAGTGCGACTTATATCTCCAGCTTGAGACCAGATCGATGAAGGGATCTCGGGTAGGATTTGGGAATTCGCCAATGAGTATTCCAGATTTCATCGCCAAAAGGAACATGGACGTATCCAAAACTCGGAGAACAGGAGCGTCCGGAAATTGTGACTGGAATGTCAACGAGACGCTACCAAAGCGTGAACTCACAAGCTACGCAAGGAAACTACTTGTCAGAAAGAAAAGGATGTCAGCCACCCCAAGAAAGATCGAAGCTTGCCTACCATTGGATAGATGATGAAAACTGAGGAACAGGAAAGTGATAAATATGACGTCTCAACCGACGAGGGAGCAGAAGTCGACGATAACGAAAAAAATAAGGGGGGCACGAGAAGAACGGTGGCAGTGAAAGCGATAATACTGGTGATGGTGGTGGTGTTGTTAAATGTGGTAGCAAGGGCAACAGAAAATTTTCATGATGCCGCTTGCACTTACGGGGAGGTCAATTTAGCCTACCTTGTCCTTTCGTGGAGCACCGAATGGAATATATCATCAGGAACGACGAGTTTTGGGATGAAGACGATGACTTTGTACCAGGTTGGATGTTGGATTATGATAGTTGACAAGCGGCGAGACTATTGGCATTAAGTTGCATACTCACAATTAGACTGAGCTAGCGGCATACCATTCGTTCTACTGTTTCACGTATCCTGTTGAAAGTTTGAGTGGACTGGCGGTAAGTATAGCGGCAGAAAACAAAAGTGGTTAGATTGGCGCCCCTGCTTCGAGAAAATGACCGTAACATTTGTTTCTCCATCGTCAAGAGTCAGGAATGATTTGCTGCTTTCAACGTGTTTTATTTAATCTTCAGATAGGGAATCTGTACCACCATAAAGCTAAATCTTGGGTCAATAACGCAGCGAAGGATCTATCCTCCTTGTCACCTGAGCCGTTTGGCTCTAAGCGAAATGCACTCAGCCACATCAGCTGAAGTCTCGCGATCTTCGGACATCTTCATGTCGATTTGTGTTTGTTCTCTCCTAGTCATGAATTATGGGTCGCTTTCTTGATCGTATGCTATCTGCGACGAATAGAGCACAGCAGTTCTTCATCAATACTCCATTTTTCAATCATTTTATCGAGCTTTGCGTCGTTTCTTATCCGTCAGCACTCGAGGAACGAGCGCCTAGCCTTACAAAAGTTGTGTTGTTAATTGTCGCTGGGTTCTTCGAATACATAGCTGCTTCTTTTTTAGCTGATTTGGTTGATTTGTACATTGAACTATGTCAAAGCTGGTTTAGAAAGGGATTTACCGACATTGTTGATGATCGTCGTTATGAGAAAATCGTCTTGCTTCTGTTGGCCTGGCGATTCACGTATCGAGGGAGGTCGTTCTTCCGACGACCTCTGACGAATGCTGGGAGGATTGGACTTTTCGGCTATGTAGTCAAGAGCTTTTGGTATAATCCAGGATTGGTGTACCATGTTACACTCAAATTCGCCTCTCGCTTCGTCAGCTTTATTCCGCTTCGATGGGGACCACTTTACCTATTCTGGTGTCTCATGGCACCGTCCAGTGAGACTCCTATCTTCGTCAATGCCTCGTGGTTGCGAACAGAAGCTGGGAGAGAGAAGTTGAAAGAAACTTCGAAACCAAATCTTAGCTTCAAGTATATTGCCTACAGCACTATCACGACAGTGGTGCTCGAGAAAATAGTCACAGATCTACCCATGGTTACGATTCAGATTACTTTGTTTGCTCAGAGCCTTGTCTTTTATTCTTCAACGTGGGCGAAGCCAGAAATTCCACCTGTGGGCATCTCCGAGATCTTATGGAGTGCGTTGCCGACAACAGTCGTTTTGGCATTGTGCAAACTCTACCATTGTCTCGAGAACATCACGTTTGATGCTGCGGAGCTAGTCTATGTAGCCTTCTTCTCGTCTGCTAAAGGACTATCAAGCTTACGGGACAAGATCATTCGGGCATACAAAGACAGCCGATCATCGAGTAAAGGAGAGATTACAAAAAGGGAGACGCCCCCAGCTTCTAGTATTCGGCTTCTCGAAGTTTTTCCATCGATCGCCGAAGACGAACCAATTCGTTGCGAGTTACAGTGGCATGATATAAATGATGTTCCAAAATACACAGCCATATCCTACACCTGGGGAAGATCTTCGCATAAATGTCCTCTAATCATGAACGGGAAGCTAAACCACACGACGGCATCTGCTGGTGAGGTTTTGAGAATGCTCCGTTCGAGATGGAAAACAGAAACTTTATGGATCGATGCCATTTGCATTGAACAGGACAACAATGATGATAAGACTCAACAAATCCCGCTGATGCCTCGTATATACGAGAATGCAGCGGAAATCGTAATTTGGCTAGGGAAGTCTAAAAGGGCAATTCTGGCGACAGAATTGGTCAATAGAGCTTTCCTTACAAACCGTTTGAGTGCAAGCTCCCGTATGTCATTCACTTACCAAATACCCAAAGATGCCGCGCGGGCTTTGAAAAGAATGCTCACGAGAGCTTGGTTCGAACGAGCCTGGATAGTACAAGAAGTGGTTCGCCGAAGAGAAGATAAAGTCGTCAATGTCCGTTATGGAGACGAGTCATTGAGCTGGCAAAGACTCAGCTGGTTCACAGATTCGATCTCACGAGATCCGACCCTACTTGCGATGCTATCTGAACGGATCGGGTACTCTGGTCTCGATCAAGCTATTGCACTTCGAAATGCGAGCATTATTCGTCGCTTCTCCTTTCTTCGTGCGGCTGATGAGGAGCCACTCTCGCTGGTGTTTTACTTGGTACAGATGTATCGCTCTAGTTCACGATTCAAGGCTACTGTCGAGCATGACAGGGTGTATGCTCTTCTTGGCTTGTCTAGGTCTGCGAATCCACATTTTGTCCCGGATTATAATAAATCCCTACGACAATTATACATTGATATCGTTGAGAACGCGGTCAAGACAAATGCTCTCGAGTTTAAGCTGGATTTCCTCGCACATGCTGGAATTGGATATAATTCTAGGACCCCCTCACTCCCATCATGGGTTCCGGATTGGTCAAGCAAACCTGTTACTCAGAATTTATTTGGTACTGAGGGTGGGCCAGAGCTACTAAAAAGTGCTCAAATAACGGCACTGTTGAAAGATACAGCTGCACTTGCAAGCTTCGCTCAGTACAATCCCATACTTGCTGAAGCAACTTTCAGAGAGGTCGCTCTATCAAACACACAGAAAATTCGAGACGAACTTATCGTTATGCTACCAAATGCAAGCCCGCATACAGAACCAAGCATCAAATTCCTCCCAGATGACCTCTTGAGAATCCGAGGTTGTAAGATCGACACCCTCCGCACCATTGGACGAACATTCACCAAATACAATCCAGATAAAATCAAAGACTCCCTCGCCATCCTCGCAGAATGGAGTATTATCGCCAAAGATCACTTCAAGCCTTCAATGTATTCAGGGACTGCCATCTGGGAAATATTCCTCAGGACTCTGTTTACGGATAGACAAGATAGTGGACCTCTAGATTTCACATTCACGGCGAATCCGTTGAAGCTGCAAGATGATCTTGTAGCGCCGTTCGCAGCGGTGCCTCTTGACCTTGTGTTTCAACGTACGGCGAGGCCAGTGGCCAGTGCTGTGCAGGAATCTGCTGAGGCAGTAAAGTTATTCCAGACGCTTGTCGGGATGTTGGCGCCGATGTGTACGGGGAGGGTATTCGGGATTACAGAGAAGGGGAGGATGGGGTTGTTTTTACCAGGGAGCAAGAGAGGGGATGAGGTGGTGTTGTTATATGGGGCGAGGGTACCGTTTAATGTACAGCTTGTTGAGGGAGGTGGTGTGGATGGGAGTGTTTATGATCTTGTTGGGCCGGCCTATGTTCATGGGGTTATGTATGGGGAGGAACTGCTGTGCGATCCTGCTTCTCGAGATTTCATTCTCAGGTGACAAGGTAAACTCTCCTTGCTCTGTTGACAAGCAATAGGGAATGGTGCGCGCGCAATAGACATTGAAGAACATTAGAAAATGCCCCAGTGGTAGCAGTGATACTTCACCGACCTTTCCTTGGTTGAAACCCAACTTTGGTCCCTCTTAATCTGTTTGATCAGATAACATGACTTCAAGACAAGAGGTGGGTGGACTCTAGCTTAGATTTCTTGATTGTTTGATTTCAGGTTCCCTACAATCTTTCTGAGATCCATTTCCACCACTTTTCAGTGACTGATCCATCGCCCCCTGTGACATTTCCTCCCGAAACCTCAACTAGCACATCAAATTCCTCCATCTGCGCAAACTTGAAATCCGTACTACCAACCTCACCAAGCCAATCATCTTTTTCGCCATCTTCCTCCATGCCAATGCCGGAATCCAAAAGACCCTTACTCCTCGAAGTCCTGACTTTCGTGATCTCTGCTTCTAAACTTGTCTTGACCAGTGCAGCTGGTAATGCAGTGAACAGGTCCATCTTATTTGCTGCAATCAAGATCGGAATTTCTTTCATCTTCTTAGCAGTCTTGCTCTCCATCCTCTTCTGCAATAGCAACAGGATATCATGGAGGTAATCTGCAGTCTGGCGCAATCCCACGTCGCCAGCGGACAGTGTGGCCGCATCTACCAGGAATATAATGCCTTTAAGGTTTTGTGGATTGGTGAGATTATCAAGGGCATGATGTCGAAGCTTGCCATGACCAGGCGTATCCACCAGAAGGAATTTCTTGTGAACTAGGTTGGTGGGATCATTGACGCTTCGATACTTGTCTGATTGTGCCTGGGTGCCAACTGGGAGGTGGCATTCTACTGAAATGGGAGATTGTGAAGTGTGGGTTTGGGCTGCCTTTGTGCCGCGCTCGAACTGAGAAATATTAGCATGTATGAACTATACTCTAAGCAAGGTGGTTGCAAACCAAAGTAAGTAGTGACGTCTTCCCTGAGCCACTAGGTCCTACCAGCAGAATCGATGGTAGAGTCGTGAGGCCACTTGCTCGGAAGACGACAGAGTGTAGAAAGACAGGAATCGTTAGAGCGAGAATGAAAGCGATCACCAAGGCAAATGGCGACGGATTCAACAGTACATCCACCCAGCCTTTGGTTGCAGACATCTTGTTGTTGACTGCCAAATCCAAAGATCTTGAGGCTGAATTATCGATGTGAGACGGTACGATGTACGATGATGGTGCAAGGCTTCGGCGGAACAAAAAGAGTGTGCACTAGTTAACCCTGCATGTCTTGCTGACAAGGGTCTATGCAATTCTTGGCTCAGCCTCGCTCATCCCCGTAAGCATCGCCAGTAATCTGCAATTTCCAATTTTGTACTCTCCAACTCAAGAATATATTATTAGGAATGTTCTCTTCCGACTGTCGAACATAAGACGTGACCTGATTCTACCGCATCCGTGGCAACCGATTCGACGCGCCGACTCCACGGAATGTCCAGCGAAGATAAAGCAAGCAAAACGACAATTGCAAATAAGGGGACTCAGAAACTTCTACCTGGAACGATGAATGGGAAAGCTTCGGCCGCTGCGCCGAAGTTGAGTGATGATGATCGTGTTGAGATGGAAGATATCATCACGGCCGGGCCAGAGGAACCGGAGAACGATATAATGCAGTTGGCACGAATTGGTGATATTCAGGCGATGGAGAAGCTCTTCGAGAGTGGGAAGTACGAAGCTTCATACTCAGATGCAGAGGGAATTACCCCATTACATGTACGGATAGAATGATCCAAGATTTTGGGATGAGTGCTGATACTTTGTTTGCTAGTGGGCTGCCATCAACAACCAATATGCCATGTGCCAATTTCTCTTGAAAGAAGGTGCCGATGTGAATCAAAAGGGAGGAGAGTCAGTTGCGACGCCTGCGATGTGGGCGGCTCAACGATGTCATTATTATACTGTTCACCTTCTTCTCGAACATGGCGCGGATCCCCTTGTAAAGGATGTTCAAGGCTACAATATCCTCCATCTTGCTACTTTTGAGGGCAACATCTTCCTACTCGTCCTCTTACTTCACCAAAACATCTCTGTCGATATCCCCGATACGCATGGCCACACAAGTCTCATGTGGGCTGCATATAAGGGGTACCCAGCTTGTGTGGACCTCTTCTTGAAATGGGGAGCAGATGTACATGCAGCAGATGAGACGGGGTTTACAGCCTTACATTGGGCACTTGTGAAGGGGTCTCAAGGCTGTATACAGAAAATAATTGAGTATGGCGCAGATCGATTTGCGGAGACGTCCACCGGGAAGACACCTGCGATAACTGCGGAAGAGATGAAGACGCAACGAATATGGCATAGGGCGCTCATCGAATGCGGTTACAATGAAGATGCGATGCCCAAGACCCTCGAATTTCCAGGCAGCTCATATTTGGTGGCAGACAAGCGATCTTTCATGACGAAATTCTTCTTCCTCTTCCCCTTTCTAATATTATGGGTTATGGTCATGATATCCAGTCATATGGTGGTATATGCTGGCATACCTATCGCTCTGTTTGCTGGATATTCCCTTCAGTGGTTGGCTCAGCAGGTCATGGAGTATGCTCCGTCAGATATGAGGCATATGCATAAAACAGTAAGTCGAATCTCAGGCTCCCATGGGATCTGAAACTAACTTGACAGCCTTGGCTTGCTGGGATATTTGCAGCCACACTATTTTGGGTTGGCTTAAATTGGTTGACAACCATTCTTCCAGGTAAGATTAATAATCTAACTGACTTAAATGTATGCTGATTATTTCAGCGACATACTCGACATGGCCAATCAGTAATCTTGCATTTGCGGTCTGTTACACGCTCTGCGGGTACTTCTACTTCTGCACAATGGTCTACGAGCCTGGGTTTGTCCCTAAGTTGGGTGGTCTTGGACCTCAAAAGGCAGCTATCGACGAGCTCTTGAGTTTGTGGAAGTTCGATGACGAAAACTTTTGTGTACCATGCATGGTACGCCAGCCATTGAGAAGTAAACATTGCAAGAGGTGTAACCGTTGTGTGGCTAAGCATGACCAGTGAGTACTAGATGTTGAGCATTTTGAGTGACTATTGCTAACATGAAATAGCCATTGTCCCTGGGTATACAATTGTATTGGTGTCAATAACCACAGACACTTTTTGTTATATATCGTCACTCTTGAACTGGGTGTTCTGATTCTTGTCAGACTAGCACTTGGCTGTAAGCGTTATTTATCAGTTATATCAAGCTTCAGCTAACAACGAAACAGATTTCGAGATTGTTAAAGATACGACAGAAGCTGGAAAAGAGTGTAACCTCTTGGCTCCAGAGCTTTGCCAAGTTATCAATTCGGATCCGTATACTCTTGTGCTCTGTTGTTGGGCGGCACTTCAACTAACATGGGTCACTATGTTGATGTTTGTCCAACTGGTACAGATTTCGAGAGCATTGACAACCTGGGAAAACATGAGTGGTTCACACCACACGCATGGCAGTAAAGCATCTGCTGCGATTACCTCGGCACTAACGACTGGAACGACTACAAGAACAGGAGCTCAAATTGGAGATACTGGACTTGGTCCAGACCCTGCCTTGCCACCAACACATGCACCTGGTCACCATCATCACCACAAGGAAGGTTGCTTCAAGCAGTGGAAGAAGATTCTCGGCGTGGATACATTTGTTGAAACTGCCATGGGCAATAAGACCAACGACCGTCGCAACCGGAATCCATTCTCTAATGGCATTATCGGAAACTGCAAGGACTTCTGGTGTGATCCCGCACCGACATTCGGGAAGAGGGATAACGGAACTGCGATATTGAGAGGACAGAGAGTTGATTACACGGCGATGTATGAGACGCCTCGGCCAATGACGATGAGGTCGAGAGGAGGGGCGGCGTATGAGAGCCTGGGAACTGATGATTCTGTATGATTATACCATTATGATGAGAAGTGCGGCGTTTTGGCGGGCGTCGTCAATATTTAATTAATGAATGAGCGGACGGGCTTTATGCTGAAGCCTAGCTTTGCATACTTAGAGAATGTTATTTTTTGACAATTTTATATGAGCGTCTCAACCCTTGATCAACCATGGAGTCAAAAGCAACAACAAGAGAGCTAGATATTCATAAATATCACAACTTCCCATCCTCGACACACCGCCTTCACGCTATGAACAGCAAAAACTAAAGCGTCATCTCTCGTAAATTTCTATATATTCCGCGGGACACCCGAAACGGTAACCCAAGCCATGGGCAAAAGTCTTCCTTGCAGATGTCTCGCACCAAGACAGTCTCCGATATGAAGCAGCCAACCAAAGCAGCCAATTGGACTGGTGGATCGTGGCTCGCGGATGGAAATGTGGCTCAAGTGGGTACGAGCTCTGCTTGTCCGGGTGTGACAGCGCGGCGGTATTTTCAATTTTCAATTTTTTAAGGGGAATGTTATTTTTGGGGACATGACTTTTGAATTCTGACTTCAAAGTGAGGTGAATATTTGTGTTGTATATCAACATGATCGCAACATCCTCATTCATCAGATCGATATTTTGAACTGAAACTCTGCGACCTCGTGAGCGCCTTGAGAAATTTCCTCATTTCCGACTCTCAGCTTTTTTCAAGATTCGGGAAATATCGGGTTCGGTATCATCCCGGCACGTAGCGCTAGTGTCGGTGGATTAGGCCTAGTGAGGCTGACGAGCATGAGCTTACCCCTGGCTCCCGAGCCTTAGTGACATCTGTCCTGAACGACATCTCATCCATAGCATCATCATGGTATCAAAATTTGTGAAAATTTTTCGGACTTCTTTTGAACGTGCAACGTTGATTTCAAAGTCCTGTTTACAATATTCAAGCTGAATTTAATGCTCTTGATGCGAATTGAAGTTCAATTGTCCTGTTTGGGAGCGAGTCGTGCATTTCCCGGAGCATTTGAGTTCTGATTGCTTGCGTTGGATTGCGGAGCCTTGCAGACCAATGGAACTTCAAACATGCGGATCGCAGTTTTGCGTTCATTTCCCGGTGTCCGGTTGAGATGTTGAGGTTCCAAGCTGAATGTAAATTGTAAAAGTGGTGGGCCAAGTTGGCCTCAAACGCTTGATTATATATCCTGCACCTTGTTCAAGTCAGTAAAAAGTCCAACATCCGCGATATTCCGAATTGATAGCATATAAAATAAGGTATGCCCCCTGAGTTTGGAGGCTAAGTGGATCTTGAAATCGTTCCTGCATCCACAAATGTGGTCTATGGCTGGATATCTTGAGCCTCAAGGAGGCAAGCGTTTGTGAGAAATCGGCAGAAAAGCCTAGAAATGTCTTAAAGAGGCAATAAGCTAGATATCACGGATCGCACCATGATAAGAGCTCAGAATAGCCGAAGCGATATGAAGCTTTCCGTCTAAGCTTCTGGTGTCCTGAGGAAGCTCTCGAGATTGTCGTGAAAAATTTTCGTCTCCCATCCAACCCAACCCACACCACTTTCCTTTCCAACCTCTCCATCTCTAATAACTTCAACACACACCATCACACAGTCTCTTCTCTGCTCTTGTCGCCTCTTGCCTTCTCCATCTTCTCCAGACTTTTGCAAACAGTCCAATCACCATCTCCTCTCCACCACACATACACACAATGGCAGCTTCAAGAATGATCGCGCCCAAGATGGCCTCCCTCATGAGCTCTACCACCGCTAAGGTCGCTCGTCCTGTTCTCCGCACCAACATCAAGAACAACGGCGCTCAGCGTGCTTTCTCTGGTTCGTACATCCTCCTAGCTGCTCAATTGGATCCCAATGGCAGCAAAACCTCAATCCCACTCCTGCTCTACCCACGGGCAAGCTCTATCTTGAGCTTCACCTTCACCCAGCAGCTCGAAACAATCAATTGAAGCTTCACAAAGCTAACAGTCTTCTCCGCAGGTGTCTCACGCCAAGTTAAGGCCTCTCCATTCACCGCGATGAAGCGTCAACAAGCCTCCTCCATCCTCTCTTCCGTCACCCGCAACACCTTCGCCCAACAATCTAAGCGTGGCTTCTCCTCCGAGATCGCTACCGCCATGGTACAGGTCTCCCAGAACCTCGGTATGGGCTCCGCAGCCATTGGTCTCGGTGGTGCTGGTATCGGTATCGGTATGGTTTTCGCAGCTCTCCTCATGGCCGTTGCCCGCAACCCAAGCATGCGTGGTCAACTCTTCTCCTACGCCATTCTCGGTTTCGCTTTCGTCGAAGCTATCGGTCTCTTCGACTTGATGGTTGCCATGATGTGCAAGTACGTGTAAATTACCACCCTTTACTAAGGGGGATCGTACAGCTCTTCTCCTTCGCCGTGGTCAACCATCGTCAAACTCCGGTCTTTTTCCTTTTCTTTTGTAACGGTCAATTGAGATACTAGAGCAGCGAGGTCTGTACAGATGGTAGGATTTTCGGTCTGAAGGGAGGTGTTTGTACATACAGGGGGAGAGGAGGGTTTTCTCGCATCCGCACACATCTCTTGTTTACGAGTGAGCCTTCCTTTGCCTGTCTTCGGGGGATGATACTATAGATTTTGCATGGATCTGGGTTATAGATGATAGAGACTGCATTAGACTGGCGCGACACTATAGAATTGTAACAGTACGCATTCTCCTCTTTCGTTGCACATAGAAATTGGTGCTGTGGTTTGATTTAGCGGTCTAAAATGTCTCTACACTCCTCTCTAAAAACAAAGATCAATACAATAGATGAAAAAATTCAATGAAATAGTCAGACCTACGCACCGTGATTGTCCTGTGCTTGAACAATGGGTGGGTAAAGAGGAATCCTGTTAGAGGTGACTTGTGTTTGTGATGATCGAGCGGAGACGTTCGAAGCTGATCTGTCCCCTCAAATGGTCCGAGGCACTATACTTGCCGGAAGCCCCACCCAACCACCCAATCACGACGTCTTTCCAGGACAAGACAGGATGATTTTATCAAGCTCAGAGAATAGACATTGGTGAGAGTCTGGAGAGAGATATTTCCTTGCTTGACAGCGTTACGAGTCCGCACGGGACTTCTAGGCTGTGGTATGAGCGTCGAAAATTTCCCAGCCACGGTCTTCGATCCCAAAACGTGCATGCAGTGGAAGGTTAGTAGTACAACGGGAGAATTGTAGCACATCCTGAAACTATAGTTAACATATGATAATGGTGCCATTGATCTATAAACTATGCGAACAAACACCAGATCGCCAATCCTTATGCCACTAACGCAATATCACCATGTACAATTGTAGTTTGCCTCTGCATTCAACAGTCCAAACCTAACCAAGGAAGAGTGTGTAAGATTCCCCTAACGCCGTGCTATGCTCCAACCTTGTGTTTTCATGATGTTGTATCCATTGACCTCGTCAATCTATCCTCCATAATTCTCCGAAATTAAAACTCTGTTATTCGTGAAGATAGATTCATGTGTCTAGCCGTCGCACTGAAGGAACATTGGCATTCACACTCGGACTGGCAACCTTCCTATCTCCAAAGTTATGAAGACGTTCTCCTATGAGATAGACCTCGTCTCTGATCATCATCCTCCACTCTTTCAACATCTTGAAGATGCGCCACGATGCGAGAGCCTGGACACAGATGGCCAGGCAGATGGGGTACGCATATCGATATGTGGCCATGTGATGTTCAGGATTATTCTTCAATATCGTTATAATGGCAAGTTTTGCTACACCCCAGGGGAACAGCAATGCACTTGAGAGTAGCAGGACTCCAGGTACGATGAAGCTGCGAGTGGCAACTCTTGCATCTGGGTCCAAGTAGCCGTTGCGTGTGACAGCACGAAGAGATTGAGCAGGTCTAGAGTCCCGGTGCCATAAGATAAGACGGGTAGCAAGTTTGACGTACAGAAGACCAAGCGTCCAGCTTTGCACAAAGTGCACCACATGTCTCTCCTCAACGGAGAAGTATGTATGCAGCGGGACTATGAGATAGAACTCGACCACCATAGCACTCAGTGTTGGGAGAACAAACAAGAAAGCGCTATATGTCCAAACAATTCGTGCTAGCCGAGAAGATATCCGAGTGATCCGGCGGAGGACATTTTGTGGAGTTTCAGCGTCAATCTCGAGCGCGGTGCCTAGCCAAAATATGAATTGTTGTAAATGAAGAACGGTGTAAAGGGCAGATCCCAAGATGTACATGCCAATCGAAAAGGCATACACATCGTTCTTGCGAACATGAGGTGGTATGATCTTTGCAAAAACATAACGGCCAAAGACAAGCGGGACTATGGTGATCCCTACGCCTGTACATGCAGCAAACAACCAGATAGAGAAGATGAAAAGAGATATCCTCAATTGGAATAGCGGTGGAATGTAAACCTGCTTGTAATGTGGATTCTTACGGCCATGTATTCCATCTGGGCGATCCCATTGTCCGTCGACTCTATCGTTTAGAGCGTCAACTTCCAAGAAAATCTGGCCGCCTTTGGGGATTCGGACTTGATCAGATGCTGGTGCCCTAACATATTTTCCGTCACGGCAGAAGTAGGCTTTCAGCTCTGGGTTCTTGGTGAAAGGCGCATCCTTGTGATCCGCCTTTTCAGGAATGGCTGGATCTCCTCTTAAACCGAATAAGAGATCTTTCCAGGTTCTCCTAACATGGTAACCTTCCTCATCCAGTTTTCTCTCGTCAAACATGAACCAGGTGAGCCGCAACATTCTAGCACATTGGCGGAACCACCAGCTGTACATGGCATGAAGTCCATCAGATGGCTTGAAAAATCTGACAGCCAACGGCATCAAGAAATTGTAGAACAGTAGATCGATGGGAAATTCCAAAACGGGTTCATTCGACGACCAGTGTATTGGCAGCACGTTCTTGAACGCAATTGCCAATCCCCAAACCACGCCACCCAAGCAAATGACAACAAGAGCACCATAAACTAGAGCACTAAATAATATCTTTCGTAGTTGCGTTGCGACGTTTCTTTCTAACACATCTCGTACTGGGTGGAACGTTGGGTCATCGGGATCACGAATGAAGTCTAGCACAGTTAGCCAAACCTTACAATGGCATGGTAGGAACTTACATAAAACTCCTTTACGCATGATCTTTCTGCACATCGATACGAATAGCGCAAAGTGGAACATATAACATGTTCCCACAAACCAGTGTACAAAAATCGATGTGAAAGGTGATTCTATGGTGAAGTTGATGCGAGACATAATGGTAGCATGATCGAATAGGGGAAGCAGAGCGGCATCAAGCAATAGGCCACAGTAAAGGGGAAACACCAGCATCTCAATACTAATGATGAGGATTACTTTCATGACTCCGCCAGCTTGATTGAGGAGATCAAGCACGGTAGCCTCCCATTCCCGACCAACTTGGCTTGTTGAGAAAGGTGAGCCACGTCGAACATAGAGTGCTCCCAAAATACATAGAGCTGTGTACCCGGCAAAGATAGCCCAGAATCTTGCCCAACCGTCCCAAACACCGAGTCCAAGATCTAAGGGTGTGACACGTTCTGCTACCCCAAGACTGATCACCCATGTATCTGGCTTCATAAGAAGGCTTGGCAATGAAAGTAGAAAGTCCCAGCAGTAGCCGAGACAGCCCAGAAGCAATCGAAATACACCGGAGAAAGTAAACTGCCAGCTGCCAGTAAAGATGTAGATGACGGTGGCTCCAATGCCGGCCACTGTGTCAACAATACAAGCTTCAATCGTGTTCAAAGCCTCGTGCGATGCTGCCGAAAATGTGAATATGTCAGAATCAGCAATATGAATGAGGCTATCGATGGTTCCGTTCATGATTCTACCAATAGCATCCTGGGAAACTTTTGCTGCGGTTGCCCCTATGCGAGACTCTCTGATATCAATATGTAAGTCCCAACCGGAAGTTGTGAATGGAGACCAAATATAAGATAGTAATGAAAAAAGACTGAGTCCGATAAAGTATCCAGCACCTAAGATCGACAAAGTGAGATCTTGTAGGAACGCCGCAAAGCCAAATATCAGCCGCAACGGCAATTTCAACGTCGATACAGGGTTCGCTACCAGTAGAAGAGTTATTCTCCCTATATTGTAAGGGATCCAGACTCCAATTGCCACCGCTAAAGCCAATAGAAGCGTACTGAACAAGGCATTCTGGATTAAGCCGAATAGTGGGCCACGCATGCCAACGAGTTCCATGATACCCTCGAAATCTTCTGCATCATCAATTGCATCTTGGTCATTAGGGTCAATACCGGCGGCCATAGCAGCTTCCACAACCTCGCGATCTTGTTCTTGAGCACCTTCGTCGACGTTTTCACGATGAGCAACAGGAACAAATGGAGCTTCTGCTGCTAGATCTTGCACTATCTGCTCGTCGTTCCCTGGTTGCTCATCTGGTCTGTCCTCGCCAAATCCTCCCCACAAGAAGTCAGCTATATTCCCAAGGAATCCAACAGGTTCGACAATTCGTGGCGCAATAGGTGGTTCTTGGCCCAGTGGTTGATCACCAACTGTGGCTTCTGCTCTCTGCGGTTCACTCTCAATCTCTGGCTCCACAGGCTTTGCAGCGAAAGCCTCCTCAACGTTGGCATAAGTATGAACACTTCCGTCTTCGCTTGTGATCGCTATTTGATTTTGTTCCATTTCCTGCAACTCAGCAATGGACATTTGGGGATCTAGACCTTGATTTTTCGATTGGCCTCCTTGAGTAGGAGGTAACAATTGAGGAGGACTCAATTCACTAGAGGTTGACTCGTTATCGAATCTGGCGATGATGCCTTTTGAGACTTCACGGCCTTCCTTGTTAGAGGTGTGGTCAGCAGGAAGACCCGAGAATTTCCAGTTATGGTTTGCAAGGAATGAGATGTTGTCGTTTCTCTGTGGGCCATCTGACTTGGCCCGAGGTCTGGCAAGTACTGCTGCGTGGGACCCTGAGCTGAGGTTCTTGTCTGCTTCCTGTTGGGCATCGCCTTTAATCGATGAATTGTCCGAACCCACATACTTGAGAGACAATTCACTAGGGCATGGATTAGGTTCTTCTTCTCGTTGCTTGCCTTTGTCAAGATAGTGATGGTTCACGTTTTCGTGAGCCGGGTTTCCTGGGTCATGGAAGGTTGCTGATATTTCTGATTCAGTGGTATCGGCTGACTTTGGCACATCCACCCAGCTTTCTGAGCTTGCATTACTACCATCGCTCTCAAAGGCCAGGTTGGCAGCCATTGAGGGATATCTTCTTGGACCAGGTAAGACAAATTCAGGCTGACTTGCAACTGACTCCCCGAGGTTAGAAGAATCTGGAGTTGCGGGGCGTAACAAAATATCATTGTCAACCTTTGAGTCAGGGTCACCAAGCATTTTCATGGCTTTGACCCAATAACCCATCTCAGCAGACTTGTTCTCGCTCTCAATGATACGCAAGACTTCTTGAGGGTCACTATCCGCGCGTCGCCATATTGCAAGAAATTCCTCCGTCATCCTCGGCTCCTCGGTCAGTCGCCGCTGAATTTCTACTGCAGGAGATGGTCGTGAATTTGATGCGTTCCAAGCGTTTTCTAGAGGAGGATCGCTAGAAGATGGAGTCGAAGGCCTAGGACCAACCCAGTCTGGGTCCGATGTATTTGGGGTAGGCGGACGAATTATTTCCTCGCCTTCATCAAAATGTACGTTTCTTCGACGTGGTCGAGCTATGGCGCGATCTGGCCGGTCAACCATGATCAAATTTCCATTTTCAATCATTTGTACTCGCCGGCCTTCTCGGCCTTCAGCGTTACGAGGAGGTCGAAAGTCTGGTAGAGGTTGTTGTCCTCTGGGTAAAGCTTGTTGGTTTCTAGGTCTCTCTCCAGCAACATCTGCATTGAATCCAGCCCCCATATTAAGGCCTGGTTGTTGTTGAACTACCCATTCCCGTATTAAGAAGACCAAGATGAAGCAGACAACGACAAGAATTGTGATGATGTAACCTTCGACAATTGTGATAACAGCTTGATTCAGATAGGCGTTTCGAGTCAGATTTCGGAGGAAAGATACCTCGCTTAGGATAGATAGGTTCGGAACAGCTTCTGAGGGCGTGGTAGCGTAGTTCGAGTTAGTGGTATTATTGACTGCCTCGTCCACCGCACTTCGAAGACCAAAGCCGTAATACATAGATCTGATACCTGCGGCGAGCGGATCCGAGCCACTCAAATTTAACGTCTGAGAGACAGGCATCAACAGAGCAAGGAGCTTTTCAACAAACCCCCCGATAAGAGCCGGATTTGTATGGGCAGGTTGAAGGGGTGTTGTGGGCGAGGTTCCGTTCTCCTTTAACATCTCGAAGAATTCCTGCCCAACCTCCAGCATCTGACTGGCATTCTCGACGATTTTATTGACATTTGCACCTTGAAATGGCTCTCTCTGACTTGGGTACGGGGGCCAACCTCCGTCACTGAACCAGAATAGTAGCCTCCAAACCTGCCTCAAGGCGTAAGGGAGAGCGGCCAACCATACTACAACCACCAACACAAATCGTAACCAAGTTGCCACATTTTTGACGGTGTGTACCATGACATGTCTGGCAAGGACAGGAAATGGCAGCGACTGTGGCATATTGGGAGAGTATAGCTTTGTGAACCGGAATGGCGTCTTGCACAACTCGCAGTGCTTCTTCTGCGAATGTGACAACCACTCCATCAAGCAGTCCTGGTGGACATACTTGATGCTTCCACTACATTTGCACGGATGGAATAGAGGCTCAGTATCGCTGCCCTCCCCTCTACATATTCGACAAGTGTCGGCATCCCCATCTTCATTCGCTTCTGTGTTTGTCGCAAACTGAGGGTCATTCATGATGTCTGGATCGGGTTGCCCCTCGGAGGGTCCTGCCCCTGCGAGATCGGTCATGGCTAGATCGGAAGTCGAGATTCGTTTGTTTCGAAAATTATCGTGGTTGTCTTGACAAAGAGTCGCAGCTCTTTAAGGCGAAGCCTTTCGTTCAACGGAATCTTAATACCATCTGAAAGCCTTGGAGGGTCAACCTTAGCTTGGGAACCTCGGTACTCTAATCTTTAAATAAATCGTGGGTCTGCAGTCAGATGTGTGATATGTGACACTTTCTTCCCGTTCAGAACGATGTGCGGTATTTTAGATTGTCACTGTGACGAGATAGTTGTATATATTTATTCCATTCAGATGGAAGGTGGCAGGGTGAAGTCGTGAACGGAGCTCGTGGTCCTCGGGCCGTTGTCGGGCTGCATCAAAATCCGAATGTTTGCGGCCTAGATCTTGAAATAGTCAAGACAGTCGCTCATTTACAATTTTAATACTAGTGCAAAGTGGGTCATTATGACTATAAGTACTGTTTCTCGTACCCTGGGCAGCTGACTGGAGGCATTTGAAAGCAAAGAAAATAAAATGTTTGGGCAATTGACTTCTGAGGAAGGTTTGTCGCTCTTGTTACAAACAAATGACAATACTTCCTCTTACAGGTCAATATTGACTCTCAATGGGAAGGCGGGATGTTGGTAATGTTGGTCTCTTAATCAAGTCCTATGATCAAGTTTATATGACTATTTATCATTGGGACTTGAGAAAGCACCTACAGAGCAGTAATACATTGCAGATGGCATTTTCGGTCACAGGAGCAAGGTAAGGGAGAAATCCGTGTTTTGAGGGCAACTTACGGTATTTGACAGTATGATTCAAACCTGAAATATAATCTGTAGATTGGTTTCGTAAGGGAATAATCTCCAAAAGCTACCTAGCTCGTGCTCATAGCCGCACTGGCTGAATAACAGCTGATAGCTGTTGATTGTTCAAATAGACAGACATACGGGACGCAGCTATTGAGCATGCTTTCCCTTTTGAAGGCGACTGGTTAGAAAAACCGGGTATCGGTTTGCCATTCCAATTCATCAATACACCAATCTCAATCCTGATCTTTGCAGCTTTGAGGACGTGAATTGTGTGGACACCACCTACTGGTGGACTGTCGCAATGACGTTTTTGGGCTTGGCTCCCTCGGATCACGCTAACTTTCTTGCTCTCAGCTCGTGGCTGACCAGTCAGATAGCTTGCTTGTGATAGCTACACATCCGAACCAAATACAAGGCTGTGTTGCATTGCTTTCTCGTTCTTTGATAATACTTGGTGATACGGTCTTGATGGCCGTTTGCGACTCGTGTTTCTGAAGTAGTTTTGCCAACCACCCTCGTCTGACATCGCAGTTCACGATCCTTCATCTGGTCCGTGTTCACGTTTTAGACCGCGAGCTCTTCCCTACCCAAGGCTCGACCTCCACTCCCTCTCGTCCCATACATTTTCAGCGACAGGTCCAAGAAAGTACCAACTACGAGAACGAAGCTCTTTGCAGCTACACCGGGGATCATGGCGGGAGAGAGCAATGGAAGACCTGCTGAGCCAGGCCAGAAGGCTATGAATGGGAAGACGGTCAATGGCCGTGCGATATCTACAAAGTCGACGAAACCAACACAAAAGAGACGGAAAGGTGGCTTCAGTATCTTTAGCATAATCTCTAGGTATGATTGCGTCCCTGAATGTTTGTTTGTTAACTGACCAACATATATAGATTATTAACCTGGTATTCCATCATCACCATCCTCTTCCGATGCCCTTCGACGCCGGATCTTTTGATGGACGAGTCTCCCCGATTATGCAAACCATATTTTCGATTGAAAGCAATAGTCACACCGTATCTAGAGCCATACTATAATACCTACGCCGCATCATACGTTGATGCTGGACGACCCTACTACGAAACGGCTGACAAGAAGGTGTTCACACCCGCCGTGAGACTGGCCAAGCACTACGGTGCACCACGCGTGGCACAGGCACAGAAGTATGGGCAATCTCAATGGGAGAAGAAACTACAACCCCAAGTTTCAAAGTACCAAACAATTGCAAAGAATAAATATGAAGAGACGCTAGGTCCTCATGTCAACAAAGCTGTGGAAGGAGCAGCGCCTTACTATGACACCGTCAAGACGAACGCCCTTCAAACATACTACGGTCATCTGTTACCAACATATTACACTGTTCAACCGTACGCAGCGGAAGGATACCTTGTTTTGAGCAATTTTGCTGTGAATACTGCTCTTCCGTACTCGAAATGGGCATGGGCTACTGGTGCGATTTTCCTAGATCGTACTGTTTGGCCCCGAGTGCGCATTTTGTATGGTGAGAATGTGGAGCCACAACTGGTGAGAATTGGTGAGCGACTTGGACGGTATAGGGACGGTAAAAAGTTGAAGGCTGCAATAGATGAGGTTGGCAGGTAAGCATCAGACTCTGAAGTTCCGTACGGAAGCAAAATGGTCTAATACAAATCTAGCACTTCTTTATCAGTGGCCTCTATATCTAACGCTGCATCCACCGCCACCACAACGACCGAAACAGTTGAATCGACCGCCGCACCGACAGCAAAAGCGAGTTCTACCACCTCTGTGCAGGTTGTAGAGTCCACTCCAGAGTCGACTCCAAAATCAGAGAAGGAGATTCGTGCAAAGGCGCAAGAAGTAGTAGCGAACGATCTCAAAACCTGGCAAGAAAAGTTCGCCAAGGCCGCCGACGAAGGCTCTGATGAGTTGGAAGAACGACTGACTGAGGTCACAAAGAAATTGGTCGAATCTCAAGCTCATGGAGTAGGTAATGCTCTAATTATTGAATTAGAAGAAGCTGCTAGATCTGGCTTCAAAAATTTGAAGACTAGTATCATTTCCATTGTGAAGAACAATGAAGACATCGAGGAGTCCGAGGAAGACCTTAACACCGCTATCCGCAAAGTGGGTGTTGCTATTAAGGAGAAAGCTCAAGCTGTCAGGAATTGGAAACAAAACTTCGACCAGGAGACCAACTCACTGGTGGAGCAGGCCGCATCAGACACCTTTGAGATTCTTGACTACATCAGAGATCTTGGCTTACAAGAGATAGGAATGCGCTGGGCTTGGACAGATGGGATCACCCACAAGGATTGGACCAAATATCATAAGTTAAAGGGTAAATTCGACGAGTGGCGGGTCGATGTTGAGCGTGTTGTTATTGAGCATCCAGGGCTCGGCGAGACACGCGCTGCTTCCGAAGATGTCGAGAGTAAAGCCATGGACATTGCTGAAGAGGCTGCAAAAGAGCTAGCACGTCTTAAGGAGACTGGCCGGTGGAAGCTTTCAGCAGGCGACACTAGCGATGATTTCAGCACCAAACACATACCCGCTGCAGCTGCAGTTGTAAGCAAAAAGGTCAAAGAAAAGATTAGTGAAGCTGCGGTCTCCTCATCTCAAGGGATAGGCGAATCTGCAGCTTCTATTGCGAGCTCGTCGATCACGGAGGCTGTCTCTTCTGTATCATCGGTAGCTGCATCACAAGTCGGTAATGCTCAAGCTGCCGTATCCTCTGTCTCCGCCTCTATCGTTGGCACTTCTCAAGGAACTGTCGAAAGTGCACTTTCCGCTGGAAGCTCAAGTGCAAGGAGCTTAGCAAGCGAGGCATCGAGTGCGGTGATCAGAACCCAGCAAGGTACTGCAGAAAGTGTTGCATCTGTTGTCAAAGCCTCCGCCGATAGCCTTGTTGATCAAGCCTCAAGCTCGATCATTGGTAGTTCTACAGGAATAGCTGAGAGTATCGCATCTGCTGTCAGCCAAAGTGCTAGTAGTATCTCTGCCAAAGTGTCCTCTTCAATTGTCGACGGTGAGCCTAATATAGTTGAGCAAGCGTCAGATAGTGTCAAGTCTGCAGCATCTGTCATCTCAGATTCTGCCTCTAGCTTAGCCGATGCTGTAAGCTTGTCTGTCTCCTCTGGCAGCAGCCATGTTTCAGAAACCGTGTCGGAAGTTTCTGCGTCTCTTAGCTCTGCTACTTCGTCAATTGCTGAATCATTATCATCAAGTGCTTCTGATGCATCGATTTCCGGCAGCTCTGTGGCATCATCAATCTCTAGCACTGCTTCCAAGAAGGTTTGGGGTGGTGCTATGGCTGCGCACGTCGAAGCTCGTGAAATTGTGTATGATGATGTCCTTGATGACTCGAGCGAAGATACTTTTAGTGAAAAAATCCAAAGTATGGCCAGTGAAGCAGGCGATAAGTATGCCGAGATCACGAAGGCTGTCAGCGAGGCACTCTTGAAGCCATCTACAACACCGGGCTATCAAATAACAAAATTGGCATCGCAACAATATTCAAGTGCATTGGCTGCGGCGAGTAGTGCACTTTACGGTACCAAGCAAGGAGCAGGCGAAAGTGTTGTTAGTGTCGCCTCGAGTCGTTATGCAGATGCCGTCTCCGCGTAAGTTACTATAATAACTTCCGCTGTAATATCTGCAGCTAACAAATAACAATAGTGCCAGTGCTATTATTTATGGAACACCTGTACCAATCACTGATTCGGTTGCTGCGCAAGCATCCAAGGCATACAGTAATGCTGTTTCAAGAGCCTCTGAGCAATATTCCCATGCACGTTCTATTGTGTCTGCCCAAATCTCGGGCGAGCCAAAACCAGTTCACCAAGAAATGTTCGGTTCGGTTGAAGCTGCCTATTCGGACTCTGTAGCAGCTGCTAGTTCGAAATTACAAGCCGCGGCTTCTCTAGCGTCCAGCGCGTTGTATGGTGCTCCACCTGGGGCATTAGAGTCGGCAACGTCTCTAGCTCAATCCAGACTTTCGGAAGGTCTCACTGCTGCATCTTCTCGTTACCAACAAGCTAAAGACTACGTGGCCGCTGTCAATACCGGAGCCCCACAAAAACAGAAGATGCTTTTACAAATGCAAGAGCAGTATTATGCCGGAATTGGTATGGCCCATGCCCGTTACTCTGATTTCATCGAAGCTGCTTCTTCAGCTGTCATGCCAAAACCAACCTCGTTTCACGAAAGCCTTTATAGCAAGGCTAGTTCTGGAGTTGTTGGCACAGCAACGCATGGTTTCGAGCAGGCAATGAGTACTGCAGAGACTTACTATTCGAGTGCGATCTCAGAGGCTTCTAACGAATTCGACAAACTGTTATCTTCTGTCTCGGCAATAGGAGGGGCACACAAAGATGTCGTGCCAACAGCAAGCCTAGCGGCAATGGCTTCATCCCGGTATTCCGCTGCTATTGCTGAGGCTTCAATGTCATATGCAAGCGTCTCTTCAGTCGTCGCCGACAAGATACAGGCAGGAGCTTCTCAAGCCTCTACTGCCGTCCATGGCAGCGAGACGCCTCTCACAAAATCCGTCGCTTCTGTTGCCAGTGAGAATTGGGAAGCACTTATCACCAAGGCTAGCGAGCAGATCTACGGTGCAACGACCCCTTATTTTGTGACTCGCCAACTTCTCTCTGAAGCAAAAGAATATGGTGCTCAGGTCACTCATGCTGCTTCTTCTCAATACTTCGTCGTTCAGTCGATCATTAGCGAGTTAGTCGTTGGAAAGGAGCCAGCATTCACAGAGAGTGTCTACAAAAAATTGAGCTCTGCTTATTATACCGGAGCTGAAGCTGCCATATCTTCCGCTTCATCTTACGCAAGCGAGGTGTACGCTTCAGCAAGCTCAGTTGCAGGAGTCGTTTTCACTCCTCCACCAACGATCGATATTATCCTTGATTCGGCTTCGTCCCGGGTCAATGAAGCGGTTGAAGCGGCGAGCATTCAGTTCTATGGCACTGCAACGGGTGCATTTGCTGAAGCATCCTCATCGGCGTCTTCCGCTTATAGCTCGGTCCAAAGTATCGTTTCCGAGAAAATCTATGGCACCACTACCGGATACGCAGAAGCAGCTTCGGTCTCTATAGCCGACGCAGCTGCGTCCGCACAGAAAGCCATCTCGGAGGCCATTTATGGTACTTCCACAGGTACATTTGAATCTGCCACGAGCGTTGCAGCTGATAGCTATTCATCTGCTACTTCTGCCGCTGGAGAAGCATATTCTTCTGCCCAAGCAAAAATCAGTAGCGCCATGTATGGCGAGGAGCAGGGTGCAGTTGAGAGCGCCCAGGCCAGGCTCTCTGCTGCAGTAGAATCTGCTCGTGTTAGGCTTGCCGAGTTCGCTGCCTCTGCTGGCGAGGGCGCGAGCGAGATCGTGAAGCAGGCAAGTGAAGGTGTGGAGGGGTTTGCTGGTAGTGTGAGCAGTGCTATGGAATCTGCCACTTCAAAGGCCAAGGATGAGTTGTAAGCAAGATATCTCTAACGCTGGGGTCAGATTTCGATGACTGAATGGAGACATATCGGAACAATGAAGATATAAGCGCGTGGATAATATGGGACGAAATGGAAAGATAGGAGGGATCAAAGATGAATGGACACGAGAGATCGCATATCTTGAGCTATAAAGAATTTCCTTCATTGTCTGTGTCAGAATATCAGATAAAACGCGGGTGGTGGGGTGGTCATCTCGATCTTTTTGGTTGCTTTTGGGCTGTCAATTTCTAAGGAGCAGAGCGGATATCCTCCAGTCATTTTTTTGTGTCAGTCTGTTTACTTGTTTTGTAACTATTATGCTTTTATGTGTCAAATGATATATCAATATATGAAGTTTTACATGTTAGGGTCTTATTACAACGCCTTTTGCTTTTAGCAACTCAACCTCTTCGTTGTCTCCGCCCTATCAACATTGTCAAGTATAATTTTATCGCGCTTCTTATGATGGAGGCGGGACTTGGCCAGTACATTTCTGATAATTCTCAAAATCTGTCAAGCAAAATTGTCCGAAGCCAGCCGTATTGCTGAACAAAGTGGGTGGGGTTGAGACCAGCATAGGATGAGCATTGATGCATGCAAAATTCTTCCGGGCGTTGATGAAGGTGATGAGATCTTGTCGCTTGGCTGGGGGCGGGAAGTCAGGAAAGCCCCGGTGGGAAGCGTCCTTGCCGATCATTAAGAAACAGTTGCCATGAGATGAGATACGCCACCAGTCATTGTCAGCCTTGTTGCCTGTACCTGTAGCAAAGTCAACCATTTTACTTCGATCGCCGTCGTTGGTTACATCGATTGTATTGCCGTAGTCTCTTTCGAGCTGGCCCACGATGGCTGAACATTCGCTGATACATTGTGCGGGATTAGGAGTACCCGATGAGGGAGGATCAGCAACAGGAGCTGTGCAAGTTTGTTGACCACTAATTGTGGCTTTGAGCTCCAGGTTGCCTTTGTTGAAGTGAAGAGTGAGTATCGTATTCACAGTCGGATTTCCATCAGGAACGGTCCACTCAATTTTTCCTTTTGGTGGAGCACCGTTTCCGTTTGTGATAGGAACAAATTTCGTTGCCCCAGCGTCAATTTGCCAGAACGATATCGAATCAGTTTTTTCGAAGCCAACTGACCAGAACCCAGGTTGATTAGCAATAGGGAGGTTCACAGAAGTGCCATCCTTTCCATCAGGAACTTTAATATCGAAGGTTACCGAGGGAGCGGACTTTCCATTGCTACCGCAAGTAGGGCTTGGTGTTGGAGCGTTGACTGTGACTGGATCCGCATTTTGAATTGTCTTAGGTGGGCTCGGGGCAGCCATTGCATCAATAGAGTGAATCATGTCTAATTGCTGATCGAAGAAACTGTCGTCAATTGGATCAACATTCACTGTGAATACTAGGAGGCAAGGGCAATCCTTATTAGGGTCCTATAACATATAAGCCTCTGTTAATGGTTGTTTACTCGCACAGTACTTACAATTGTACACAGTTCGGTGTCTTTGTTTCCAAGACAATCTGTGTCTATGCATAGCGGCTGTTCTGAATTAGTAAGTTGAGTTAAATAACCAAGACAGATACCTACCGATTCAGCATTTTTCTTTAAACCCGTTGGACATTTTTTGGTATCCGTTTTGGTTGGAGTTCCAAAGCCAAGCTTGGGTAGGACAATGGCTCCAACAATCACAGCGCCTCCAACAGCAGCTTCTGATAGGTTTATAGACACAGCAGACATGAATATAGCTAGCATCGCTTTTCGAGCCTGGGTTTTGGCTACTTGGAATGCACCTCTCATGAGTGGGACGGCATTGGCAGCAGCGTCAATTGCAACAGCTTCCCATTCTGCCGGGTTGACAACGGAAAACAGACCTCCATCTGCATATGATTCGGCTCCTTTGCTCAGTAAGCATGATAGAACTAGAATACCTCATGATTAGCAGTTTTCCTATGCAGGTTACTAGGTCCTGGTTTTCTTTGACTTGCCGTCGTCTGGAGCTCTAGCTTGTAACGTCGAATCACGCTTAACGGTAAGCGCATTACAGGCCTTGACAGCAGCAGCCGCTGCTTGAGCCACTTTGGTTGCCAAACCCTCTGCGAGTACAACAGTAACATCGCCAACCACTACAGCACCTGCAGCCGCTGCTGCAGTGGCCACAGATAATTGAACAGTTGAGGATGTCCCTTGTGTAGTTGTTTCTGTGAGGTAATCAATGTGTTTTGCAAGCCACTTCTCATAAGTTAGCCTATTGTCTATTGGGTATAGTTCGTTATATTCAGTGGTGTGCTCACCCGCGTTGTGCTAGCTTGCACAGTTATGAGGGTGCTTTGCGCCGCATGCTGGATAGTACCGCGATAAATATCAGGATCTCCGATATCGTCTTCCACAGGATTAACACCATTTTGACGTGGTTTAATTGGTGCAACTGGCAAATTAACCGGGCTGGCCCGAGGAGCAATAGTTATTGTAGCTCGAGGGTCATCAGTCGCCGTTGTCACCTGTGCTGCAGCGATCCAGACGACAAGCCAAATGGGGTTCGAGATTTGCAACATGATAAAAAGAGTAAGTTTGAAATGCTATTCAAAGATGCATAGAAAATACTGTTAAGAGATTGAAGATATGAGAGAAATGAGATGTGAACAGAGTCCAACATGGGAGAAACAGCAATGTGATGGCAACTTATAAGATCATGTACCTGAGATATATCAGCAAGTACGAGATGTGTATAGCATCACTCATAGACTATTCGAACGCACACATCGTCTATTTCCATCGTTGGGGTTTATGGTTGGTAGGGGTAGAAATAAGCTTACCTTTGGAAAGGTTGATTGCTTATTTCTTTGCGATGCGCAACTAATTGGATGAGAACAATCGAATTGATACCTTATACTCTTAGGTCAGATAAATGCCAAGTGTCCATGCTACCCTATTTTCCCACACATAATACCGTATACTCTCAAGTCAGAAATATGCTAAGCGTCTGAGCTTACTCGGTTTTCCTAACCCTAACCCTAACCCTATGAAATGCATGGGCGCTAAGATTATACGGTACTCAGACGAGACTATTAATGCTCTCTTGTTGGGGTGGCTCAGTGGCTCAGCTCCTGGCACTGTCGCGCTTCTGGTTGCATGATGACCGCCATCACGGCATTACCGTCGTAAAGTATTAGACACTCGACTCATCTTGCAGTCATTCTACCGTTGATCCTTCTCGGGATGAGATGATTAAAGTTGCGCCATCACCTGATGGCCAATTTTATCAAGCAATGTATGCCTTGCAAGAAGGGTAGAGGTGTAATTGTTGATTTGTGCTAATTATAGTGAAGGTCATATACGAATTAGTTACTACTATTTAACTTGCCATCGATCACTCAAGTTACAACAATTACATTGGTAGCCTTGATTGACTTCTGTTTTCCCTACTACACTTCCATTCATCTCAATTTTATAATAGCTTTCAAATATGAAGTCTCAAACGTTCTGGGGGCTTGCTGCAGCTATACTGAGCATGAATTTCCGCGGTGTTGTTGCCGCCCCTGGGTATTTCATAGACGACGTTTCTTGTACACCAGACATGCGTCTTGCTCTAGCGGCTGTTCTTGACGGAACCTTCAAAATGGTTGAGGCAGGTCTGGAAAATTCGGCTGCTGCAACACAGGATACTCCACAGGAAAAGCTCATTAATGACTTGTTTGGGCCGGGCGCTGCTAATGGGCAATTTTCAATCAAGCCCTTTATAGAAAGTATGTTACGTCACATTAAAAATCGTTTGCTTGCTAAATATTGCTTGTCTTGCAGAAAAATTCAACAGTTTGAAAGATCTCTTACAAAACAAGTTCACAACAAATGATCAACTTCAACCAGCTGTAGAAAGCGACAATGTTGTATGTTGATTGACAAGATGTCCCCCACAATCGGATGCGTCAAAATTGCTAATTTGTTTTACGACAGAAAATTTACTGTGATGAAAGAAGGCTCAAAATTCGGAAAAAGAACCCTCTTCAATCTTATGATGAAGGTAAAGATAATTTTGTTTCTGTTAGGAAAAGATATAACCAATTGTACTAATGCTTAATCCTTTAGACGTCAAAGAAGTCAAATCCACAGGGGATTGTCTCGCCAACGTTGCATATGCCGGACAGTCCCAAAACAGCTTCGGCCAATTGCAGATTTGCCCCAAATTGATGAGGAGAATTTTGGTCGACAACATTAAAGCTACTTCTCAACTATCGCCATCATTTTGGGCTAAAATGACTTCCAACTTCGTCACAATTGTTGGCAAGGTACTCTACACACCGATTGACAGAATACAACTTGGTGACAAAGTCCTGCTGCATGAGGTAAATCAGTCATAAAGATGTTTTGTATCTGGTTGCTGACAGATGAAGTTAACACATCTTAAAGTTGGTGAGCTCACCATCGATGTGGGCAAATGGGATGGTTATGGTGAGCAGGGAGAAGCACTAGTTATCTAACTTTGAACTAATTGCCATTAGGTTGGAAGAATTGTAGGAGACTTTCGACGGTCACAGAAAACAGGGCATCTAATGGAGCTCAAGCCAATGCAGGCAAGTTTTTCTTTGCAGGCAGGACAGATTACCCACCCACTAACCTGCATTATTAGATACATGGGCTCTATATGGATCTGTGTCCCTTTTAATCAAGGGTAAGAAGACCGTTGAGTCCGATACTGGAAACATTATTGATATTGCCGCAACTGCTGCGAAACGGGCTCTTGAGGCAATGAAAAGTGCAGCAGGATACTGGATGAAATTCGTTGCCTAAATCAAAACACTTTCGAGAGTGTTAAAAAGACTTCAGGCGACAGCATTTGGCAAGGCGTTAGAACGACTGTACTTGTAATTTCATGGGGTATATTTTTGGTGTCTGTAGTTGTAATTTAAGATACAACTCATTTGATTGTATCACCAAGGTCGAGGTGGGGGGTTTTTTTTCGATGGCCCACAACAACAGTGTAAAGTTGAGAGCATCCGTCAAAAATTTGTTACCGTGATCCTTTCCCTCATCCGCACACTTTTTGACATTCCCCGTTTTCACAAACACAGATGGCATTTCTGACACTCAAGACAATAAATACAGTTTCTTGACTTAGTATACTTTACCAAATGAGGGACTTTAAGAAATTATTAGAATTACGAAAAATGCACTTAAAATCCTCGATATGGTTGCTGGAAAAACTCCATGGTATTTATTTAATGTGGTATAGACTTAACTATGACATTCCTAATGCCTAAAACCTGATCACGTTGACATATTGAAAAGGCTTCATGATATTTTTGACTATTTCTGTACAAGTTAATTTTCCAAGCCATCCTACTCAGAAGGCGCACGTTAAAATAGATATTCAGAATGTATTTATTATATTGTGAGACCCAGCTTGGGATAGGACAACTGTCGTCTCCTTCAAGAATTAAATGAGCATCACCATACGATCATGTTTCGATTACTCACGAGGCAGCTTGTTGATCAACTCTCAAAATATTGATACTACTTCTTAGTCAATGTATAGCCGATCGAGTCTGCCCTCATGTCTTGAGGCTTACAGAACACGAAAACATGCTATTCTTCGCAAGAGTATGGAGACAATATAGATTTTGGGATAGGTCAGCCACTTGAAAGGCACTATCTAACCAGTGGACTTTAACGAGAAACCTCCAGATATATGACTTAAATACATTATATATTATTAAGGGTAGTAGGGGTATCTTTAACCAGGGGGTTCTCTGCGCTTCTTTCAGCCTGTGCCAAAGCCTTCTTCATTTCCATTGCAATTGAGTGCTCCGAGTGCTCCGAGTCCTCCAACGCTGTAGAAATCTGAAAACATATTACTTCTCCATCTTGAGCTTCTCGAGGTCCATTCCTTGAGCAACCGGGCTCGAATGATCACCTCGCCACCTGCAAAGCATCAGCCTTTGCCTTTCACCTTTTTCATACCTCTTCTTCAGTCGTTTCGTTTGTTACTTACACAGGGCGTCCCGCTTGATCGAAAGTCAATCCTGGGACTTTGCTCCGAGTCTCACTATGCTGCCTCAACCTCTCATCGACACTCATCATGTCTCCATAGTCACGTGTATCGCTCCCTTTGCGCTCGTTCTCTACGTCCAAGTATGCTTGATTCGTTTTCGGCTTATATAGATATGCCAAGGGACGTTGAGGTGAGAGGTCGGTCCAGTTTCCTGGTCGTGGCGGAGAGGTGGCAATCTCAGCTTTGAGGCGCGAGAAGCAGCCACCCATACTGTGAGGGAAAGCGATGTACAAGTGAGCAATGCTTAAGGATCAAGGAAGGAGACAATGACACAACACGCAAGGAACAGCAGGAAAGGGAGTATTTCTTTCACTTGAAGGAGGTCAAGAGGGTGTGGTGAGGTTGAAGTATTTTTTGAATTAGCCTGTAAGCCAACCTCTGGTGGATGTGGTTGGCAAGCGTTGGTTATCGCAAGCCACACCTCTTGGTGACCGCTTGGATTGAGGGGCTAGTGCCGACTATCGGAATTTGCAGTGAAATCTTCAACGTTGATATTTTCACTTTGCGGACCGATCAGATACGAAGAGAGGCCGAATGAATTGTATTAAAAGAATACAAATGCTCCATAACAACCAAAGATAACTCAACGAGTAAAATATGACCCTGGGCCTGCTGATAAAACTGTCGAGTATACTGAAATCGTGGATGGAGGGAGACTTTGGTAAAGGTAGTGACTATGCAGGTCGCCAAGAAGCTCTGAACTGAACTGAGTACTGGTGTACTGTAGACACGCTTCTGCATTTTTTACTCCAAGCACGGCATTGCCGCGACGTGTCGAATTCTTCCATGGTCGACGGATTGGCTATGTTTCGGTATCCAGTGATCTGCCTCCTGTGTTTCCGGTGATAACCTTAAGTCTAGACTAAGCTGGGGAAATGGCGGCATAACTCGACATGGGCAATTTCAGATACAGAATGAAAATGAAGACAACTTCAAGGTGGCAGACCAGCAGCCATGATATAGAAATGACAACACCCTGTGATGACTTGAGAAGGTATATAACGTAAACGGTATCAGATGATGTTCTCTAGGTTTAAGTCGAATGTCCAAAGGCCAGATACCAGACACCTTTCCTGCGCACGAGATCCTCACGAGACCAAAATCCCAATCCCTCGCTGAGTCCGAGATGTGTAGCTAAAGAGGAATGGT
Organism: Hymenoscyphus repandus; assembly: GCA_001414415.1. NCBI lineage: Eukaryota > Fungi > Ascomycota > Leotiomycetes > Helotiales > Helotiaceae > Hymenoscyphus > Hymenoscyphus repandus. Next base: position 232,124 of record LLCE01000033.1, read on the forward strand.
ACACCATCCGCCATCGAACCAACACGGTGGTTCCGTAGCCAAAGCTCTATCCATATCTCCAGATATAGCAAAGTAAGATTGCGAAATCCTTGGTGTTGTTTGAAAGTTGTTGAAGCTTAAATGTGAGAAAGTGGAGGGGGAGCGTGTCAAGTTTATGAAGCTGGTGAAGTTGAAGAATTCACCCACCTCAGCCACACCTCAACCCCTTGCGAAACAACGAGGCTGTGCAACCATCCTAGCTTCATTGGACGCCTTCTCGCCTCTTTTAGCAGCTGACATAGGCTCTCCAGACAATGCCTCGTCGAGGATCTTCTGCGCCTCGACACCGAGCACTGCAACCAAAACCAGGCTTCTATTTTTATTCGTCCGAAGATACACAGCCTTGCCGGTGAGCTTCGGTGAAGCTTATAAGAATGTAGGTGGCTTTCCAATCAAGTTGCTCTTTCATTATCCATATTCCTGTACATCATCTGCATACTGCACAGCATATCTCACCGACAGCAAACGCCCAGCTCGAAACGCCCAGCTCGATAAGCTAGCTAGGAAAAATAAATATAAAATTCCAAAACCTCGCACCAGAAATATGGAGTTTACATACGAAACTTTTGACGAAAAGAAAGACTACGAGCAAAGACGCAACCGTTCGCATTCAGCAGCGTCATCGATATCATCTTCAGCCTCGTTCTGCTCAGAGAAGTCATACCTCACAAGCTCAAGACTATCATCACCACCATCTCTCACCTATACCACATTGTCGGACAAACCTCTACCACCTCTACCCGCCTGCGATAGTCGACACGTCCGCTTCATCCTCCAGAAACCACTACCACCTCTCCCCCTTACCATCACACATAGCACATCACTCCAAATACCAGACAGTCATGGAGGAGCTTATAGGGAGCTTAAACGGCGGCGATCCACCAGCGATGGAGACTGCGCGTGGTGGGCACAACATCGATTCCAGCGTAATGCAGAGGAGGAGCAGCTGTTGTATTCTGAGAAGGAGACATTCGGGTGGTCAGGAGAAGACGGGGAGTTGGATGTCCGACGCCTCTGAGTGAAGATCCAAGGATAGCTCGTTGGTCGCCGTGGTCTTTAGAGGTCCTTGCGATGATTGCCTCGACATTCCGTCTTTCGAAAATGAAGATTTGAGGATGCCCTACTTTTTGGGGGTTGAAAAATACAACAAGGAGAAGTAGAGACGGAATCAGAGACGGAATTGATGTGCCCATCACGCGCTCGGTGGATGAGAGGATGATTTTGTAAGACGACGAGAGTCGCAGCCCTGGAATATCACAAATTGCAAGTCACGAAAGACACGGAGGGGTTTTATGCGGAAGCGCTATAGCACCATCAGCAACATTTTGAAATTGGAGAACATGCTTTAGAAGAAGAAGAAGAAGACACGCTCCTTTGGAAGCTTTGAGGTAGAGTCGCGAATACCGAGGAGGTTGAGGAGGAGAAAGTCGAGGTTGAAAAACCCGAAATCCTGTCTAGCACCAATCATGTATCGAGCACCAAGAAATCAAATTTGTTTTTGACTGTATCTGTAGTTTTTTGTATGCTTGTGATATCATCTCACTCATCTCATGCGCTCGTAAATAATTCATGATTTTGAAACCTGGTGTTTACAATGATCCTTCCATGCCTACAAGGTACAGTAAAGCTTCCCTACTAGATCCGAACAATCTGCTAACCACCTGTTCATCCATATCATCCGCTTCTCACCGTCGAGATATCATGTCCTTTCATTCACCATCTAAATGAGACCAGAATCCCATATGTCCCGAATCCGTTAAACGAGGTCGATTCTGTGCAATGGTGGCAGATAATTCGAAGAAATTAAGTAGAGTCCGGATGATTGTTCACATTATGTAGACGGGAAGTAAAGAGGAACAGAACGCCCTGACCGCTTTTTAGTTGCTAGTTTATTTTAGCACATTGTGCGATAGCTAAGGATACTAAATTAGCTTTACACCATCGTGTAAGAATATTTGCGAATTGAAGTTGGAAATGTAGTGGTACTTAACTTGAAAAGATAGAATAATTATATCTGATTTTACTCGTTCACAGATCTGTGACTAACTAAGACAAAAATAATAGACTTTGACTGTGGATGACAGTGTTTTACGTTTGCGACCATTATCGGACTGTGACCTGCGAGCCTGGATGTCAGAATCACCAGTCTGCCTGTTCTCTGCTGTCAAACCTGGGACTTTTCCATTGTTGCAACTCTTTCGTTGTTTTCATTATTTTTCCCGTTTTTGTATAAATTCAAATACTCCGCTACCTACTGACCTCTGAATTAGTCACCTCGCCACTCTCTTATATACTGGACACGTTGTACAATAGCTTCTTTTTGATTAATCAACTCTATATGCCTAGCGTGGCGAAAATCGTGCAATTCATGACGTTCTAAGCTGTTACGACTTACTGTAGGCTGTTGCCATATGCAATCATTCTTAACTATAGCAGAACACAAAATAGACAGTAATGGGTTTAACTTTTGTATATTTAATTATTTAGCTTAGTGGTATATATTTACACCCCAAAACAAACTCCCGCTCCTCACAAATCCGACTTCAACCTGGTATCACCGCACAACTCCAAAACCTATCCTCACATCGCCCTCCCTACTCCTGGCGTCTCATTCCCCCTCCCTCTCCCCCTTAAACTTCCCCTCCCACCAATTCCCCTACCCCTTACACTCCCACTAGAGCTCCGTCCACTCGATCCGTCACTACCCATCCTCCTCACCTCCCCCTCAGGCAGAAACCGATTCAACCCCTCCACATAATCCAATTCCCCAGCTACACTCCTCACCTGCTCATCTCTGTTCGGTCTAGGCCCCCTGGGTAAACCCATCCCAATTCCACTCCCACTCCTAGGTCCCCTCGGTAGTCCAAACCTAGAGTTCCTGCTATCCCGTCTTGCTTGTCCGATATTAGACGCGCGAGAGTAGCCGACGGCGGGTGGAGGATCCGCAGCGTCGCGGATACTGTCAAGCCATTCCGCCGTGGTACGAACGGCAACACGATTTGTTGGAAGGTCCATGTAGGGAGATTTGACAACGGGAGCTCCTCCTTTCTGGGGCGGTGGTGAGTCGATGACTGGAGAAGGTCCGGAATCTGGGACATCATCAGTCCAGACGCTGGCTTTACTTTCTCTGTACCTCGGGTCTTCTCTCGCGTTGTAGACTGGGACGTCTGGCGTTCGAGCCTTGGGCAGTTCTTCAGGTGGTGCGGGAGGTCGACGTTGGGATTGCGACTTTGAAATTGTGATTTGTCTAACTAGTGCCTGTTTTACTGTTGCTTGGCCTATCTCCGCTATGGATTGTCGGGTGGATGATCTGATTGGGAGACTGGAGCGGAATTGGGAGCTGGCTGGTCCTGGTGTTGGTTCGGGAACAGAGACGCTGCGAAGAGGTGATTTGAGCTGGCCACCGAGGGGAGATCGCGTGTTTGTTTCTGTGGGTAGTCTGATGGAACCAATAGGTGAGACTCGATCTTGGACTTTTAGCCAGGATCCGATCGGAGGTGCCTGTGGCGGCTTGGAGGGGTTCCATGCTACTGCTGTGGATTTGACGTTGCTTGTGGTAGGAGTTGGTGGAAATTGTGAGAGAGAAACTGTGGAATCGCTATTTTTGCGTTCGTCCTGTACGTTTCTAGTCCCAGTGTATGCCGACTGGGATGCCGCAATTGTGGTTCCAACTTGGTCAGACATGGGAAATTTCGGATCAGCTGGATATTCTGCTCCTGGAGATAGGGAACGATTGGCCGCTTCTGATCTTCTCCTGGCGGTTTTCTTGTGGCGTGTAATTAGGAAGTAAATAAGGATAGTTATTAGTGCGGAAGCAATAATGCTTCCAACAATGGCAAGCGCAGCTTGTGTTGCGGTCACTGCTGCATTCTGTGATGCGGCTACTTGATCACCAGCTGCTGAAACAGATGATGATGCCGCTGCCTTTTGGGGTATTAGTATCTCTATAGTGATAGTCTATAAGAAGTACTTACATCAATTTGAGCAGCAGACGACTGAGCACCAGTCGCCGCAGCTGCGGCAGCAAGAAAAGAGGAACCTGCAGCGGCAGCAGAACCTAAGATTATGGTTAGAAAATGATTCAAGTCATGAGGGTCCAGAAAACAGAAGTACACATACCCGTTGCTGCTGCTACGGCCGCCCCTGCTTGTAACACGGCTTTAGATGCCCCATTCTACAATGTCCAATTAGTATTTCATCCTATCCATGCAAGTCTAACAAGGTAGCTACATACCACCGCCGATGCAGCACTAGCCTGTAGAGTCTCCATCGATCCATTCGCTCGAGAGAGAGCCTGCGATGCTGATGATTGCACGCTAGCTACCATGGAGCTTGCTGAGGAGATGGCCTGTTGTGCGCTTCTTGAAGCCTGCGCAATCGATTGTGAAGCACTTTGCTGGGCTTGCTGTATTCCTTGAGAAGCAGATTGCGATGCTTGTCTCGCTGCCTCCGATGCTGACCGTTGAGCTTCTCCAATCGATTGAGATGCAGACTGTGAAGCTTGCCGTGCTGCTTCGCTCGCATCCCTCGATGCTTGTTGACAAGCTTGATCGTCATTTTGCCGTCGTCGAAGTTCTGGAGCTGGTGTAATGATCGCAGCTTGATCATGGACTGTAACTTGATGAACAACTGTGACAGATACGCTCGTCCGTGTTGGTATACTAGAGGCGTCATCTTGATGGGGTTCGTGCATATTGGTCTCGACAAATGAACCGAATAGAAGAGGACCCTCTCCCAGCGAGGAGTCTTGAAGCATAAGGAGAGTGACAAGAGTGCTTTAAGTAAGGAGACAAAATTAAAATATTATATCAAATGAAGATTTCGATGAAGAGCATCGTGGCTCGCAGAGCAACAGAAAAGAAACAAAAAAGGAACGTCAAGAATGAACAAATTGTTTGGACAATGGGGAAGTTGGGAAGAGGGAAAGAAAGCTCGACTCCAAGCAATCGTCATTCTGGAAGCTTCAAACCGGGTTGGCTTGGCTCACTGGTTCAGTATGATACATTGTAACTTTACCATTGCCGGCCTCCGGACGTCTGCTAGATTCGCGAGTTTCTCTATGGCATGACCTGGACAAGCTGTCTGGCTCTACCTATGAGATGGCGCATGCCTGGCGATCAAACTGGTTGCAGATGCTGTTCCGTTGGAAGACAACCCGTTTCGGTAAGCTATGTCCAAGTCGAGCGGTGGTGTGAGTACATTTCCTGAGTTGACAGTTTCAAATCGGGTAGATCCGACTGAGAAGTTCATGCATGGATGTCAATGCACCTGTCAGGACTCGAGAAGCGAGTGAGCTTGTGGGGAAGCTCTCATTCTTCAGACGGAAAGGATCCATTGTCTGAGCGATGGAAGAGATGCATGATGATCAAGGCCGCTCGGTGGAGATAAATTGAGATGTTTAAGGTTGAGTTGTTAAAAAAAAGAGAGATGAAGAACGTTGGAAGAAAAGTTTATCTCGGCCACCGGCCCTAGAACAAAAATTCTTGTCGTCTTCTCAGATTTGTGGACCCAGATATGAATTATCGTGACCGCCTCAAGCTATGAAGTATTTCGATTACAGGAGTGCTCTCGTACAGAGACACCAATGGTGCTCACATCCTTCGTATTTGCATGAGGTGCGTTTCATCGGTTCGACGTTACCACACTTCACCGTTTATGGACCAGGGGGGGGGCATTCCTCCAGATTTCTGGCTATCATACGGAAAACCAACTCATTGCAGAATTGTGAGGGTCCGAGTGGTTTTGGAACGGCAATTCGAGTGTGCTACTGGATGGGTATATCTTGTACCGTTGTACTTGTTCGATCGGCTGCCGCACCGAACATCATATATCAATCCCATGCCCCCACGGTGCCAGTGAAGGGCAGGCAGAACGCCAATGGTCTCATTATCATATGAACTTAATAAAATGAGCATGTCCCATTCAACTTGTGCCGCAATCCGGATGAACCGAAATGCCGTTGCTAGCGCCGAAGAATATAGAGGATTATTATGCTATTGATAAATGCCCAAACTATTGTTCTTCCCAAGATTTCCCATAATGTCGTTTATATGATAAGTCGTCTTTTGCCATTGAGCGGATGGTTCTAAACTTCAGGATTCTCCACCACGGTTTCATAGTACGCTAACTCCCACTCCTTCAATCTTCCATTCAGACTCGATTTTCTGGAGTGTCGCTAGAAAGTCTCCCCATCCAGATGTAGTCGCTTCTGTCTCAAACTGGATCGTGACATTCTCACTTCGGCCGTCGTTTACTCTTCCTCCCATAGCATCAGGGGTGTCCGCTCCGCACTTCCTAATGCGGAACACATCGCTGAATGCTGCTTCGAGTTGAGTTGTTGCTTGCTGGAGCTCTTGAATCGACTTGAACTCCTTCATTCATCGTCAGCTGGCTGCACATTGGGCATATCGAATATAGACTTACGAAGCTCTTAGCAGGACAGTCACCTCGTATGCACTGATCTCGCAGAACCCTGACTCTCAAATGCCACAATGGGTGCCCTCTGCTCTGGGTATGGGCTTCCCAGAGACGGTGGTTATCATCAGGTTCATGGTGGACTTTGTCGCCATTACCGTTCAATTCAATGTGTTGGTTGCAACTTGTGCTCATGATTCCTGAATATCCTCTCATTGCAGGTTGTTCCAGAGTATCAGGAATGGATAATCGAGAAGTGTGACTTGTAGTAGGTTGTTTTTGAATGTTGTGCTCGAATTTGTAGGCCGGGATTGATTGTCAACTCCTGTGGTTCTATGGCAGAAGACAATGTCGATTTGATAGTATTCGAATTTGATGTATTGGTGTTCTTTGTAGATATAACTGTAGTTGTCAATGAAAGCATGTTTGCAGAAAGAAGCTCAAGGCCTTTTATACAGTCTCTTGCAACGCGACCTCTCGCTCGCCTCGTAAAGGGGTACTCGGCAGTGCATCATCGTGAGCTTTTCTGGAAAGTGGCAGAGGCTTCGTGCCTTTCCCACATCTGCATGCGTTATGCTTTTGGTGGTCTCGAGGTGGTGTTACTTTCTGCAGAGCTTGGCTGGTGATGTCTCGGACCGCGCCGCGAATTAGGCAAAACGTGATGGCGCATTGGCCAATGGGGAGCCAAAGGCAAAGCTTGGGAAACATCAGACCACAACTTGCTTTCCACAACCTCACGCATCGCACTTCAGCCGCCGACTCGAATACGCGTGTGGGGATGCCCAGCATCCAACGAAATTCATCAATGAGGAGATCGTGGTCTGCCTCCACGAGAATTGAACTTTCGAGGCAGGTGGCGCCTGTCGAAGCATCATTTTCGGGAAGGAAATACATATCAATCACGCTCTTGCTTGCAAATGCTAACGAACTGATATTGGAAGCACATCGTGCTCATGTTTCTATCTGTCAATCTACAACGAGTCTACAACCGTTAAAGTGTGCCAATTGTTGATTCTGCTACTACTACTGCTACTACTACTGCTACTACTACTGCTATTACTACTACCACTACTTGCACAATTCTTGACTGTTGATCTTCTTTTTATACTTGCTTCAAACTTCTTGGTGACATTATCCTTGCTCTTCTACGTCTTTCAACCCTCCTAGTTCCTTTAAAGACTCTTGGTTAGCTGAAGGCCTTGATCTTCCCTCAACAAACTACTGAGAGGGATGGTCGCTGTTGCAAAAAAAAAGGAACCAGTTCCAGAAGTAAGTATGAAAAACGAAATGCGTCTTGTTTTGATGCTAATCGTTTCGACCAGGACCAAAGTGCCCAGATCCTTTTGCAGTCTGGTATTCGGTCCTGAGGAGGGCTCACCTCCACCTGGGACAACGGCCACCTCAATATCGATAACACCCTTCCCTCTCGTTGTATTCAGATTCACAGACAGCAGGAACGGGAGCCTCCGGCCAAACGGCCTCTTGGTCTCGCCATTACGATATTCTAGGGAAGAATGGTCGTCAATTTAAGCTCTTCTATATGGTCTGAACCCTACCCAGCCTCCAGCTTGAGGAGTGGGATGGCTCCCTCCGGCATTGCACCCAAACGCTTTGAGATCCAATCAGGACTCGCCCTAACTCTTGCGCCAGCACTCAAATCGAGCACATATCACCCCATCTCTGTCCCAAATCCTTCCTCCAAAGGTATATATAGGGTTGACCACTCCCCTCAGCAATACACTTCCAATCGCAACACCTACTTCGTCCTGGAACTTTTTGATAACCGAAGGATATAATTGTCCGCCGTCCGTCCAAGAAGTGAGATCCTTTATGGGTCTACACTTCCCGATGTTACGGACAAGGCACTCCACCATCAACCTGGAAGAACGATATCATCACCTGCAGTCACCAGATACACGTGACTAGTGCTTAAGTTGCAGTGCTACCGATGTCGGCTCGCTCCACTAGACCAGTTCGAAGGATGTAACGTCCCAAGATGTTGAAGCTGCATTTCGGACATCGGATGAGAGGCAACGGGCATCGGCTACCAAGCATCGGAATAACCTTCAGGATAATTATTTATTGAGCTCCTGACTCTTTCTAATTCATATCGTTCTACAGGTGCCGGACATATATCCGATACGAAACCCTCATCTGCCGTCCACGGCCTGCGATGATGGCTTGAACATGCCTTTCCCAGATCCAAGAGGTTCCTCTTCATCGAGACGGAAGAGTCGAGAATCAACACATGGGTTGACTTTGCGGTCACGAGTTGAACAGCCTTGACAGCGTTCTGAATCGTGTACCCAGACAACACATGTTCACTTCAATCTAGTTGAGTCGAGCTAGGTAGTCCTAGCAATCGGCTAGATAAAATAATGAAGTGCTTCTGTTATTCCGACGAAGCCTGAGCCTGACTCATTGGCATTCGGCGTTCACCCCGATATCAACCGACCCTCATCGGTAAAGTTGCCGATCATTCTCCGAAATGGCTCGATGATGACTGAACTACTATTGGTGCATAGATTCGCCACGAATGGTCAATTGGTCATATCTTAAATGTTGCATCGCAGCATGAGAAAAACTGGCCGAGCTGGCGTGGAGAACTGGATATTCCTGGACAGTCCCCCAGATTGCGTGCGAGCACGAGCCTTTCACCCCGCCGTCATATCCGTAATTCATATTAGGGCAACCCAGCCGTCCGGTATGCGGAGTTCACGCACGACTGATAAGTGTTGTAACGAATTCGTCGTTATTAATTGTCACTTGACAACCAAGAACGACAACAAAGAACAAAATTATCAGCACTCGAAGGCCAACTAGGCCAACTATGAAGATTGGCGGTGTGATAGGCAGCCGTAAGTTTGGATTTTAGAAGCCGTCGGTTATCGACAAAGTCTCAGGAGCCTACAGTATCCAGGAGCTACATATCGGACCGTTTGAATCGTGCTATCGTTTGCCGTATCAACAGCGGCAAGACGGCACTCGCCGTTTCATTACATCGTAAGCTTCTTAAAAAAGATGGGCCTTGTGTAGCCGCTGGTGCAGCATGGAGGGACTCCCTAGGATAGTCGAGAAGCCCCTCCGGCTTCAGCGCGTGCCTTGATAGGTAAGCACGACAATTCCCATTGACAAGTTGACAAGTTCGGCGTGATGGTTTAGGAGAGGGGAGGGCGTGGGAGTTCGCATGAAGGGCAGGCCGACGGGGGGCCTTTTGGCCGAGATATCAGATTGTATTCTGTCAAAGAGTGACTGACAATCCAGAACTGGAAAATTATGTTGGGGAAAGTTCCTGCAGTACTTGGTTGATACCCTCAAAACTTGTACCGACACATGGCCCGACCTTCTTATTGATTTCCAAGCAAGTCGACCAAGACTCATCAGTCTGGCGAAGCTCAACTCCAGGCGGCGACCCAAAAGACCGCGATAAGCAGTTGCACGCGCGATAAGAAGGGAAACATCGAGTCAAATCGTTTTAAAACCCCTCCCCTCAAGCCCGTCTCTCTTTCTGCAGGCTGCATGGCATTTCGCCGTTTCTTCGGGCAAGAGACACAAGCTAGCAAGGCTAAGCAAGTGTGACGGTGGGTCGCTCGCGCTGGATGGGCCCAGCAAAGTTCCAAAGTCGTCGGCTGGCGCTCGCTAGTGCTCTTAGCGTAGAAATGGAGGGGTAATTCCCAGGGTAAGGAGGGGTAATTTTCTCGCAATTCAAGCCGTTTGTATGGTGGTGGCTGGAAATTCCCTTCGAACCCTTGAGACGCCGTCTCGACATCTCGGAGAAGTGTGGGGTTTAACTTCGCGCACCAGCCGATGGATGATCCTTACTCGAGATTACTTGAGCATCCAAGGGTCAAAAGCCAAGGTACCCAACTGCGAGAAAAGGAACGCCAGCATCGACAGCAGGAAGGCGAGGCGAGGAGGGAGAGGAGCTTGAGGCCAACAAGATGTCAACCTTGCCTGGCCGGTCATGGGTAGGGAGGTAGTTTGGACGGGCTGCCAGAGTTGCCTCATAGGGAAAGCCTTGATCGCGCAATCTACCAGACGCCACCTGCGCATACAAGTCCTGTACCGCAGTAGGTGCAGAGAAAGTGCTTCGATTCGTTCACAACACCCATCGCCTCTCCAAAATTGCTGCAAACCACAGTACTGGATTGCTCAATTTCTCAATTCCTCAAGCAACTCAATTGCTCAAGCAGCTATGTATGATATGCGCTGTACACTCAAGTACATGAGCCCATACATTGCATGTGCAGTGCTGTTGCTGTGTACCTCTGCCCAACCTCCGTGAAGCTTTCTTACAATCACATTGTCATGATTGTTGAAGTACGAAGCACACCCAGGGTTGCAGTGACCCTGTCGGCAAGCTGTTAGGTAGGGGTAGCTTGAGGTTATCCACACTTCTATTTCCTACTCCACATGGAGACTGACCCCTCCCTCTTCGTCTTCACCAACTCCTCGCAGAATAGAGCAGAGTGTTTCGTCGCCACTGCTTACACCAAGAACCAGTTCATGAAAAGTAAGCGAAGAACTGTTTTACGTTAATTTTATTCCGGACGGAACTAGGCAACTAGAACCTTACAGTAACCAAAGTACCTAGTGCGGTTCGAATTGTTCGAACTTCGAATAGCGCCCTAACCGACTTCCATTTGTTATAATTGGTGCTGCTAATAACCGCCTCCTGGGTCGCTCCTTCCTCTCCACGCCGACAGGCGAAGATGCTCGTACTAGCGCGTACTAGTCGTCTGTTGACAGTCGCCCGATCCTATTTTGGCACTAGCACCCCGACACGGTCTCCCATGCCCGATCATCGGTCGTGGGTCGTCACCATGCGTGAAGCTTGCTGGGACTTGCTCCATAAAGTCAAGTAAAATGGGAACCAATTCCGCCATACGGCGAACATGCACTGATAGGATAGGAAAGGAAACACTGCTATCGTACATATACGGAACTAACCCCTCCAAATAATTGTCTTTGTCCTCCTTTTTCCATTTTCATCTCACCGACTTTCAAATTACAACTTGCTCTAACAATCAAGGCTCAATCCTAAGGCTTAAATTGCTCGGTCGTAAATTCCCCGAGATCTCGAGTCAACACAAAAAATCATGGCGCCAACCACTACCCGCTCCTACTCGGTCTCATCAGCATCGACCACCAATTCGAAGTCGTCGAAATGCTCGTCGGATTGCATTGCTAAGAAGAAGTTTAGCTGTACTTTTCCCACTTGCGGGAAATCATTTTCTAGATCCGAGCATTTACATCGTCATGCGCTCAATCATAAGGATGGAAACAATACCTGCTTAAGATGCAGTGCGCATTTCCGCCGTCGTGATCTACTTGGTACGTAATTGCCTGGAATCATTTCCTGGAATCTGTATTCCGAGGTGGAAATATTACGACTATTAGAAAATGGTCTAATGTGCATTACAGACCGGCACATGGCTCGCCACAAGGAAAAGGACGATGAGGCGGGAGGAGAAGGGCTTGGTGTTCTTGCAACACGTAAAAGACTCTGGAGAGACGAGGATGGAAAGATTGTCAACTCAAGGAGACCTTCCTACACAACCGAAGGCACAAAGAGAAGACAAACCACCCGACCAGAACGTAAACTCTCCAAAGCCAGCTCCGCCAGTTCATATGACGAACCCGCTACGCCTATGACTCGGACATCCTCAATTGCATCATCCACTATGATCACCGCTCAACCTCACATCCCCAACTTCACCTCCCGTCGAGTAGAATGTGAGCAAAAGTTAGAACTTCAAGACCCAGATTGGCTATCGATAAGCACATCGCAACCACTTCTCGAACAGCCACAACTCGACACGGCTACATCCCCAACCGAACTCTCCTCCTTCGATACCCTTTACGAAGACACAACCTGGCCTACCCTCACCAACGACAACCTCCCTACCCTCTCAACATCTCACAGCTCCACCTCCCTCTCGTCCCTCTCCTCATCCACCTCCTCGCCAATGCTCTCGCCCTCATCCGCATCTACACACCACGAATACCCGACGCCCTCCTGGTCACCCCTCCCACAACCTATCTCCACACTACAACCACAGCCTTTCCAGACATTCATGGGCGCTATGGGTGAACTGCCTTACGATGATATTTTTAAGCCAGAAGCGAGTCTGTATGATTGGCAGGCGTGGAATAGCCAGGTGTTGGTTAGTAAGGTAAGGGAGGAGAAATATGATCCGGTGTTCTCGGCTGCTGCGGACAGAGGCGAAGAAAGAAAAGGAGGTTGGTTGGGCGCGGAGGCTTTTAGGAGGCCGTTTGCTAGTTGTTAGTTGCTAGTTGTGAGTTGCTAGAATCTCTGTGCTAAACAGAAAACGAGAGAGATAATGATGGATGGTATTTTTCATGGATTTGATGAAGAAGATAGATTAAGGGGTTTCTCGGTTGTGAATATGGGAGGCTTTCAATTCTCGGACAGGACGGTGGTGGGGACGCTTTGGGATCCTATGCATTTATACTCTGGCGTTGGGAAATGGTTGGGATGAGGTTATGAAGATAAAGACTTAAAGAACGTAAAGACAATAAACATTGCAAAATCAACGAAAAGCCACATTTGATTCAACGCTTTGAGATCCTTCACGTGCGATAGTCCACGCTTGATATTAAGAGACTGGGGCCTGAACCTTTAACTACGATGTCTGGGAGTTTCTCACGTGACTTTATATTTACTTCCATGGATCACATGATACACCTCCTCGATGCTTCCTTACACCAAGTCCTTAGACGAGGAGCACAATCCTTTAGGGAGTAGGGAGTAATTTAAGAATTAAATATGTTTCGTTAGAAGTTACTTCCATAGTAGATTCCTTTGGAAATGAATATACTTGCTCTAGATGATAGTTATGATCCTTCACCTAGCCTTTTCTCACTCACGCGCTCACGCTCTCGCTTACTACATAAACCAACCCGATTAAACTAGCAACCAATAAAGATCCATCATATGAAAAGTGATGAGCTGGTTGTATCTACCTCTCCTTGCAAGAGCCAGCTATCCCTCCGACATGGTAGAAGTAGATAAGTTTCTCGGTTGCCACTGTTGGGGGACATTTCTCTTTTTTTTGTATTTGTGTGGCAAGGGAGGAGATGGGGAGGGTCGGAAAGGATGGCGCGGGTTGCAAAGTTAGGGTGTTATAAATGATGATAATACCGCTGAATATCCAAAATGTTCACCCATCCAAAATATCCTTCCATCTACTCTACACCAGAGACCAGCCGAAGAACCTCGAGGTGGCTATTAGAAAGTGCATGCCGCGAAAAGACCTAAAAAGTACTAAGTCGCCGCATCGTATAGTGTGAGTTTTTTGTCACGATAACCGGGACCATGCACCCCAGCCGCAACTCTATGGCATCGGTTTACCAAGTTGGGTGAGTTGGGGAAGAGTTGTTTGCGATATTGATTTTTGAGATGTGATCTTGGTTTTCGTGAAAACGATGAGACCGATGTTCCAACCATCAATGGGGGGGGGAGGGCCGGAGCGAGCCTTCAGCTTCGTGTCTGCATTTCTGAACTTTGGTTTTACTGTGGATGCCAGAAAAGTTATGTAGTATATGGTGCAAAGAGCGGCTTGTTCTTATTCATGAGAATATGACCCATGCTCGCTCATAACAGAGCATATGAGCTGGCGTACCTCATGGATGGCTTGAATCCCGCACTGAAAAGCTTAGCAATATAACGAGGATGCGGAGGAGGTCGGTATTCCGATGAGGTGAAACAGTGGAATGAAACTTAGATATCTCGCCCATCCATTATCACTTAAAGTTCGTGTAGGTTGTAAAGACCTTCAAACCTCACAATGCCAAGAGTATCATTTAACCGGCAAGAAGCTGAATCTCAGTCAAAACACAAGTCAGCATGTTGCAGCATCCCCGTCGAAGTCTCTCGAAGTGTTTGGGAGTCTCAGTTCAGTGGTAGATTCAGTATGGAAAATACTAAGCGCGACAACTACCTTTGTTTCATATTTCGTGTATTTCAGTGATGTCGAGTGTGTACAAAATAAACACTACGTGAATTGGAACCAGACCAAATTATCTTTCTCCACCAACCCTATCAAACTGAAATGTAGCAGATACCAGGTGATAGAGAGCGACACCAATTTCGCTTAGAACAAATAGCGGAGAATGATGCAAAAAATCTAGACAAGAGAGACTCACTCGGAAGTACTAACTCTAGTGAAAGCCAATAGAGCAGATAGGGACAAAAACACCAAAACTTCCGGACAAATACAAGCCATCAAGATGACGGATGTAGATCCTGAAAGGATCTGTCAAGCAGAAGCGCGGAAACTAGCCTAGATGAACGATCATGCTCGACGAGAAGACGAACAGCAAGCTGCAAAAGTAAGGTGAGAGCGTAAAGCACACGAGGTGCACGAGCAAGCAGAAACATGTACTCTAGCAAAAAGCCGATCGAAAGGATAGTGGAGACAGATATCGAGATTCTAGACAAGAGCAAGCCAACTCGAAGTACACACTTTAGTAAAGAAAAAAAATAGAAGGGCGAGCATTAAAATAAGGACAAGCCCCTGATTAGGTGCGAGGACAACAATGCCTAGGAAATTTTGCGCATCTCTATTTCTCTAATCCCAAGTAAAAGTCAATGGCCCCAAAAGTAACTCCCCTAGCACGGAATACCGTAGGGGGTTATCAACGTCTGTTATTATCATCCTTCTTGTATCATCAATCTTTTCATTCTGTTTTGCCTATGAGTTCCAAAATCAGCCTTAATAATCCACGGCCTTGCAGGGCACCCTTTAGACGCGAACTACTTGTGGGTTTTGCCACGTCCCATCCTTTTAACAATCAACTGTTTCATCTTCAGTTGCCTATGGCTTCCACATATCTTCCTCCAACTGGATATAGCTGATAGCAGTGTCTACACATAATTTCCTGAAGTATATAGGTTCTCCTCAGAAACGGACCGAAATTGCGATAGGGAAGGGATTGGAGGAGCTATAGGAAATCTTATAGTAATAAGAAACTCCAATAAGTTCTTTTGAGGTGTGATATTATCTTTATGGATATTAGCATGCCATTATTTGATGTTGAATTATCGCAGGGGGTTGCGCGCGTGGCGGTCCTCGGGCCTTAAGCTCACTTCTTTCACTCTTACCACTTCTCATCCTATGCACTATTAAACAATTTGTCTAGTATCACCAAAGTGCTAATTTGAATATATATTTCGACACTTGATGAATTTGGTGACACGAAGAGAAAGCGGCGCAAACGAAGAATCAAGGGAGCTAAGGAGGTACCCCATATAAACCCCTCCCTATATTTTCGAAGCTCAAGTAAGAGCTTAGTCAAAACTCTGCGTACACCACTTTTTAAATATCCCAGGTATTATAGGAGACTTCACTAGATTGTCCTTTACTTTTGGTAGAATAAACCCAATTACCTTTTATAGGATAAGAGAATAATAACTTGTACTTTATAGTCCTCTGTAGG
Organism: Hymenoscyphus repandus; assembly: GCA_001414415.1. NCBI lineage: Eukaryota > Fungi > Ascomycota > Leotiomycetes > Helotiales > Helotiaceae > Hymenoscyphus > Hymenoscyphus repandus. The sequence continues at coordinate 248,039 of LLCE01000033.1, forward strand.
GTACCCACAGCCTTTGGAGTAGTGCCTAGGTGTCCTCCGTTTTTAACCTATATTCTTACTTAGAGAGGCTATTTATGCCAAACCTAGACAGCCATTATTGTAATACTCGCAATCATGTCCAGGAAGTACAAATTCGTGGCAAAAGATAACATACAATAATATTTGCAGAATGCACTAACTGTGTAGTGCCTCCACTCAATTTGATCAAGACTATGTCTATAGGGATGACAAATGAGGATGAGGAATGACCGGTGGAAGAGAACAATAATACAAAAGATGGAATGCACCTAAGAAACTTATCTTGCTGTCTTGGCATCGTAGTTTAGCCACTGAACACAAAGTATAATGAACAATCTCCTCGTGGACCGGAGGTTTGAAACAAGAACCGATCTCCCAGCAAACATCCTACTAAGATGTGAATTGACTTCATGCTTGTTCTAGTAAGCGTTTCTGAAACCCATTTTGACCTACACAGAAAAATTTCAGCGGACCAACCAAAAGTGAGCGAGCGCTAGCTTCTATAAATCCTAATAGCATGGTCTTGTTCAACAAAATTCAAGATGGCCCAGGGGCAATAATCGCTGTTTATACTAACGTTGTTCAGATTGGTATTCATTTCAATCAATCCGCTGGATATCCAACCCAAAATCATTCATACTGACAAAAAAGCACCACTGCACCACTTGACTTGAATATGTGTATCTATTTTGGCTGTCTTGCTTGATCCTTTGGTCGGAGTTCTCGGATGCTACGATAGAAATAGGTGATTACTGATTATGCTTAGTGCTGTGACTGGCCTATCCCATTATATTTAAATGTCCGTAGTACAGTAAGCATGGCGCAATTGACTTTACATCAAATCGCACGCAATTCCGAGCGGTTTTACGTGACCGAGGCACAGCGCGATAAATTATTATAAAGGGCTTGCGTCTCCCTTGTTCGACCGCCGGAATCTGATGATTCTTTTTTGCTCCGGGGACAACGCCGTCACATTTTTTCGCGAGGGACCAACAACCCGAGCAGAATAAGACAGCAATATACAATATACCGTAAGATTATCATGCTGTAGGCTCTTCTCACTACACAATGCAGCTGTCATATATCATTGCGACGCAGAAATGCAGCCTGATCCACGGAAGGTGGTGAAAACTCACATGTTTCGGCAGTTTTGAGGCGCTCGGAGAGTTTCGTGTGCGACGGGACGGAGCAACTCTCGAGTCCGTTTGGAAGGTGGTGGTCGATTCTTTTTTGCAAGTGTGGAAAGAATGATTCAAAGCAGTATCTGGCCAGATTTCCTTGTTTAATTCTTTTGGAAGGGCTAAAAGTCATTTCAACCTCGATTTTCCTCACTCCCTCAATTCCTCACTCTGCAAGACCAAGCCTCGGAATCTTGACTCCTCCCTTAAACAACACCGAAACACAGAATCCAGTCAAACCGCAACGATGACGACTTTTTCCATCGATTCTAACTATGGGTATGCCAATTATCTACTCTTCTCTAATCTACCCTTCGGCATATTCATGCAATTGGAAAGCCTACAATACTAAACCTCACTCTCCTAGCTACGTAATCCTCGCGGCAACGTCAACATTCATCATGAACTTCGTCCACATTGCCAACACAGGCAACTTCCGCAAAGCCGCAAAGATCAACTACCCCGCCGCCTACGCGCCCGAATCCCGCACCGACGAAGCCGCCCACCGTTTTAACTGTGCGCAGCGCTCCCACGCAAACTTCGTTGAGAACCAGATCTCGATGCTCGGCGCGCTGATGGTTGCTGGTGTGAGATATCCGTTGACGGCTGCGGCGATGGGGCTCGCGTGGAGTGGAAGTAGGTATCTGTATATGACGGGGTACAATAAGGGGGGTGAGGGTGGAAAGGGACGGTATAGGGGGATTAGCTTTTGGCTTTTTCAGTTGGGCTTGATGGGTCTGGCGGGATATTCTGGAGTTGCGATGGTTATGGATTGGTAGATGGGAGATGTTGAGGAGGGGTTGCTTAAGGTTGATGTTGTATGACTGTTACACCACTGTTATTGCTTAAGTTGCCAAGCAAATGTACAAAAGTCTTCTAGAAAGACTCAATTATCCTTGCCCAAGTCCAATTGTGTTTGTGCCATTGACTTTCATTGAATGAGTTTGTCTAAAATTTTAGATCGAGTTGGATTGATGCAATTCCAAAATTTAATCAGGTTAATTATGATTATGGCAAGAACCGAGAACAGGTATCATACAAGCGGCAACAGCAATGCCAGTACAAGGGAACATCAATCTTCTACCAGCTTATAAACAAGCTTCTCCGCACTTATTGGCTTCATATGCTCTTCCGATCTTGGATTCTCCCTGTCACCCATAACACCAGGACCAAGCAAAGCATACCCATCAGCAACAATGTTGTTCAATCCGCCTGGCATCAATCTTATATTATTAGGTTTCAATTCAAGTCCACGCTCTGTCATACTGGACAGAAAAGAATAGAAGTCCACGGCAAACATGCGAGCTTCTAATGAAGCAGGAACCGTAAAACCTAGCGGCATTAGTTTGGTCTCTTACAACTCAAGAGGGAAATTACCTTGATATTGGACTTCCACCCCTAAGCCTTCCCAAACAGCTCCGTATATTGGCTCAAAGGGCAATTCGCCAGGCTCAGCCGTCCATGCCTTGCCCGCCCGGGATCGAAAGACGGCCATATGCCCCTTCTCGCTAACCGTCTTGATAACATTCTTCACAGACTGGCCTTCCGATATACAATCAACCGCAAAATCGACCGGCACTCCATGCACCATATGCATGAAATTTTCTGGCCAATCCTTATCCCGGTAATCCACTAGGCCATCATAACTAAACGGTTCTTCTTTAAGCATCTCATGTTTTGCCTTACTCGCAGCTCCAAATAGCGTAATCTTTTTCCTGTTGGCTTCTTCTGTGATACGAAGAAGCTGCGCGGTATATTGGCCTAGACTCGTCGATGCTCCGTAGATAAAAACTCTTACTGGTTCATCTGTATTACTCGTTGGTCTGAAGATTTGATCTTCCCATGAGAACGGCGCTTTAATCCCTAGTCTTGGGAATAGGCCTTGAGCAGCTGTCAACGCACATAAACTAACAGCAGCCGCGCTTTCTAAACCCATAGAGTCCGGTACAACCCAGACAAGGTCCCAGTCCACCACTAGGTACTCGGCAAAGGCGCCTGGACGGTAGTTGACTGAGCATGCGCCTTGTAGGAAACCGGCTACGCGCACGCCAACTGCGAGGTCTGTGGTAGTTGGGACGGAGGACCCAAGAGTGTGGACTATGCCAGCGAAGTCACTGCCAACTACTCGGGTTTGTGAGGCTGGAGCGAGAGGATTTGCGGTATAGAGAGCGTCGACGGGGTTAAGGGCAACGGCGTGGACGCGAATGAGAAGTTCGTTTGGGCCTGGTTTAGGAATTGCAATGGTCTTTACTACTGCGGTTTTGTTTGGGACGTCGAGGACGAGAGCCTCCATGTTCGTGAATTGGGAGAGAGAGAAATAGAGTGTCAGAATTGGAAGTAGGAGCAATGAGAGCAGTAGATAGCACAGCAAGTGGATAAGGAATTCAGCTTTGGGTAAGCAAAGAAATATATAACAAAGTGAATGGATTATTAATCTACGCTTACACTAACTTGTAGTAAAGCCATCCACCATTGCGCAATCAAGAGATTTTGGGATGAGCTTGAATCTGAAAATCGATGAGGGGTAAGTCCATAGAAAGTTGGTCGAGCTCATGTACTTGGCTTACAAAGTGCCAATATAAAATAGTCGTGCCGTCCCGGCACATGTCATTCATTCAAGGGCACGACTTGGATTCGTAAGGTTAGGTGACACAAGAGAATGAGCTCCTGAGATTGACGACCATTTGCTAGCGCCGAATGGGGTTTTCAAGTTTGGAGATGATTGATTGGTGGAGGAAAATAGCTTTACCCACAATTGAGCAGGTGTCAGGGAAAGCTCTAGGCCTTGGCGAATTTACCCCTCCTTCTCGCTTAAAAGTACACATCAAGTTAATACTTTTCTGATTTCGCTCCCGCTATGTTACAAAGCAAGTTTTAGCTTCAATGCTTCAATCCATTGACGAGCTTGATAATGCGACTACCAATGTGGCGAGTGAGATGGCAATAAGCTGTGGAAATATAGCCTCGCTTCCCTCATTTTATTTGCCCTTTATCATTCATAGCATTGGCAACACTAAGCTTTCAGTCTTCGCATACGATCAAGACATCACGCTCTGAAACAATGGCTCTGATATATTGGCGATGATTAAGAGGTGGCGGCGAAATATTGTGAAGGGCGTATGAATTAAGAGAGCTGCTGAAAGGAGATTAAGCTCGTTTGCTTTAAGTTGAGAAGAGCCTCTCCTTCCGTCTAGAGAATATCAATTCGGGTGGATATCGTCGCTCTATTCTGAATCGTCGCATCAAGCACTGCTTTTCTTCCCTGCAACATTTACCCTCTTCTCCTTTGCAGGCCCTATCGAAGTCTCGATCGCATTGACCTTAACAGGAAGATATTCTGCTTTTCTTGCCTCCCGGAGCCAGGGTATCTCAACTTCTGGAACACATCGTCTGGCCAATTCAATCAGGGAACTTGAGTGTGGCGCGCCATCTAATAACCCTACCATAGATACCCTTGCCACACCAAGCACCTCGCAGAGTTTGGCATCAGATCCTGGCGGTAATTGCACGAGCCTTGGTGTTGGGAGTTCGGGGTGTGCTAAAGTCGATGTCGCAATAAGTTGAGCGAGATGTGTGTCTAGAGCTGAAAGATGTGATTGTCGAGCAACGAACACAGCAGCCAAATATGGGCTTTGAAGCTTTTTTTGGTGATTTGATCGCCTTGTAGTCTCGCTGCTCTCGGCATATTCGGCATTTAAGAAAGGTTCTGAAGACGTTGGTTTGGTGGACCTATTGGTGCTTGGGTTTGAGGCATTTGACGAGTATTGGAGTGTTCGCGAGACGCTATTTAATCCAACACGAAGAAATGAGGTGATTTCTGGAAGTGGAGCCTTTGTGTCATCGAGCTGTATATCGCCAGACTTGGCTGCTTTTCGCTTTCGCTTTTTGTCACGTTTGCCTTTCGAAGGGGTGGTATTATTGAAACGCCACTGCCCAACAGGGGCCAGGAGGCTATCATCCGATCAGCACGGCTACAGATTGACTGGCTGAGGCTTGGGCACCGACATACTTAATTAGGATCTCCAGAATAGTGTTCTGCTCTTGTATTGAGAGTTCAGGCCTGGCAATTGTTAGTACCTGAGCAGGTCCACGTTGTTGAGCATGAGACTACCGTTGTGATGAGGTGAACGGAGAGTCCAGCCGGAAGATTGTTTTCTTCCTCTTGTCCATCATAAGTGTATTTTGATATCTGAAACAACCGACTGTGGTTGGTCGCTCTTGACACCCCGAATATGGCTCTAGTACAATACATGAAACCAAGGAATTGTCCTGACTACATGGAACAGAGCAGAATAGACGTTAGCATTGATACATTAAGATATAAAAAAGCGTGAATTATTCTTGCTGCTGCAAGCTTGCGTCCTTGAACATCAGAGTATCAACCTAGTGACCTGAGAAAATGCCAAACGGCCAGTCTGTGAGGTGAAGTGGCCCTCCAGAAGCAAATAATCCTTCTTAGGGAGTGAGAGCTTCTGTGGCCGCACCAGACTAGAAAATAACAAGAGTATACTGAGTGTGTCACAGTACAATCCAGAGCCTGAAAGTCAAACAGAAATGTTCAAAATTTCCTTCTCACTCTGGTTTGTCAGTTAACACAGTTTAGATAAACATGATTTAGATCCCATCTAACCACTTCAAACTGTCTGTTGGAAACGCAAACATTTTTACTCTTTAAGATTCTAAACACACACAAAAATATAATTTATGGTACAAAGCCTAGTTGAAAAGGGGCAGTGAGATAGGAAAGTACAACGTGTGCTAAGATAATAGTAACGTACAGGCGTTTAAGAAGCTTAGGCCTCAAAGTTGTACCATTACACATGTAATTGTATTCGTGCTGTAAAAACTTGATAAAAATCTGATCTTACTGATGATAGAATTTGCTTTGTTTATTGCCTCACTGCATGGCACTACCAGGGTATGCGACTTAGGATAACTGTAATGCTTCTTATTCTGCTCTTTTTGAAGATTCGAAAGATAGCGCAGATGCATTAAGACCAGAGTATGGAGTAATTTGGTTGATACAATAGTCGACGTAACGGTGAAATGCCTGAGGGTAAACAATTCTTGATGTTTCATGCCCGTGAAGAAAGATCGAAAAGATGCAAGAATGGCCTTGTATCTGGTTGTATGCCTCAGGCACCAGCACTAAGGAACCACGCTCGCTCGCAAGTGACGCGCCTCCGATAAGCTCTAGGATTTCCAACCTTGAACCTTCTGCCCCTCCCGACCCTCCGTACAGCAAGCAGGTAATTCTTCTTTGATACTCAATTTACACGACCAGCTGGTTGTAATAATTCCGCGCATTTCTTTCTTCTGCATGCTCTTTGCTCTTCTCTTCAGACCGAAACGACGCGCATTTGTGCATAGATCGATGACAGTAGAGCTCCCATCTGGTCGCCTAAACTTCAACTCAACCTCGTTCACAATAATCCTTGTCTTACCACCACCACACCTATGCTTAGGACCCAACGTCTACAATACGACCACATGCAATTGTGCTGGGGACTAAGCAGCTATTGAGCTCTGTGTTGCTGGGCTACGGCTCTATACACATTCACTTCTCGTTTTAATTGTCTAGGATCTGCCAAATGGACCACGAAGCATCCGAGCTGTCGCGAGAACGTGCGGTCTCCTCAGAGCCTTGCTCAACTCGAGCTAAGCCTTTCGACAACGAGATCGAAACTTCCTCGCGCAAGCGACAACGAGTTTCTCGTGGAGAATCGCGCAGCAGATCCGTGGATACAGCTGGTGAATCGGATTCGGTGCCAGTGTCTGGAGCTGTGCAGAAGGAGGAGAGTACAAAGCTTAAGGACCTCCCTGACACACCTCGCACGCCAACTAGAATATATCCCCAAAATCTGCCAGCAGAACCTACGTCGAGTAGGGTTACTATCAACCTTCGTACCACTCGTGCCCTCGAATCAATACCCTCGTCTCCACCGTCCCCTACCACGCCCTCCAAGATGGCCAATGGAGGGGAAGATATAGGCACAGGACTTAGTGTGGAGTCAGAAAGTGACGCCTTGTCCACAGTTCCGGCCATCGAGACACCTTCATCTTCCCCATCAGCTATGGGAAGTCCCGAGATCGAACTTGTCCCAATATCCGAAGACGAGAGAGACTATAGGAGGGGTAGTCCCCCAGTGGCTATATTCGATGGAGACGAAATGGTTCCTGATCCAATACTCGATTTTCCTTATCTTGCAGACCAGTCTTTGGTGGACGCAGTACGCCATATCTCACGCTTCTTACAATATGGTATGCCTTGCCTATATGCTTTTGCAGAAATTTCTAACACGAATAGATGCTATTGAGAACGAAGATGTGTTTTGCAAGGTCCGGAGCTGGATGCGAAGATACTTGGACTTTGCAAGTGATTCGCAGACTTTATACGAGGCTTATACCAAATATCAGGATTTCTGGCTAGCTCTACCTGATTTAATGTGGGCACTAAACCACAGAGGGTACGGTATCCAATCCTCTGATGCCATTAATGCTGACAAGTTCTTCGCATCAAGTCGATACTTTGGACAATTCCTCCACCGGAGCCGCGATGGGCGCCAGGCACTCAGTGATTTGTTTCTAGAATTTGCTCGATTGGCAGGACGATTCGTTGCGATGGATGTGGCAACTCTCGTGTCTCACAGACAAAACTCGGGTGATGAACAAGAGCCTCACTTAGGATCTAAGCGAATCTTAGAGGCTTATAGCCATCTGCTTCGAAAAGAGGAACAAGCTCACATCGGGAGGAATCTGGAAAATCACTATCAGTGGAACTGGGACGATGAAACAGCAAACATGATGACAGCATTTGAAGAGGAAGGCGGATCAATCCAGAAGTTGATGAAACTTGTCCGGGGCCAGCTCACTTTAATTTCTCGTTATCCAAGACTGATTGAAAATCTCGTGGATCCGAGTCGTCTGGTAGGGAAAGCTGTGCACGAAGCTGGAAACCTTCTCAAAGATTCACCCATTCGGCATTACGGCGACCTGGCTCGGAAGCGCATTGCAGATGGCTACGACTTCTTCAAGGTCGCATCTGCTGGGCTGGAATTGATCATTGACAAGCAAGTCACGTTCCTCACTCCAGATGCTGCTTTATGCCATCTCTCGAATCTGTTTGACATATTCGAAAAGGCCCTGGAATTCGAGAACAGCTCAACCCGAGCTTTGATTGACGAGAGACTGAAGGAATATCCTCAAATGAACCGAAAAGCGATGCCTATTGTCCTTTCACACGAATGGCGATTCATCATTTTCAAGAAGCTTATTACATCCTCGCAGATGCAATTACGAGTTGTAGGAGCCACGAGTATGTGCGGAGACTTACTCAGGATTTTCACACAGGAGAAGAGCCTCATGCCACCGCCGCATCAAAACCCAATACTCTTATTTCTATCCGACTTCGTGCTCCAAAACAAATTAATCGACTACCTCGTCAGCATCGGCTCTCATCCTGAAATCATCAATGAAAGCCACAATATACTCGGTTTCTTGATTGTGACAAAGACATACAACTGTGATCTGACCGACAGAATTTGGCAGACAGTAATGACTAGCCAGGATCCAAGAGTAGTCGAAGCTATTCTCCGCATGCTTAAGCAGTGCTTGAATTTGTATGAGTATCCGGGCTTACTCTACCTCTGTAGAAAGGCATGCGACCTCCCCATCGTGGCTTTCAACCTACCAATGCGAGACTTCTGCGACCAACTTCTCACTCACCTTGTTGGTAAAGCTACTCAGGAGCACATTCCGTTCGTTGATGCACCACCTTACGATCTGTGCGTTCGACTAGTTCGAGACTCGTCTATAATCACCCAAGAATGCCCAGCTGGGTATCCGGAGATTCAGACTTTCGCCGCCATGAAATTCCGGGAGTTGCTGGGTCATGGACCAGATGGGAATACTCGTGATGAGATTTATGCCAGTTGCCTTCAGGACATTTCGCAGCGAACACCGACGGCTCCAGGAAGCATTTGCGTTCTCAACACCCTTGTCAAACCCCATGTTGCCACAGATTTGAGAACTCTTACTGCTCAACATGGCCTTACCAGACTACTTATCGAGGAATTGGAGCATACAGTAACAGGCGACAGACACTCAACTGTCAGAAATAGTCCGGCCAGCAGTGCACGCAGAGAACTCTTATTTGCCATTATTTACCATGAGCCGGCAACTATTACCCCAGACTTGGGTCGACGATTGTGGGATCACCTAGTTGGAAGTGAGTCACGAAGTGATAGTGAACGTGGTACATGCTGGCAAATTCTGAACAAGGCCACGAAGCTAGCTTCCAACAATACATTCATTGCTATTTGTTTCACAGAGTACCTTCCGACTTTGCAGCCACAGTACTTTACAGATGGAACAATAGAATTTGCCCGCACTGCAGTTGCTCGGTGGGTTACGGACGCAAAGCAAGACCCTACTGATGATGATCGCTCTTTCACATCGCCTGCGCTGGAGCAAATATGGAAGATTATCTTGACAGCGCCTCCACATACAATTGAAGCTAAAGCAATTGGTATCCTCGTCGAGATATATGTTGATAGTCCCTTCATCTTGTGTCTTCCACGGCCCGCTTCTAGAAGAGTCCATCTAGCTCTTGTTGATCGCTGTCTAGCTCAACTCGCAACAGCGGCTTCTAAATTGAAATCTTTTGGGGATGGAGTTTCCGGCGGAGAAGAAGACGAAATGGTCATTGTCCCATCCGACGGCCAACTTCATGGGCAAGAGCAGGCTTTTGTTCGCTCTCTGGCCGTACTCAAAGAGTTCTTAAAGGCATATCAATCCAAGCCGCAGTTCGCTATTCCCAGACCTAAACCACAGATGGTTATGACTAGTGGTGCTGTAGAAGGCGAGCCGCTGATGGTCAAATACCAGTCATTTGATGGTGACAACCACACCGAAATAAGAAGTGTGACCCTTGGTAAGCAAAATACTGCGGCAGCTCTTCTCGCCAAACTGCAAAAGGTCACCGGGTTTCAGAACTATAAGGTCTATTGTGGAGGCAAGGAATTTGATCCGGATGAGGTAGAGCTATGCAAATCTCTTGATGATTTAAATATTCATGGCCTAGTTCTGATTCAACGTCGTGACGACGATGAACGGAGTTTGATATCCTCGAACGGCGAGGAGAAGTCCGTTGACATGGAGATAATGTCCCATTTCGAGGAATTATGGGAGTACTTAAGCATGCAGGAGAAAGTGGCACAAGAGGTACAGTATCTAATCATAACTGCACGCTAGCGCTAACACAAGATGACAGATCTACTCGTTCTTAGTGAAATTCCCCGTCCACGATAAAATGCTCAAAAGCTTTGACTCGCAAGACGCTTCGGTGACAGAAATTTTCCCGCACGGGCATCCATTCAAATGTCTCTATGCCATTCACAGCCTACGGCAATACATCGCAGGTCAATCACAAAAGGTTAGCAGCTAGCACCCTTGACTTTGCGCTCTTTACTAATCTATAACAGGGTAGCACAGATGAGCCAGCATTGACAAGAGCAATCTTCTTGATTGTCGCCGCAATTTGTGATGAAAGTGTTCTTGGAAGCTGTGGGAGTGATGATATGAGAGATCGTCTCGCTTTACACCTGATTGAGTGCTTCGTACAATTGCTTCGGGGTACTTACTTCCTGAACACACTTAGTATGATTGGCTGACTTTTCTCAGAGCCGGTCCTTCCCACTTCAGTGGCTCCTCACTTGAACGAACCACTTTTGGCTCGTCTCTTACAGCTTCTCTACGAAGGAATATCTTGTGCAACAGAAATCTCGCTAAAGTTGACCTGCTCACTTATGGAAGCCTTGTTTGAATCATCCTTGCATAACCCAGACTTCTGGCTGTCCTTTGCATCTCACCTTAGATTAAACTCCTTGCTGGGAGACCTACTTCTTGTAGATCATCGTCCAACAGTTCGGAAGAACATGGCGAAGCAGATTGCAAATAAATGTACATTCAGTCCGAGGTAAGCATCACTTCTTCACCTCTCAGAAAATGGCTAACATATTTAAAGCCTGGCGCGGGTATCTGCAACAAATTTCATGGTAGAATTATGGCCAATGATTGTGGCACTGATTCCCGAAGCTGTGAAACAGCGTCAAAACTGTGAAGACACATTTTACTTGGCCAACACGCTGTTCAAAAGGCTCGCGGAGACATCCATCGACTTCTTGAACCTCGGAGATCTCGTCAGACAATGGGGCCAACTGCTTATTTCGCACAAATGTATTGAGGTATATTAATTACCATGCTTCTATCAAGGTTTTGCTAATACTCATATGTCCTCAGATCGTCGGTCATCCAGAGAGCATTGACATGGTAGCACAAGGCCTTGTCAATCTGCTGTATTGCGCAACTTGTTTTGCCAAGGCCTCCCAACAGCCTTTGTCTTGCAGGTATGGGCTTTCATCTCATAGGTTCTCAAAATATTAGCTAATTATCTACAGCGCAATCGGAAGTCGACTTTTTCGTGTTCACTTGTTTCCCGAGATTCATCTATCACAAGAATCTGATGATGAGCAAGCTTTCGCACCAAGCATACCTCTTTTGAATCCGATGACCCGGTGTACCATGGCAGAAACGATATTTTTCCTCGTTAAGGACGACAGCCATCAATACGAGAAGATTTTGAGATACCTGAAAAATCTCGTTTCATATGATGACACCATCGAAGACGGTACGTATCGAATGTGCCTATGCTTGACTTTTGCTTACGATCTGCGATAGGACCGTACAGCTACGATTTGCCTTTTCTCTTCGAACGGAGCAAGGCAATAAGATCGCATACTGGATATGTTGGCTTGAAAAACCTCTCCAACACTTGTTACCTCAATTCACTGTTTACACAGCTCTTCATGAATATTCCATTCAGAGAGTTCATGCTAACAGCGTTGATTCCAGATGGTGACGGGTCTCAAAAGCTTCTTCAACAGACGCAAATGCTATTTTCCAACATGCAGAATAGTCTAACGAGATTTGTAGATCCAACACAGTTGGCTGGTTCTATCCGCACCTACGATGAAACCCCCATTGATGTAAGCATCCAAATGGATGTTGACGAATTCTACAACCTTCTGTTTGATCGTTGGGAGACACAAATCCTTACGCCAGAAGCAAAGAAAGCATTCCGTTCCTTCTATGGAGGCGAACTCGTTCAACAGGTCAAATCAAAGGAGTGTCCCCACATCTCTGAGCGACATGAACCCTTTTCTGCTATACAATGCGATATCAAAGGGAAGTCTTGTTTACAGGAAAGCCTTCAAGCTTACGTGGATGGTGAAATTATGGAAGGAGGTAAAGTCTTAAGCTCTAGATTTATGAACCTGGGCACTGATTTAAGATAGACAACAAGTATAAATGCTCACAATGTGATCGTCACGTTGATGCAGTAAAGAGGTATGTTCTTAATGGTCTCGTTGTACTTCAAAGCTAACAACTCCCTTCAATAGAGCTTGTTTAAAGGATATCCCCGATGACCTCATCTTCCATCTTAAGCGCTTTGATTTTAACCTCCGTACCCTACAGCGTAGCAAGATCAATGATCACTTTTCATTCCCTAAAAAGATTGATATGCGACCCTATAAGGTAGAACATTTGATGGACCCCACTAGCGATCATCCGGAAGATATTTTCGAGTTAGTTGGAATACTCGTCCACGCAGGGACTGCCGAATCCGGCCATTACTACTCCTTCATTCGAGAACGGCCGTCAATAGCAGTTACGGACAAATGGGTTGAATTTAACGATGATTGTGTCTCGCCATGGGATCCAAACTGTATGGAGAGCGCAACCTTTGGTGGTATTGATTATCGTGGCCCAGTCGACAACGGCAACATGTCATACGACAAGTCTTACAGCGCATATATGCTCTTCTACCAGCGATCATCGGCCCTTGCTGCACAAAGAGAGGCTCTTGCAGCTTCAAAAATGTCAAGTCCTGTCCGATTACCTGTACTGCCGGCACTCTCGAATCAGATCACTTTGGAGAACGAACTTCTTATGCGTAAATATTGCCTCTATGACCCTTCTCACATATCGTTGGTATCAAAGATGCTGTCCAACGTTAGGAAGATTAATGGCGGCCAATGCTCGGAGGACCATACCCGCGAGAGAACTGCTTTGCATGTTGCTCTTAACCACCTTGACCAGGTTGTTACTAGAACAAAGGATCTTCCAGAGTTTCCGAAATTCATGCTTGCAATCAAGCATATGTGTCATAGCTGTGCTGAATGCACCTGCAACTATCTTGATTGGTACTGCACGCATCCTGATACACTTCGCCATATGCTACTACGCAATCCTGATGGAATGGTCCGTCAGGAGGTAGCCACGTCCATTCTTGCCGCTTTGCAAAAGGTCAAGAGTGAAATGCCACATGCTTATGGATTGGGTGTGGACGGATTCAGCACAGATGACGAAGAGGAAGACAACGACCCACAACTGATCCAGAGAATCATCAAGGGACTAAATACACTCTTCGAGATTTTCCATACAAATTGCCGTGCCTGGCCTGAATACTTTGGCCTTCTGGCAAGTATTGCGGCATTAGGGGATCTCGAAGCTTGTCTTATCCTAGATGAGGGATACCTTCGGAGAACATTGGAGATGGTCAGCGCAGACCCATTGTTACATTTAACACCCCAATTTGCTCGAATGCTCAACATTGTCTCGAAGCGTATTACAACCAGACCAGTCAATTTTGAGGCTGTGATTTCTCTCCTCTGGAATCTAATGAAGATCTGCGACCATCGCGAAGAAACGTTAAACGATAACGAGCAGCGTTTCTTTCAACTTCAACGAAATGGAGGCCTGGTTGGCATCAATGCATCCGAGCGCGATCTTTTAGTGCAACATTGGACGCGAAGCAATGCCCACATATTGGTGGAGAAGCTATTGCAAATTGCTCAGAACCCCGCAGTCACAAAGCAGATTATCGTGCACCTCATGGGATGGGAAGAGGAGGAGCTCGACAATTACATTTACCATGCAATTACTCATGGTATCAAGAAGGCATCGAGTAGTTTTTCGTCCGGCCCTTTCCTCAAAGCGGCAATCACCTATTGTGAAAACACGGAGTCGAACAACCCAGTAGCTTTGGTACCAATTGTTGCGAAATGTGCCCATCAAATTGATAATTCCGAGGGTCGACAATTTCTACATTTCTTCAAGGAGATCGTCAGAGTTACCATTTCTCCCGAGTCTGACGTTCAGCCAGAGCATATGTATAATCTCTGCTTGGGCACTGTGAATCTCTGGGCCCCACCTCTCTTGACATATTATGATAATGTTGTCAGAGTTGAGACGGAGGAATTTCTTACCGAGCTTATCATCTCGAACGGGCCAGACATTGATGAAACATCTGACACCGATGAGAGACTCGCTATAATCATTGAAGCAGGCCAGAAGCTTGCTATTGGATGCCTCGACTATCTACATGACACCTTCGTTCGTCCGCGCCAGCAAGCTGTGAGATCTGCCTTGGTGAGCATACAGTCTATTATCGAACACTGCAAACCATTTTTCGACGAGGAGGAAATCGAGGGGGCTTCTCGCCAGTACTTCGACATGAGAATGTGTAAGTCTTGTCTCTAAGAAAGCATTCTATTATTCAGCGTCTAATTTTGGTGTAGCTGTTCTCAATAGTCTGAAGAAATACACCGTGGAGGAGGCTGATGAGGAAGTTTCTGGTATGCTATCCTTTTTTCTATTCAAAGAAACTTGTTGACTAATGATTACATTCAGATTGGGCTGGATCCGATGATGAGTACGGATCATCCGAGCCAATGGGTGAGAGCATTAATCTTCTGGACGAAGATCTGCGAGACAGAGAGGTGCCTCTATGAGCGTCCCATTCCGTAACGACTTAATGACCTTCTGATAATTCTGAGCGTGATTTTTCTCTCGACGGCGCAAGAAAGCGATGGGGGAACTTGAAAAAAGGGAAACTGATAAACCGCAAGGTGTATGGAGATTGGCGTAAAACAAACCAAAGGTGCGAGTGTCTGCATAATCTGATATTCGAGCGCCACAGCATCGCCGGAATGGCACATTCGACATTAGTGAGCTTTTTCTTCTTTGGATCGGCATATGGACAATTGGAGCGAGGTGAGGAAATACCTTTGAGGTTACTCGTAGCTCTGGTGGAATTGATATGATATGCTTGGTCTGGCTATTAGAGGCGTTCTTTTACCTATCTAGCTATTGGCTAAGTGCCTATTAGGTTAGGGTCAGTGGTGCGGGAGGCACTTTCATGGAAATAGTAATTCTTTTTCCAATTGTGTGACTGATGTGTGCTCGCTTTTCTTAGTGTGGATTATATCTGTAAATTGTTCCATACAAGACAGAGCTACAGTGCCTGTGATGTCTCGGCCAGATGCTACTGCTAGCGTTGGTAATTAGGTGAGCAACGGAGGAAAGGTAGGTTGGTGGCTCGCAGGTGGGCCGAGTGATGAAATACGAGTTAGCAGAGAGAGTATTATTGGAGGGGTGGATTGGGATGCTTGAGACTCGAACAGATCTGAATATTAGATATGGAATTAGATACTCTGAGCTAAGGTGATGGATTACACTTAAAAAATGGTATCCCTGCCGCATACACCTATAATAGAATCATCCTCAACTCCAACCATGTGCCTTTTAAGACTTATTTGATCCATGGAATGCCAACAGGGGTCATCCTCTTATACTCGACATAATCCCTCTTGAAAAATCGTATCAAAAATGCTTCCTCCCCTTGTATTCTGGCACTGAAAAACTGCCATAAGACAACGCTATAGCCAATCAAACAGACGAAATTCCTTAGCACGAGCTGTGTGCCGATTCCCCACCAGAAGAAGCCGAAGTAGCTGGGGTGCCGCAGCAAGGCGTACACACCATTGGTGATTAAAATATGGGTATTCTTCTTCGATTGCGCGACTATATGTGTGAAAGATGGGCCTGCTTGGATCATGGCTGTGGTGCGAATGATCTGCCCAACTAGAACAAGAGCGAATCCAGCAAAAAGGACCAGAGGTTGTATAAACCATGGAAGTCGAATGGAAGAAGGCAGGAATAGATGCGACAGGAGGCATTCTGCAAATGCCGCAGAATGCGCCACAGTGTATTGCCAGCCGTTGCTAAACAAGAGAAAGGAGCCGACGTCTGCCTTTGGAGAGTTGGTGAGAGACGTACTATAGAATTCGAGGAAGTGGAAGATCGACAGTGCTGCAAGGAAAAAAGGTAGACGCCATAGCGGAGAGGTTGTAGAGAAGTAGAGAGCTAATATTGCGCAACTGAAACCCGTTCCTCCTAGCAAGAAAGCACGCATAGCAATTCCAGAAAGCGAGCGTGGTTGGAAGGGGTAGAACTGCTTGTCATACAAGTCGATTGCCTGGTGAACCTCTGTAAACTCATGGGTAGAAGGCATTGAGGAAGGCGAAGGCGTGCTTTGAGAATGTCCCACACCACCGTTGCTTAACATGTTTATGGATTCGTTGAAAGGATTTCGTCGTATTGGGGTCGTAGTTGGACGGCCTTGCCCCGTCTCATAGCCTCTCCCCATGGGCCAACTACTTGCACTGCTGCTCTGGTGGCTATTTATGTCTCCATCGTCCCTGATTGTATTTTCTGCCCCTTGATGTTCACTTTTATGTGCCGCTTGAATATTCCGATGCTCCCCCACGTACTGACCGTTCTTAATCTCGCTGGCTAACCAGGCAGCCTTCTCTCCAGCTGAGATATCGCTCTCTGGATAGGAGGATTCGACAGGGACTTCGCCAGATAACAGCTGAGAGGCTGGGAGGCGCGTTCTTGGAGACGACATCATCGAGTATATGCTCTTTTCAAGTCTTGCTTGAAATAATGACACAGAAAACTCGCAGGATGTCGTGAGGAAGCATAGTAAGAAGCTGGCTCTTTGTCTCGAATTGCGCCAATGCGGTCCTCGTGGACGAGGCTATCAAAGACAAGGGATAATGTCTCGGTGACGGATCAACGATGTTCCGACCATCCGAGGTCTACCCCCACCAAAGACAAACCCCACTATCACACTCCACACGTCAAACTTGAAAAGGGCTCGTATTGGGATTGAGATGCCAGGTGTAGTGTCCTTGGATAAGCACTAGTGTACCCCGACCTTTTCCCGGTCTTCAACAGTTAAACATACAAGAAACCCCATCAAAAGCCGATTCAGTCCAGCAACAGAGAAGTTTACTAGTACGCTTGGCGCTCGACGAGGATATTTTACCAGCAAAGTCTGATCATCTTGCTTCTTCCCAGAAGGCAATTTGATAGTCACCAATTTTCACGTCCCACGCTACAACTCCACAGAATGAAAATGGCATCTGAAGCAGAAAATGAGGCGCGTATGTTGAGAGGAGAGCTGTACCATGCTTTTACGCCGAATTTGGTTGTCAAACGGAACCGATGCCATCATGCCTGCCATAGATTCAACCAAGCTGGAGAGGCTCCTAGAAGAGAGCTTGTCAAACTATGGAGAGAGTACGTCGAATCCGAAAGTCATAAACTTCCGCTAATTTCATGTGTTCAGCGTTGTTGACAATCATGCTCCTCTACCACCAATAGGGAAGGATGAAGAAGAGGAAGCTATACTGCTCCAAGATGAACCATACATAGAAGGGCCAATCAAAATAGACTATGGAACCAATCTTAGGTGAACCTTGAATCCCCTGATACCAAGGAAAATTCAGGTGCTTATGCTCAACAGAATAGGGAAGGGGGTTTACATCAACTTCAATTCCACTTTCCTCGATACCTGCTTGATCACAATTGGCGCTCGTACCCTCATTGGTCCTAATTGTTCATTCTTCTCCGGAACGCATCCGCTTGACCCATTTCTCCGTAATGGCACCAAAGGTCCGGAGCTTGGTGGTGAGATTGTGGTCGGTGAGGATTGTTGGTTCGGAGGTAATGTCATCATTTTGCCAGGTATCACCATCGGAAGAGGTTGTACTATCGGGGCGGGAAGTGTGGTCACTAAGAGTATCCCGGACTTCCATGTTGCGGCTGGGAATCCAGCACGTATCATTAAGAAGATTGAGCCAAAGGAGCCTGATCCAAAGTTGACACCAGAGTCCTCGGACTCTTCGACTGTCGTTGCAGCTTCGATGGCTACTAGCTCAGCATAGATACCTGGCTGCAGGCAATTGGCTTGATCGTGCTTTGTATAGACTCCATATATCATAGACCAAACACCATAACACAGGCTTGCTGCTCATGACTTTACGTTTTCGAGACGCAAATCAGAGTCAATGCACAAGTGATACGATATTTCGTATTGCCATTTGACCGTCTTAGGCCTAGTCCATTGGAACAGGCTAAAGAATTTCATTCTACAGACCTCCTTGAATAGAAAATGAGGAGAGGACCAAAACCGAGACATTGATCAATGCCCAGACAAATGGTAGCCATGTCGACATTCTGAAGTATCCGGCACTGTAGACTGCGCCAAGGCTAAGAAACCATCAGCAACATTTGGGCAAAAGAATACGCAGAATTACATCAAGCCAACGATACTTCCAGCCATAAGAGCTTCGACACCCGCAATCAAAGCGTATACCAAGGGTATAATCCAAACGTATTTCCAGGCCTTAACGCCTTTGCCCAATTGCATTGCGACAGCGAAAGCAGCCACCACAGAGTGAAAGACCGCAAAGATTATGAGAGTCCATAATAAAGTGTGTCGCCAGATGTCGCTGGTGTAGTATAGGTAATTGGCTTCTCCCGGTTCTGCTTTGTATGGCCAGTAGAGTGATGGAAAGGAGGGTGTTGAGTAGCCTAGGGGTGCAGGGTTTTCCAGTCGATGACTGTGTTACTGTTAGCAAGAGCTATTGGAATCTGACTTTGTAGAGATATACATACTTGAACGACATGGCAGCTAGAGATAAATCCTCAGCCTTGCGCCATGCTCGAAGTGAAGTTGTAGACTAGGGTTGGAGATGGAGTTGGGATGATGCGACGTGAAAGGCTGGGAGTTGACGTGCCTCGGCAACACAGAGTGACAGAAGCTCAACCCCTGCCTATCTACAAACCACATTCAGAAGAACCATTTTCTCACGAATGATACTGCGATAGCAAACATGCCGGCGGATCGCCTTTTGTCGAACGTACTACAAGCACTACAGGGCCGCCCTGATGCCGAGCAGAATACTCGAATTCTCTCCTCGACAACCTCCCTTCTCACCACCCTCTCCAATCCACTGAATGTGACGCTTCTCGCATTCCACCTCCTCTCGTCACCAGCGATATGGAACCAGGCTGACGGCCTTCAGACGAGTTTTCGAGTCATCAGCATATTCAATACAGCTGCAATTACAGTCCATAGGCATGAAATAGAGGGAGGGGCAAGCAAGCCATTCGACGCATATCAACCCCGACTAGGTGGAGGTATACCCAGTGAGAAATGGGCAACAGCAGTATTAGCAGGATTGAACGAACAATCAGAGCGATGGCAACACGCGCTGGTTGCGACAGGCATATTACTGGGCATGGAGGGAAATGAAAGACATGGGTTGTCATATGCTTTGAGGGCGAAACTGGAGAATGCCATCGTAACTACAACAAATCTGGTGATGCAGGATCCGGCCAATGCTGGATCTCTTGGGGTATCTTCTGCGACTCTGGCTCTCAACCACGCCTTTCCATTGATGTCAGATGGGTCAAGGGCGCTTTTAGATTATGACTCGATAATGATACCGCTGGCGACAACCATGACTTTCTCCCAGGGATTTGAGGACGGACACTTCCTAGAAACAGTAAACCCAGATGTCAGGGAAGCGCCGGGGAAGAAGTTTGGCTGGTCCCCAAAATCTGTATCATTTCTGCGGCTGCAGAAAATTGGGTCAAAACCTCTCATCTCCTCAATGGGACCACTTTCTAGGCTTATCGCACATGCAGTGGAGCTTTCCACGAATCCTGCTCGGTCAGTTGAAGTACTGGACCACTTACTCGTCTTCTCTGGCAAGCTTTTGGCTGCGTGGGAGTCAAACAAGCTATCAGAGTTGGACGCTTCTGAAGAACGAGCTTTCCTCACAACAGAGACTTTACAGGTCACTTATCCGGTACTCTGGCAAGTGTTGAAAAGTGCGATGTTTGCAACAGTGGTGATACTCAGGTCCATTATTGCAAAAACTGTCACGAATTCGCATCTTTCTTCCAGCCAAATGGCACCAACTATCGCGTCCAAATGTCTTCTAACCCTTCGAAACATCCACTTCATTTCTTCGCGGACAGGATCGAACGTCTTTTCTGCATATATTTTTGTCAACCTCACATCGATTGATATCCTTACCAGATTTCCACTTCAGTCTAGGGACTTCTTAAGAATGATATACCCAGCACAAGCAGGCCGAATTCCAACTCATCCTTTACTGCGGAACCATGATCTCTTCTACCTCAATACCGTTGAACACTTTACACTCATCATGTCTCCTTCGACTGCCGAGTCACTGATCTTCACTCCCGCCTTGCCATATCTTAATCCATTGGTAAATGTGCATTTACTCGAGATATTCGAAGCTGCCCATAGTGCCATGCTTGCAATGCTGGCGGCACCACAGAGCGGTCCACTGACAGCTAGACTCTTACCATTCTACGTCGAGTCCTTGTTCAACTCATTTCCGACCAATTTATCTCCTCGACAATTTCGCTTCGCTTTTAAGACTTTGATACAAGTTACTTCTCCACCAGCTCCTATTTCAGCCACAGAACCTCAGCTGGCCGAGACATTACTAGAGCTCCTTCACCACCGTGCCATGAACGCACCGACCTTCCCCCTTCCTCCCGCGGTGGCTGTCAAGAGTGAAGCAGATGCCCAAGTCCTGAACTCTCCGCCATTGTCCGAACAAGCCATTCTCCTTCTCACGCTACTAGATGCACTGCCTCATTTACCACTAGATATTCTGGAACACTGGCTACCTCTTTCGGCAGATCTGTTGAATGCAGTTCGAGATGTTGGCATGAGGGAGCATTGTAAAACCAGGTTTTGGGATCTTCTAGAAGGTGGTGAGATGGATATTGACCGGAGTGCTATTTGTGTAGCGTGGTGGGGATCTAGAGGAGGCAGAGATACAGTGTTGTTTGGGAGTAGAGATGAGGGTCCTTTTATGAGTGGTGGGCTTGGAATCAGGGAGAGTAGGCTGTAGCGACTTGGAAAGGATAGATACCATAGGCGCGCTCGTGGGCTTGGATATGCGATGTGAAGATGAGTCGACATAAAGAACGACTTCAGCTTTTGGAAACGGAATATGAGTTGCGATTGATATGATGGATGTGCTTCCTGTGTAGGAGAGTATTCAGAGCATAAGATACTCGACGATCTGCAGGTAGTGATAAAGATAGAGACCTTTCTCCAATTAGAAGAAGATCCGACAAGAGAGTCTCTGAATCCCTTGCAATATGCTTGCAATATGCAACAAAACTCGATCAATTATCTGATCTCTCTTCACTCGATGCAAATGTTCTCGGAAACTCGGCGCATTGTCCTCGATGCGAGAAGAGATGGCAGGAGATATCTTGCTATATCATCGCGAGATGCTATGAAAAGTTTGCACTTTCACAGTGATACGAGTATAATTTCTTCCCTTCAAGCTCAGCCTCCTAATCCATTTTCCACCTTTCTCTTCATGCGAGAACAAGAATGATGAGATCTCGTTCTCACCACGAAGCTAGCTGCGCAGAGAAGGGATGGCGTTTGAACTGGCAAGGCCGTACTGTGACGTATCCCTGTCACAGCTCAATTGACAAATCTTGGCAAGAGTGCAGGTCTCAGCGGCCTGTATCAAAATATCACGAGGGGAATAAGCAGGCAAATAATATTGATTAAATTCGACGAGTATTTTCAAAGAAGAAATCCTATTCATTCATTAATATTCGTTAAGACATTCCCAGTATTCCTTTTCCACCACTCCCAAGAAATCTCATACACTCAACCAATCCCATCAACTAACTAACTTAATAATTGTTGTTATTTCCACTTCCATACTCATCATTCCCAGCCCCAGCCCTCTTCTCCTGTCCCTTCTCCACAAGACTCTCCTTATTCAATATATTACCCGCCTTCTCAAAAATTTTCCCGATAGTCGAGTCGCCCTTCTTGCTGCTGCTGTTGCTGTTGTCGTTGTCGTTGTCGCCGTAGCCGCCTGAGGTCTTGTTGCCGTAGCCAGCTGAGCCGGAATACGAGCCGGTGCGCTCAGAGCTGTCGTTGTTGTCATTTCCATAGCCAGAGGAGGATTTGGTGTTGGATGAGCCATAGGTATCCGAAGAATCGGTGTTCCCGTAGCCGGAGGAGGACTTGTTATTTGAAGAACCGTAGGTATCTGAAGAATCAGTGTTTCCATGACCGGAAGACGACTTGTTGTTCGATGACCCGTAGGTATCTGAAGAATCAGTATTTCCATATCCGGAAGAAGTCTTGTTGGACGACCCATAGGTGTCCGATGAATCGGTGTTTCCCAATCCAGATCCGCCAGTACGGCCACTGGAGCCGTAGCTGTCGGATGAGTCGGTGTTTCCAAGTCCAGAGCCACCAGTGCGGCCACTAGAGCCGTAGCTGTCGGATGAGTCGGTGTTTCCAAGTCCAGAGCCACCAGTGCGGCCACTGGAGCCGTAGGTATCAGATGAATCTGTGTTACCGTATCCAGAAGAGGACTTGTTGTTGTTTGACCCATAGGTATCCGATGAATCGTTGCCTAATCCTGAGCCGCCGGTGCGACCGCTCGAGCCATAGCTATCTGAGCCGGTGTTGGAGGAGCCATATGTATCTGATGAATTGTTGTTGTTATTGCCGGACTAAAGGTGATGTTAGCCTTTTATTTGAAAACATTTGCTGGTTTTGGGAAATGCTTACTCCGTAGCTATCATTTCCACGTCCAGACTGAAAGGAATTTGAGTCAATAAACTGAAGACCGAGCTCCACAAAGCAGCAATAGCTGGGCTGTGAAGGGATTTGAGGATAATTGAGCTTACGCTTTGGTTATCGTCGCCATATGAGCTCTGAATAAGGAATTCGGTCAGACATAGGGTGGAGAAATTGATTCCGTGGGGTATGATGTGCTTACAGTGTTGTTATCGTTGTAGTTAGACATGTTGAAAATGTTTTTGCGAGAAAGAACTAGGAGAAGGGATTTATCTGGGTTTGTGTAGTGTTGGAAGTGAGGTAGAGTCTGAATTGGTGGAAAGAGGTATCTGAGGGGAGTGGTAGAAACTTTATAAGGAATTGGGACAACAGAGCTTGAGCACGCAAGAAGATACCACCCCTCCCGTAGCGCAGCTTCACGAAGAAGAAAGCTTTGATCGATAAGTTTCGATTGGCTCCTAATTCCGGGCTGGTGGAGGCAGGGTAGAGACACGATCAGTCCAGGAACCTAGCTTGTCTGATGCAAGCTCCAGCTTGACAGAAACTCGTCCATCCATGGCAGTCACCTTGTCGAGCTTGTGTCTCCAAACCGAAAAAAGAAAGGTTGCGTCATTGGCGGTTCCGTGCCCCTCCAACCCTCTACGGCTGTCATTTGTGACGGGGCTTTGGAAGAGTTGTACACGGAAATGCACGAGAACGGAAACAGGATGCTAACTCCTCGAGTCGAACTCAACGTGCCTACATGCTGATTGAACCGCTTGTGCTTAAAGAAGAAGACACGGTTTGAAAACAAGATACATAAGATAGAGTGGGGTGACAATATGATGCTGTTTCGGCAGAAGCGACAAGCTTGATACTACTGCTAGCAGAATAGCAAGCTTCAGCTTGATTTGATATGCTTTGGCCAGTAAAGGAATAGCTTGGTCAGGACCTGGGCGTTGACCCCGCTTTGCTGATATAGCTTGAAGCAATATATCGTTAGATGCTTGACACTGTCAACGATCTGGGTTAAGGTGGTGCAGCTCGAATAGCGAGCTCGAAACAGGCCACGCTGAACAGGGAACTGACGTGGAGCGTCATGATCGGCATCCCCGTCAAAATCCCAGATTTACCGCGCAAGCGATCGAAAGCTTGGCAATCGTCTGGAAAGTGGCTGGAGTGGCTGAAATCGAAACCAATCACCTGAATGAGACCATTCGTATTGCCCCGCATCAATTGCGAAGCACTGCAAGTGTCCATAAACCCTCCAACAGGTCAAAGATGTGGAGAAATAAATGCCCTCATCTGCAAGTAATTTCATTCGGCCGAGAAGGATCTAGGTATCGGTATGCATTGAGTTTCTGTGCCATAGACCGATTCCCTCAGCTGTCCCAGCATCAACAACATATTTCGTGCAAGTCTCCATGTTTTGCTCCACTAGTGTAGGAGCCGCATCCCGTCCAACCGTCAGTTCTTCGACAGGTTTGGGGGCGGTAAGTTCTCCACTTGCTGTCACCACTTTGATCTTAACAGATATCTAGGGCCTGTCAGACCAGGGCCACAAGAAAACCAGCGCTATTCGTGAGGTAGAGATGTCTTATCATCTGACGTATTTACTAGCAAAAAGTTAGTTTCAAACATGGTAGGCTAACTTATCAAGCAATTTTGCGACTAACCTCATGAACCGCTTGTGAAAGTCTGATCGGAGGAGATCCTATGGAGGTCAGAGAATTGCCATAATTGTGGAGTTCCGCGCGTATGTATGCTCACATTGACAAACTCCTTCTTCTTACCCTTGTCATCTGTACCACGAGCCTGGTTTTTGAAGATGACATCGTCGTCCCATCTACGCTTGACATTGAAATCGGATTTAGGGTTTAATAGAGGATTGCCGAGAGCTATATCGTGTTCTCGCTCGGCCTCTTCTGCAGCAGCTTTTTCCCGTTCCTGCGATGTCTGTTATCAGCTTCTTGTACAACGCAAATCTAGAAGGCTTGAGCTAACCTCTTGTTCTCTTTTCTCTGCTCGTTCCCGCTTGATCTTCTCTAGCTCTCGCTGAAGTTCCGCTGTTTCGTCCTCATCATCGTCACTATCAATGTTAGAATATAACAAATCCCGTTGAGATGTGGTTCCCAGGTGCTATCCAGGCAGTTGGAATGCCACAAAAGAAGAAAACTAGTCAGACAAACTCACCTATCATCTTCACTGCTATCGGCCTCCTCACTATCCGCATCAATGTCTCTCGTCTCCTCCAGCACCCTCCTCCGCTTCGCCTCAATTCCCTCCTCATCTTCCTCATCTCCATTTTCTAGTGCTCTCTTCACGCTCCCTTGAGCTTCGATGGCCCCTGGTTCCTGAGAAAAAGGTATAGGGTCACCCTTAAGCTTCGCAAAATGCGCCGCCTCAGCTTGCAGAAGTTCTGCTCTCAAGTCTCGGACTCGTTGATCAGCATCTCCTCCCTGACCAGGCTTTCGAACTTTGAGTTGCGTGTGGGCAGGTAGAAGACGTTGGTGGTATGCTGGGCCTCGCTGGGCTTCTTTTCCGCGGGCTGGGTCGAAGGTTGGTCTGTGTGCTATGTATCATTAGAATAGAGTCCCCAGATTATCTTGAAATAAGTGTGATAGCTCACCAGTCGTCATTTTTGCGGTTGTAATGCGTATGGATAAATTTCTTCAATGTTCCTTAATGCGAATCGCGAAGCGCGAAGCCAGCCTCCAAACTGGACCCCTGCAAAACGATCGACGCTACGATTTCTCACCGCCTAGTGTTCTGCCGCATCCAAAATTCCATATATCAAAACATCCCGCTTTACTTTTGCATCCCAGCCAACAAGCTTACAACATTGTTCAATATGCCACGAGAGGTGGAACCCTCGCTGAATGAAAAACAATTCTTTGTGAAAGCACTAGAACAAAATCTACGGCTAGATGGACGAGCATTCGATCAATACAGAGAATTGGGTCTGGAGTTTGGCGATGAGCTGGGAGTGGCAGATGTGAGGTTAGGGAAGACGAGGCATGTATAAGCATTTGTGGATTTGAAATCGCGCTTTCTTCTATTTTACTTTTATCTAGTACTCCATATGATAATACATACTGATACCCTCTAAAGGATAAACACCCACATCACAGCCGAAGTAACCACCCCCTTCCCCGACCGCCCCTTCGACGGCCTCTTCACAATAACCTCCGAACTCTCTCCCATGGCCTCTCCCTTTTTTGAACCCAACCGTCCCTCTACAACCGAAATCCTACTCTCGCGTCTTCTCGAGAAGACGCTCCGTCGCTCGGGGGCTCTCGACACCGAATCCCTCTGTCTAATCGCTGGTCAGAAATGCTGGTCTATCCGCGCAGACGTGCATGTCCTCTCACACGATGGAAATCTAGTGGATGCAGCGTGTATAGGTGTATTGGCGGCGTTGCAGCATTTTAGGAGGCCTGATACGAGTACGGAGGGGGAAAGCGTGACGGTTTATACGCTGGCGGAGAGGGAGCCGGTACCGTTGAGTTTACTGCATTTTCCGTACTGTGTGACGTTTAGTTACTACTCGTCGACAGTTGAGGAGGGAGAGACGGTCACGCTGCTGGATGCTTCGTTATTGGAGGAGCAATTGAGGGAGGGAAGTGCAACGATAGGAATCAATAGGCATGGGGAGGTTTGCCAGATTGCCAAGTTGGGAGGGGTTCCTTTGGATGCTGTGGCATTCCTCGGATGTGTCCAAGTTGCGCTAGTTAAGGTGAAGGAGGTGTCCGCATTCGTGAGCAAACGACTAGATGAGGATGTTAAGAAGCGAGATAAAGGAGGTCTTATGGCGGAGTTGAGCGCAGAAAATGATAGAGTTTCATGATACATGCGATGAAAACGACTACGAGATTATATGGACTTTAGAAGTATAAGGTATTTTATTACTGCATAAGTCCTATGTAAAGCTATGGTTTTATAGGCATTTGGCTAACGCTACCATACTTCGCTTGCCAGGCGAAGAAGTATAGAAGGGCGGCTAGGGGCTGACCAATGAGTGTAAAGGATACCCAAAATATACAATTGCCTATTATCTTCCCATTTATACCTTGCATCTTCTCAAGTGGCGCAGTGAGAGCAATCAATGGCAGTTGGGCAACCATACCAACAAAAGCGACCCCTGTTGAGTTGTTAGCTTTCGTTCGGTTGGCATAAAAATGTCGACTGGGTAAACATGTTGGAAAACATGTAGTGAATACGCAGGGTGGTTTGGAAATGCAAAATAGACTTACCAATAACATTATGTGTTGGTATTCCCACTAAAAGCTCATGAAGGACCCCTGAGAAAACAAACACGGCAATACTCGCTTGACCAGAACTCCACCCTCTCCCAACTAGTGGTGAGAAAACGTGTCGTTTCATGAATTGGTAAACGGGCTTGTTCCATGTTCTCCAGTATACTCCTACACTGGGACTATTCCACCAATCGGTGTAAAACTCTCTATCGCCAAATCTCATGACTTCAGCGAGGGCATTCAAAAACGATTGGAACAGGGCGAAGAATCCTGCTAGCCATATAACCAGACTAATTGTCGATAGCTTCATGAGTCGTTCTAAGATCGAGGGTAGGTCAAGATGTGCAATCTTGTCTAGAGAATTTCGCAAAACAGGAGCTGCATATTGAGCACTCGCTATCCACATGAAGACATTCAGACCAAAACACTCGGCCATACGCTTGGCCACGAACACCCATCTGATCTTTGGCGATCGAGGATAGACAGGTTGATAGACCATAGTCGGCGCCCACCAGAAATATGTGAGATTCCCAAGTGTGACATTCTGGGGATATGGACACTTGTCGTAGATCTCAGGAAGAGCATCTTCGTCTCGTTTTGAAGGATGTAAGTATGCGTGACGGAGGTCCCGATTCGTAAATGCGTAGGAATATGTCTTCAGCCAGACAATGATAGCATGAACCTCGCTCAATGTGCCAATCAAAGGATGGTGTATGAAGAAATAGACCACGACCGATGTAATGAGCAGGCAAAACGTAATGTTGATGGCGTGTACCAAAGCTATTAGCCTCCAAGTTGTGTTGAACCTTCGAAGATCCTCATCGGACGGCACATAGCTTCCGCCAGGAGTAGCTGTACCGCTGCGCTTTCTGCTGCTTTTGAGCAACGACCTTGCTTGTTGGGCAGCAGATAATTCCACGACATAGGCGACGAATAAATGGCATGGAATCAGAAAGTACAGAGCTGCACCAAGCCAGAGATCCTGTTGTCGATAATCATGGCAGCGTACGCATATCAGTACCCCATACTGAAGATAATTAGCTTCGTACGCTATCACAAGGGAATGTATGACGGACCTTCTTGATATTTTCAATCATTAATCGCAGATTGCCAACCACTGCGTGGAAATTTAATTGAGTTGACTGAGGAAGGGGCGGCTCAACATACCTAGAACTATAATCATAAGGTTCCTGAATCCCAGGAAACTTGGACTCGCATCCGAATCGTGACTGAGACATGATGTTTGTGGTTTCCAATGTGCAGCTGCAACATGCCGATATTTCTTCTTTAGAAAAGGTGTTCGGACTGGTGCGAGAGGTTGTGGTACCGAAAATCCATTAGAGCTGCGATTTGCATGTGAAGATGTTCCTGATCTTCGAAGTGGCGCAGGCCCATCCTCAGGAACATCTGCACCTGTAACCTTGGGTCTCTCAACAGTTGCTGCCATTTTTACTCTGCAAGAAGCAAATGCATAAACATTGAAGAAAGTTGATGTTTCAACAAGAGGAGAGAACAATAGAAAGCAAATATGGCGTGGCCAAGGGGGATGAGATAACAAGAAAGGCAAGAATGAGCGCAATCCTCCAATGATGCAAGGATCGCTAAGTTGGTCGAGGCGGGGCAAAGACTCGACTGGAGTCTACTGCAGTGCACGTACGCGAACGGGAGATCAAAAACGGTATTCTGGAGGAGATTGGAATGACAGAGAAGAGCAAGAGAGAGCTAGAAGGAGGAATCGATTATGTACAAGTGCAGAGAAAGCCGACCTGCGGGAAATGAATGGACGGGTAAAAGCTAAAATGGCCACTCAATTGCTGATGCCTCTCAATAAAAGTTAAATGTTGAGCCAAAGAAATGCAGCCCCGAAAAACATGGGGAGACAGCGGCGAAAGGCCGGCAAGTCAGATCCCTCGGCTAGGTAGAACTATGATCCGCTCCGACAGCTTTCTGCCTCAGGTGAACATGCAACAATAAGGCATAAATTCTTGTCTTCAAAGAAACAAGCGTGATATCAACCAGATGACTTTCACCTTACATAGTCTTCCGAAGACAACATCATCACAGCCCAAATCCTTGTGACACTTCTCAAAGCTAATATCTTCGCCCTGGTATACAGTCGCTTACAACACAGTCCAGCATCTGATAGTCTCACACAGAGGAGAATGACACGGTAGCGGCCATGGCTTACGAACAGCGCGGCGAGCGCGACTTTGGAGGCCCGGGAGGCGGCGCACCAGGAGGGGGTGGTTTTGAGGGTAGTTTTGGTCGTGGTCGAGGCAGACGTGAGTAAAGTTGGTTCGCTCTTTTGTCCTATTTTATCGAAATTGAATATATTACTACTTGCGTCTCATCCTTGCCCCCACATGAAAGCTTTCGAGTGATATTAGAGCTGAACACATTTCATACTCTTCGGCTTCCCTTCACCATTATCTCAAAAGTAGCGGCTAAGATATACACAATTATATTCTTGCCTCTGATCCTTATCAGCGTCAACAATGTCCCTATTACGACCCTCGAGTAGCTCCGAGTTTCGTGGATCTCTCCTGGGTATATGGCTAATGCAAATCAATCACAGGACCAATTACCGACTATGGGTCCACAATGGTCCATTGGATGCGAAACCGGCAGCCCAGATTCAAAGGAGGTTACCAAGGAGAAATGGAAAGACCGAGTGCAAGCTACATCGTCGATGTAAGTTTTGAAGAAAGCAACTTAAGTTGTATGAATGCTAACATCCATAGATGTTACCTCCTCTAGCAAGAATTTCAAATCCAGCAGATACTATACCATCAAAACATCTTCATTCATCCCTGAATAAGATAAAGCACCCTGTCAATGTAGTTCGATGGACACCGGAAGGTCGACGATTACTTACAGCTTCCAGCAGTGGAGAGTTCACGCTATGGAATGGAACTGGATTCAACTTTGAGACCATCATGCAAGCACATGATGTTGCCATCCGAGCACTAGCCTACTCACATAGTGATGACTGGCTCGTATCGGCTGATCACGATGGTATAATCAAGTACTGGCAACCAAATTTCAATAACGTTAAAGTCATCCAAGGTCACTCGGATTCAATCAGAGATCTATCGTTCAGCCCAAATGACTCTAAATTCGTCACGGCCTCAGATGACTCTAGCTTGAAGGTTTTTGACTTTGCTGGAGGAGTTGAAGAGAAGCTCATTAAGGCCCACAATTGGGATGTGAAAACTGTGGACTGGCATCCTACCAAGGGATTAATCGTGTCTGGATCTAAGGATCATTTGGTCAAACTATGGGATCCTCGCATAGATGTCAGCACTCTCAGGCCAGATGAAGTGGCTAAACCATTAGCGACACTGCGCGGGCATCACAGCACTGTTACCAAGACTTCCTTTGAACGAGTCAGAGGTGATTGTCTTGCAACATCGGCACGAGATAATATTGCCCGTGTCTTCGATCTCCGAATGATGCGTGATGTTCTATTACTCAAGGGCCACGAGAAGGAAATCTCAACGCTAACCTGGCACCCAATTCATTCTTCTCTCCTCAGCACAGGTGGCGGAGATGGCTCGCTTATGCATTATCTTCTCGACGAACCGAATAATCCACCTGGAACGGCGCCTACACTAGCACCATATGATGCCCCAGATCCAGCTACCGCACCAATGCAAACCATTTTCCCTGCCCACAAGATACCTTACGCTCACGAATACCCTATATGGTCCCTTGATTGGCATCCGCTTGGCCATATCCTCGCCTCAGGCTCGAACGACAGAGTCACTCGATTCTGGACACGGGCACGACCAGGCGAGGCAGATTCATTCAACGACAGATACCACATTGGTGAAACCGCTGCCGAAGCCCAGGGTACCTATGACCGTCGTAGCGGACGTCGCCAGCGTCAAGAGGAAGAAGAACAAGAAATGGAAGATGAGGCAGATGGCCTTGTCGACCAAAGCATGCCATCCAAAGCCTCTGCCTTCCCCGGAATCCCCGGTCTTCCTCTCCCCAATCCTGGCGGAATCCCAGGTATGGGCAATGCTCCTCCTCCTCCACCATTTGGAAATAATGCTGTCAACATCCCTCCTCCACTACCAGGGATAGATATGAACAATCCCCCAGATCTCGCCAAACTAGCAGAATTGATGAAGAAAGCTGGTATCCCACCACCGCCTATGGGAGG
Source organism: Hymenoscyphus repandus (assembly GCA_001414415.1). Lineage (NCBI taxonomy): Eukaryota > Fungi > Ascomycota > Leotiomycetes > Helotiales > Helotiaceae > Hymenoscyphus > Hymenoscyphus repandus. The sequence continues at coordinate 279,500 of LLCE01000033.1, forward strand.
CGCAAACGCACAGTTCCCTCCCCCTCCCCCGGGCATGCTACCACCAGGACTGCTACCTCCTCCACCAGGAGGCTTTTCGTTGCCACCTGGATTTATTCCTCCGCCGAATATGCCAGCGTCGCCTCCACAATTTGGAGGAATTCCTGGCATGAGTTCTCAGCTGGGGAATGAAGGTGCTAACAACATTAACAGCGGGGGAGCTGGCGCTAGTGTACGAAGACGTGGTCCTTTGCCTAGTCAAGAAGAGAGTTTGCAGATGGAGCAGAGAAAGGGGAAATATACTCGTGCTCGCTAGAGGCCCGAAGTATGAAAATTCCGAGGGAAATGTATAATAGGCCAACTAGCGTCACTATGAGCAACCTCCAGCATGGAGCTAATGTTTTGGAATGACAAAAGAGTCTGCATGGAGACAAAATTATCGTTTTATGCAACATTATGACCTAGAATTATGTGGTATATTGTTGGTAAAGTCTACTACTACATGTGCTCGCTTTGTGGGATATCGAGTCTCGAAAAGTATAATGCATACCTGAAGGTTGTGAAAGTAGAAAACGCCACGCCAAATGCAGATGCTCCCACTCCGTTACTATGCCATGCCAAAGAAATCACAAGGCTCTTGCGAGCACTTCCAACTCTGTATATCTATGCCAATTTCTCAAATATTGAGATCTCTTCTCAGCTCAAACTGAGATCTCCTATGCCAAAGTAAAATCTTACGAAGTCACAAGTGGATTATTCCTTGGGCTGGTCCTCGTAGCTTGCTTTCCCTCCTTCCCAAAAGCCTTTTGCCGATCCGCATACTCCTTAATAACAAGCGCACACACCATATCATCACAAAGTCTCTTCCGTCTCTGCACCGGCAACTTGGTCGCAAACTCTAACCCACTCGCCCTCTCCACCGCCTCCACAGGAACCTCGAAATCAGTAATCGGCTTCGAATTTGGTATCGGCGCATTAGGCAGCACGAATGCTCCTACGGCAACAGGCCCCATCGTCGTACCATCCTCCGCAAAGATAACTTTGTAGAAATGTGTAGGGACGGCGATATTCGGTGGGTTGCCAATAACCTCGTAGGATACCCTCCATTTCCCATCCGTGCTATCGCGTTTAGGAAGATACAATGGCCCAGTTACAATCCTCACAGACGGGTATCTAACCGTCAATCTCCTACAGAAATCCTCAAAATGCGCCCAGTAATCCCTGTTAAAGCCTTCCCCAACCTGCGGGCACATGTTCGACAGGAAGAACGTATCGTTCATAGCCTGCTGGCTCCATTTCGCGTCTGCCGCAGGGACCTGATGTCCGCGATCATAGCCGCTGCGGAAATAGTCCTTGAGTTTCCCTCTGAATTTCTCGGGCACCGCATCGTCTTCAACGAAGACGCTATGTTTGCGGTCGCCGTTGGAGATGGAAAGTGATTCGGGGGTGATATGTTCAGCGACCCAGGAAGGATTTCGCAGGCGGCGATCGTAGGAGGAGACGAGCGCTTGACGGGTTGCGAGGTCTGCGATGGGGCCTGGGAAGCCGTATTGGAAGAGGCCGGCTGGATCGACGGGTGGTAACGCGAGACCTTTATTCGGTATTGGGATGGGCTGAGGGATTGAAGATGGTATTGGAGCTGGAACTGAGGTTGTAGATGTTGCTGATACGACGGTGGATGATGCTACTGCTTGAATTTTCTTTTCTGAACGCGTTGAATACATCGCTGCTGTGACACCGGCTCCTGTAGCTGCAGAGACAGCGGCAATGAGTGCAAGTGTTGATTTTGACATGGTGAAGGAGGGGGCCCCAAGGGCAGCGAACGTGGGATGTATTTATTTGTTGCGAAAGAGAGTGAACGAGGAGCAGCTGGTATTGAAGGTCACGATAGAGACAGTTACGCGCGTGAGGATGGTGGAAGTGATGTTGATGGTACAAGTTAAAGTCACGGGCTGATCTCCAGTCACAGAAATTCTCAGGGGACCTCGGGAGATCTTCGGGTGATGGACTTGACCAAGACAGGTCTTCATCTGCTGATACTCTCTTCGGTATTTCTAAGGCTACTTTTGAAGCAGCAGGCAGTGACATTGTACACGACGAGATGACTATCTTTAGACATGATGAGGCTCGGCCTATTCAGGTGTCGTCTGTCAAGCACGAGGGCTCGCCCAAACATCAACTACACCGAGGGTGGCTCCAGTACCACAAAATTATCAAGCTTTCTTGTGTAGCCGCTCTTCGTGCTTCCGCTTTAAGCTTGACTTGAAGTCTGTATCGTGTTTTTGGGCGTTCGCTGTGCTTTAAGGCTGATTCATTAGGAATCTATGTCCCGGCATTCTACATTTCTGTTGCCGAGATCTCTTGAGTTTTGCCTTGCGGACACAGCTCTACCTTCTCCATCATCCATGGCAGTGAGAATACATGCCCGGCAATTCAGGTTGCTAGTTGGTACTTGGAATTTAATTACATCCAAGAAAGATGTTTCGATATTCAGTGCTTGACAAATTATGTTATGTCGTCCTCTCAACCTGAGGGTACAAGCAGTCTGGACGGTCACTTCATGTCTGGACATTTCTACTCTCTAGGGCAATTTTTGTCCTTACCTTGATCTTGCTTGGTTGCGTGATGTGTTTTTACGTTCTTTTAATGCTTTTTATTTTTGAAACTGATTCCACGCTCAAGAAACAGATATGTGACGACCACTCCCCCCTTCTATAACTCTCTGGCGGTCTCTACCTCTCCTCCAGAGGGAGACTTTGAATGCATACTGGGAAGCGTTCGTATCACAGCTGAAGGCAGGATGCTTCACGTGTGCAAATCACTTAGAGCGAGTCATGAATTTCTACCTGAGTTTGTCTCCGATGTGCAGCATTTTCCTACTGAAATATCCAATGAAGTTATTATTCAACGTCATTTCAACTTGTACTTCGTTGTACTGCGTTGTTTCTCGAGTCCCAAGCAGGGCATATACTTTGTTTTCGGCCAGTACTACAATAAGCATGCACTCTCAACATCGCCTGTACGCTTCTCATAGAGACTCTGCTTACAAGATGCTCTCAAGTTCTGGCTTCTCAGAATTGGAATCCCACTGGAGAATGATGCTTCGATCCTAAATGGTTTCTTTCTTGCTACATGACGCAGAGTATCGAAGTCGCTGGTTGCTTAAGCAACTGCAATTAAACAACACGAGAATCTCAAAATAAAAAGCATCGTAATACTGAGCTGCAATGAACATTTGCTGGCTTCCAATATCTGCTGCTGGATACAGCGTTACTGGAACCAGGTAAGCGAGATTCAACAGTGCTCTCATCAGATCTGATCAGAATCTTAACAGGCCGTTTGCTATACTCTTGTGAGTATCAACAGACAGCACGCGACTAATTCACCGGGCTCAGGCTTGTTCAAGACCGAAACGATTCACTTTATCCTCCCCGCGGTACTTACCTTAACTCCGATGCCGACGTATATCAGTGTCGTTACACCTGCACCATTCAAAACAAATGCTCGGGCAATAAGAGTTGCTGCAACTGAAGAGACTGTATTGCTAACTGGCAGCGGCACATGAAATGATGCTTTGACTACAAGTGCTACAGTAAGGTCCGGGTGACAACACCGGTTTGGACTACGATGAGCAGCGTTGACATGAGGTTGACTTTACATTAGAGAAGGCCGTAGATAGGAGGCATAGTTGCTATTAGGGTATGTGTTGGTTGTAAGGGGGTGGGCAAATGCACATACCTCTGCGAGTCTGTCCAAGGAGATGCTCGAAAGTGGGTTCGCATATGAGGACTAGCAATTGCAGAAGTCCCTGCTCAATGTTCAAGAAATTCAATTTTTGCGATTGAATTTGCGTCTGTATTGAATAGTCCTGAGAGTTCCTGGTCAACCAAAGTGCCTTGATTGGGTTAAATATCGATTTCCCCAATTACACATATCAATTTACAAACTGAAGAATTGGAGGTGAAGCACAAGGTCACATCTCTCATACCAGGTAGAGAGCTTCTGGTCAATGCACCTCATTCTCATTTCAGGGGAAATCAGCATATGTATCACCAATTTGCTCTATCTGGCCATGGAAGATATCGATAAGGCACAAGTGTGCAAAGAAGTCCTAGGAGATCGCTTATGCTTGGAGACCATGGGGATCAAATTGGCGAAATATGGGATCCTCACTGTGAGGTAAATTGATCAGAGAACATGTTGGTGTGGTGTAGAGCTGGTGCGGATCCTAGCAAGGGACCACCAAGACAGATCAGGCCAGCATGCCACTTTAGACCAGCTGACCGAGGTTGATTAAGAATAGTTAGCTAAAGGAATATCTCAACTGTCGTTTTGTGTTGTTGACTTGCGAACTGTTGTCAGGAGTTCCAATGTATAATTGCGAATAGTGTCACTTCACAATTGTGGAAAATCTAATAAACACATTTTCTGCTCCATCTAGCCATCACTATATCTGCTTTGAAAGCAACCGTGTAAATTGCGCACCTTCATCATCTCTTCCAAAGTCCGAAGTCGAATATTGACCTGAACCATTCCCCTATGCTGTGATTCGCTTAGCCATAAGGCTTCAGGGGTGACCGTTCGCTAAACCCAATCTGGAAAATGCTTCTGCAGGGACGTGCGCCATGATGAGAAATCATCATCATTCCATCTTCCATGATTCCAAGCATCTTAACAAAGGAGAGCTTCGGTGGCTCCCCATCACACAATTTAGGGCAGGGTGCAGCAATTATTCATTATGATACTAGGAAAGTTGCTTTCCCATATCGGGTATATTACGTTAGGCTTTACGAAATGCGGTATCATTGCCTGTCAAGATCTTAGTGCGCGTGAGGTACATAATCAGCTCGGCGTTACAGGAGTGACACTCATTTCATTTAAGACTGACGAGCTTGGATCGAGTGGTTTGAGAAAGCGATAAATGAAGTGTTCCCTCCCTCTAAAATTTCATTCTCATTGTTGTCTCACTTCAAAGCATCACTCGTAGTTAATTCTCTCCAAATTTCCAAATCAATTATACCATCAAGTATCTCACATCAATACATTACCATGGCATCGACACCTGTACTCCTCGTCCTTGGCGCAGGAAAGAACATCGGCCTCCACACCGCAAACCTCTTCGCCAATAACGGCTATAAAGTCGCCCTCGCCTCCCGTTCTGGCCTCCCCCTCTCAGAAAGCACTAACGACTTCCTTAACATCAAAGCCGACTTTGCAGACCCCTCATCCCTAAGCACCGTCTTCTCAGAAGTGCAATCCAAACTCGGCGCTCCCAGCGTAGTCGTCTACAATGGTATCCCAACCACATGCCCCAGCCATCAAAATAGTACAGATTCTGACCACAAGCAGCATACGCCTACACCTTCACCCCGGAACCCCTCTCCCAACCCATCGCGGACTTCCACAAATCCATGACCATTAGCATAACCTCAGGTTACGCAGCGCTCAAAGCAGCCGTGGAATCATTCGCCAGCCTCCCAGCGGAGGCCACCAAGACATTCATCTACACCGGCAACAGACTGAATATCGAGCCCATGCCAAAACTCCTCGATCTCGGTGTGGGGAAAGCAGCAGGCGCCCATCTAATTCAGGCTATGAGTATGGCATTTAAGGAAGAGAATTCAAAGTAAACCGTCTTCGTATTGGGAGAGTGTAGGATCGTGCTAATGGGAAATAGTTTCTATTTCGCTGATGAGCGAAAGGCGGATGGGAGTCCAATCGGGCAGATCGTTGGGGGCCAGAATCATGCTGAGTTCTTTCTCAAGCTCGTCAATGAGAAGACGCAAGGACCATGGGATGCGACGTTTGTTGGGAACGAGTTTGTCGATTTTGGTGGAAAGTAAGATTCAAACCCTACGAACCATCAAATATAAGGATAATTCCGCAAAATAAGTATAATAGTACGTCAGAAATTTGACTTCTGTTTCAAGGTCTTTTTTGTTTTCATCGAGTTGTGTGAAAGATATAACTATGTCGTCGTGTACTGCTTTAGCAACAATTGACTTTCATGGCTCCCAGAAAGCCTGAAATCAACGCCGGAAGCAATGGTGGCAAATCTATCAGTACAGTCTTAAACTCGCATCTATGACCACCCCGTTCTCCAGAGAAGTCGACCAATTGTAATCCTCTAACACGCATCCGCACCTACCATCCACCCGAGTTCTTGCTGTTGTTGAACCCTGTCCCTGTAGGTAGAATAGGTCCAGTTCCTCCGTCTCCCCAACTGCCAGCCGAGATCACAGTCTCAGTCTGCCATGGCTTGTCCTTGCTGGCCCCCATAGAAAAACTGTTGACTCGTCCATGAGAGTTGTCGATATTGTTATTCCAGCCACTTCCGCTGGAATTATTATTCCGTCCACTGCCACCAAGCTTTTTGGCGCTGTTGTTGTTGCTGCCGCCTTGGGCCGCTGACATATCACCCCATGCCGCAGGTGTCTCAAGGGCACCCCATCTCTCGTCCGAATTGTTATTGCCTCCATTATTGTTGTTATTGCTCGAGTTGTTGTTCCAACTTACCCCCGAATTGTTGTTGTCATTGCTTGAATTATTGTTCCAGCCACCAGAGTTGTTATCATCGTTGTTGCCCAAACTGTTATTGAGATTGTCTCCGGAGTTGTTGCTATTACCATTGAATTCGTTGTTCCAATCCCCACCAGAGGTGTCGATATTGCTAGCATCGTTGCCCCATCCGGAGCCAGAATTGCAATTGTTATTATTATTGTGGTTGCCTGAGTTATTATTGCCATTAATACCATTAGATTCATTGTTCCAGCCGCTGCCAGAGTTGCCATTACAGTTGTTCTGGCCCGATTCGTTATTCCATCCACCACCAGCAGTATTATTGTTATTAAATGAATCGTTGCAGTCTTGATCACCTCTATTCCAGCTGTTCTGGTTTCCCCGTGAACTTTGATTATTGCTGTTACCGTTTCGCCATGGCTTAGCTTGGGCACAATTGTTCTGTCGAGGAGTGTTCCTGTTACTCGAATTCTGATTGTTGTTGTTACCGCCCTGGTTCAGCCATGCTGGCGAGTTGTGAGGTTGACTATTGAAATTCTGATTGTTATTGCCGCTGTTATTCTGCCAAGATGTTGCAGGGGAGTTGCCCGGACCATTTTTGGTATTCGGGTTATTCCCATTTGAATTGTTCTGCCCCGATGGAGACTTGTTGAAGTTCGAATTACTATTATTACCGCCGGCGTTTTGCGATAATGAAGCATTGTTGCTCAAATTCGAAGTTTTCACACCAGCATTACTCTGCACCGCTGGGGACATGCCATTGCTGTTACCCGGGTTCTGATTATTATCATTCCAACCAGAGCCAGAATTGTTATTGCCCGAGTTCTGATTGTTATCATCGTTCCAGCCAGAGTCAGAGTTGTCATTTCCCGAAGTCTCATTGTTATTGCCATCGTTCCAGCCTGATCCAGAGTTGTTGATGTCTCCATTCCCACCAAAGCTGCAATCGATATTGCTGCTATCGTTATCAGAGGGACCGTCATTCACCCAGCCTCCAGGCATCGCTCCTTGCATCATGTTATCGGCCTCTTCTTGGGTCAAGGTCTGCCAGCCATTATTTGGAGTTCCAGGAGCTGCTTGAGGCTGAGATCCTCCTTGAGGCGAGTTGAAATGAACGTTGCTGCCACTGGATTTTCGCTGATTGTTGTTTGCGTTGAAATTCATCGGCTGGGGATTCATAGTAGAGCTTCCGTGAGGCTGCGCATGATATTGTAGACCTGATGTGGGCATTGCAGTTTGCATAGGAGGAGGTCCTCCAGGTATTTGGGTTGGTTCTGTCATGAATTGCCCAGCATGCGGCGGGTACGTACCTATGGGCATCGGAGGATGAGGAATAATCGTCGCGTACGGATTGCCATACTGTGGGCCGTGATAGACGCGTAGAACTCCTGTCTTTGCGCAGTAGAAAGCATTTGGCCGCGGATCTGATGGACCCTCGATGACATCTTCGCGCATGATAACCTCAGCTTTCACAGGCTGGATAATCTGAGGGCTTTGACCCTGCATGATTAGATATCGAAAGGCGAAGTTTGGAAGCGTCTGTTTGGAATTTGGTTGATGGTGTATTCTTTGCGCATCGTTGCTGTTGCGCTGCGTACTCTGGTTTGTTCCTTGGTTGGGGTGTGCGGAGTCGAGATGACCGCTTGACCTTTGACCATCACGAGTTCCGATGGAAACTGGATTTCGATAGTTGTTGTCTAGTTTCCCCCGCCGGCGACCGCTATCCTGAGTTGAATGTTGATTTTGCGCTTGAAATTGCTTCTGATATGTATGACTGGAATGCTGATGACTCTGTTGTCGTTGGCTTCTATCATGTGTGATATATTGGGATTCGGGCACTTCTCGGCCGATAACTCCTCCCAACCTTTGGCCGACAAGTGGACTTCGAATTTCAAGATATTCGGCCCTGATCCCTCGATTCTTAAGAGTGTTCTCTCTCGTAAGAGCATCGACGCATCGATTACCCTGTTTTTCTCCGGTGGGTCTAGTCTCCTTGATATCACTGCTAGGTTTGAGGCATGATCTTCGTCTTGACTCAGCAGCGGTTAATCCCACGTTCAGTCCTTGATCTCTCTTCTGAGGTTTCTCTTTTTTCGAAGTGAGAGCTGGCTTTAAGTCCTTTGAACGCTTCTTTCTAACAATCTTAATCGTCGTTGTTCGAGAAGAATAGCCTTCCGAGGAGGAAGATATTGGGTCATAATCGATTTCGGAAAATTGGAGGGTGAAGTTGCGTCCTCGAGAAGGATTCAGGTTTAAAGTGTCATTAGTAGATTTCTTTGACTTCAATGGCTTTTTGATTTCTGTCTTGGCCGGTCCCTCCGTCTTCTTTTCTGGCTTTTCCGTTCTCCACTCCTTGGTGTCTATCTTTGCTGCCTTGATGTCTGGGCTAGGACTTGGTTTAGGAGCTTCATTTACTGCCGCTTGAGGGAGCGGCTTTAGGATTAACTTGGAGATTTCGGTCCCTGTTACCCATTCCAGCAACGAGTCGGGATAACGAACACCTGCCGCCCGCATAATTCACTTATTTGTCGCTTAGCTGTTGCGCTGTCTAGTGTTGGTTAAATAATACTTGCTCCTTTGTTAGTCTCACAGTCGCTGTAGCTGTCTAATATAGCACAGTTAACTTGGAAATGATATTTATGAGTGAAATATACTTGGGATATGGGAAGTTGAATAGTTGTGGGAGTGGTGTAAAATGCTGTGAGTTGGTTGTTGTGAAAGATATGAAGTGTTCAGTCGTCTAGTAAAATGTCTATAGGACAACGAATCACAGTCCAGCAAGGTGTTATTATATCAGGCCTAGTGAATAAACACAATAAGACCGGAGTAATTCATGGATACACCCAGTGGGTAGTTGTTGGGATGTCTGTGAATAACGAGCTTGTAGACAATGGAAGATCGAGTGAGGAGATCTGAATAAGTCATTAGTCAGGTATGTAAAGCACAAACGTATTTTAAAGGGATTGACTGGTGTCCTAAGGATCAACTTTGGGGGACCTAACCACTTATCAAAGTCGAAACTCCATGGTCCTATTACAATAGACGACGCCCAGATAAAGTTTGACAAGGTTATGTGATACAGGATAGACACTAAAGTATAGTCGTGATATACTAGGTACCATCAAGAACTTCAACATACAGAAGATTTGAACAGTAGCACGACAATTTGTTGTAGTATTCGAGAGCTGAGCGCCTAGGTAGAAGACCGTCATATGAAGTTTCAGGTTGTTTGCTGCCCCAGATAATGCATTGGATTGACACATGGAAATGACTGCCGAGAGAGCGAACATCAAGTTGATTTGCAGGAATCAGAGACAGTCTCTTTATGAATAACCAGCTAGTGACATCAGTATTGATTGACCACCAATGGCTTGAACATGCAGAGAAGTTGCAAGGTGCTCAGAAGATTTCCTTGTGGTGCAATTTGGAGTCGACGTCCAGGTCCGTTGGCTGCGAGCTGTGACTGTGACCATTCGCCGGGTTTGAGGGTTGCAACAAGTTGCTGTACTATTCAGAGTTTTCCCCTTGTCACCAATTATCAGCGCGATTGGGTGTGACAAGCTTAGTCGGGATACTGAACAATATGTTGGTCTGGAGCATGACCGTAGTTGAAATAGTGAGGACGCAACTCTGAGCTCTAGGCGGGTTGTGTTGACATGAGTACCTTGGTAGCTCCTTCCTCACCTGGCCACGAAGTACAAAACCGCCTGTACGCGAACATACACAGATTGAAACAAAATAATATCTCCCTTAAGCACTGCCATACTGAAAGATCAACCTAATAATACCACACTCTCAAACATATTTTTGTTTTGCGATCAGGAATGATCCTTATGTTGACACCGACGGCATAGAAAATTTGCACAATTGTGCATCTAGAACCAAATTCGAATTTCCAACATTCCAAGCATGGAACCAACTCAAAGTAGCTTACTTTCCTGCGCTTCACTGCTAACGTGTCTCTCTTCTAGGCCAAGATGTTATGTATGGAATCCTATGGATTTAGTATCCATCTCAGCGTAACCAACGCTAGTGGAGCAAATTGTCACCAAACGCGATACTCGCCCTGCGCGGGACTATATGCCGGTAGACGCTCTCTAGTCATGGATGAACACATCTTGATGAGGGAAATGGCCGTGCACCTCAAGTCCTATGAGTGGGGTTTCAAATGATTGATATCCAAAGAGGCCGCATACGAAACTCATAGCTTGGCTCTCTCCTTCAACTCTTGCTCGCTCCATCTCCGACTTACCACCATACCTCTCCAGTATGACCAGACTCCTGACAAACCTGCCAGTGGTGGGCAGAGTAGCAATAACCACGCCCACCATCGAGGACTTTTCCCTCTTACCGTCTCCATGACCTTCGCCAATTCCTTCTTCAGCTCTTCCTTCCCTTCATCATTCCACACGACCAAACCTCTTCCAGCTTCTTGTTCCATAAATTCTGCTCTCCTGGCCTTCACCCTCACATCCCCTTGACTCCGGACTCTGTTCTCAGCATCTTCAGCACTCAGGTGCGGGTCGCGTTCCCTAAGCCTGCGCATTTGTACAGCTGGATCTTTCACTGCAACCACTAGAACTATGCCACAGATTGTATCCAGACTACTTTCGAAGAGTAAGGGAACATCAAGAACGACTGCCCAGCATCCTTTCAAGTAGCAAAACAGTAGCTGTTTGTACATCTCCATTCTGACGGCCGGATGAACGATACCATTGAGGACTTTTCGATCCTGCTTTCTCTCCTCGCTATCTCCGAATACTCTCCTCCCCAGTGCTGGCCGATTCAAAGGTGCACCTTTGGGAAATTTCGCCGTGTCGTATTCGGAGGGAGGGAGGAGCAGATCTGGAGTCGTGGATAGGAAATGCTTGCATATCGCATTGTAACCCGACGTGCCTGGCTCAACTACTTTTCTCGCGATGATATCGGCATCGATTATGGGGAGAGAATATGGTGGGGAAGAGAGGATGGAGGAAACGGTCGATTTGCCAGTTGCAATTGAGCCCGTGAGGCCTAGAAGTAGCATGATTTGGCAGTAAAATTTCGATCGATCTTGGTGTCCAAGTGTCAAAGATGACAGAAGTTTGGGGTCGAGGGTGCCGATATTGAGGAAAATGAAGTGAGGTGGAATGATTCACTCATGGAGTGATTGCGAGATCGAGGAGCTCGGGTTACCGAGGGTCGGGGAATGTTCCGCCGAGCCGAAGAGCTCAAAACCTTAAACAAGCTTGAACAACTCCAACCAATTTTGGGCTTGTCAGCAAAATATCTATCAAATAAAAGAGCAGCGATTTACTTTCTGCATCGCATATCTCTCTGAGCCGTGTGTGTAAAATACTTCCTCGCTCAGATGATTTGGCTAACTACTACCACCCTCAGTCCTTGTATACAATGTGCTTGGGCTCATGGGACCAGCGGATGGTCTCCCAATTGCGCACCTTTTCATGCAAAGAATCTTTGGCAACACATTCTGGCACCCTCTCAACTTGCTATTCAGGCTTACATTGCAGTTGCAAAGGACTATACCGGTCTAGGAGTACCAAAGACGGCTACTAGTAATGCGAACCTTCATGAGTATCTCCCACTTCCTAACCACGCAAACGACATGTTCTTTTCCGTTCAAGCAGCTAGAACCGCCATTCCAGAGCTATCTTCACCCTTCGTTATTGCCCTCGAGGCGAATTGCGAAATGGGAAACTCTGGTTAGCATTAGGATTCTAATATAAATAACTATACCGCCAGTCTTCGACGGAAATTTTCCTGGACTAACGCTAGTAGTTCACTATGATACAGATATCTACCTTCTCAAGATGTACGCAGCGTTCATACCTGTGGTCTTGCTTTCATTGCTGGGAAATCTGTATTTTACGGCTCTCAAATACAATCAATATAAGCCAATCGAAGATTAGATGTGGCATGTTTACTTACATGTCAGTCGTCTTGCTTAGAGATGCATACCGTCCATCAACAGACTTTGATAATAATGATATCATCAGCAATTTGCCTGTTAATCCAACCATGTACCACTACTTTCATGCCAAATTCTTCGTAGGCTTCTGATTGCACTAATGAAGCACAGCCATCTGACGTGCCAATGACATATCCCAAATCCCAGTATTCACAAAATTATTATGACCAAGGCTTTTTCATTGAGTTTCACTCTTCATCTGCTTCCCAAATATGCTCCTCTTGGTATTGAATTGAGAGATCGTGAGCTGGTCTGAAAAAGGGGCTTAGGCGAAGGCTGACTTATCTCTTCAAGATCACCGCATCCGTCCCACATACAAACCGGCACACTCTTTTCTCTTGGATTTGTATGGTGACAAAGGAGAAGTATAATGGTATGGTAGTCTATAATAAGCTTTGCCTATTGTCTATATGGGATATATGTTCGAAGTTCCTCCCAACTGATGTATTTGCTGATTTGTTGAAAAAAAGCCAAGTAAGACCACCAAGTTCACAACACAAACGAGTGCGCCCAAAGTTGCCCTTGCATCCAAGTCTGCTGCAAATGTAACGGCTATAATTTGAAGTTAGTCTCGGCAAATTCAGAGGATGGAGGAGCTTGCCTGATCGCTTTGCGCGCTTCGCATTTTCGAGGCCCTTTTCAAAGCTAAATGATCGAGCCGCTCTTTTTAACGGTCTTGGCTCCGGATCATTTTCAGAATCTGACACTAACATACAGGTTAGTCTGATTGCCATAAAAAAGTCAAGACAATGAACTAGCCATGCCGCGAAGATTCCTCACATAAACTTGCTTCGGCCTTGAAGGTTGTACTAATTGCCGAGAACCTCCAGTCTGCGGCACCTTTAACCACCTGCAGCAATTCATTTGCTACTTCAGAGTGCATGTTTTCGGAAATGGTGTTCTCAAGTTCTGATAATTCTTTCTCCAATCTCGAAACGCCGAACCGGAGATCCGTTGCTCTTTTGCTTAGGCTTATTTTAAGAGTTTTTGGAAATTTTTGACTGTACACTTCGTTCGCCACTTGGATTTTGCTCTCCTTTGAAACTCTCGCCTCCCTTAGAGGGGAGTCTATAGGCTCAGCATCCTCTGCTTTTAAGGCCTTAGAACTGAGAAACTTTAGTGAAGCCCTCCATTTCGTTTCCACGGCAGGCTTCTTAAAGTATTTGAAAATTTGCAACTCTCGCCACTTCATCACAGTCATCTGATCCTCTAGTGTATGTACACAAACCATAGAGTCAAGTGCATAAAGCTCTTGCATTATGTTCCAGATTCTCATGCCGAGTATAGGGTTCTGAAGGAATATTTCCCCAATTGAAATCTCTTCGAGAGAAGCGATCTCAAGGGGTGTCCCACTGTCAGGAAGTTGTGCTATCCATTTGTCGATACGATTGTCCCATTCCGGTTTTATGCTGCATGACTCCAAGAAAATATTTCTGTCTTCTGTATCTGTATCTGTGCTTGTCGTTTTGAACTGATATTGTTCTTCAGTAAGTTTTCGTCGAGCCATGGTTGTCGCAATATCAACATAGGTTGAGCGGTCAATTTTATGTGATGACATGGTCGGTGAATGTTTTAGTTGGATGGAGTTATTCAGAAAATGTCAAATTACTAACAAAATCGACGTCCCTTCCTATAATGTAGTGAACGCAATCTTGTGTCACACACCTCGTTTATGATCTACGGCGGATGACAGCACCTTCCGCTGTACAGTAGGCATCTGTGTGGCGATGAGCGCCTAGCTGATTAGTTTCATTGCGCTGAAATTGAGGCTACGCGAAACGAGGGTGTGCTCGTTGTCTCACTGACCGAAGAACCTCAAAGGAGAAGTGAGGTGCAGCAACCCCACAACCTGGGCATTGTTCTGGTAAAACAAGGCAAGTTGTGTGCCGCATGTACGGTAAGCATGCCCATTATCGCCCAATGGGCTGGAACTACACTGTCAGTGGTCCTTGGCGGGAAAGCCTTAATATCATACAAAAGAATACATAGTATTGGAATTGTCTGATAAAGTCTTATCATCAATAGTAATTTTCGCGGATTTCGAGGGTTGACTCGAATTATCAACTAGAGAATTATCGGAACTCCCCTAACCATAATTTGCCTCGTTCAGCGCAGTTGCAAGAGTACATGACATCTTGATTCCTCATTCGTTTGGAAGCGGTTGTGCGGTATGCGCACCAATTTTTTAGTTGGTAGCCTGCAATTTTGTACGGTGGTACTTGTGTTAGCTACCAGTCTTTGCGAGAAGATATGCCAAAGTCACCCTTTCTCATGTAGTGAATCGAGAAACACATCATAATCGGCAGTGTAATGGCACATTAATGAGGCTCAGTGAAGAAAATCTGTCGCTATGTTGGTCGCGATCATGAATTGAAGAACATTAGGGAAGAGCAAGTAGCACAGTAAGCCTCACAACACAGCCGTAGATTGTTGTCTATCATAAACGAAGGGGAATATTCTACCTTCCCAAAAAGCCTAAGGATTGCCGAATAATCGATGCTTCCATACCAAGTCTTTCGGTGACCATCGTTGCGACTGAGCCTCGATTTGGCCTGGTGGCGTGTTCACAACCCTTCATGATAAAGTCCTGGCTGGCATGCGTCAACCTCTTCGTTAGCAAGGCTTAATCTCTTCTATGGTTTTTTCTTCATCATCTCTCGTTGAAATGGTCAATGTTACAGCAATTGCTAATATGACCTCCAGGTTTTAGGATGCGTGTTGAATGTTTTGCAGCAGAGCATTTTTTAGGAGCAAAGCTCTTATTAGGCTCAGTGCAATCATCAACAAACACAAAGTCGATCAATTAAGCCGTTAAACTGCTAATAATCTAATAATATAAGTTTATTTCTTTCGTTTTCTGTGATTTCAGAATATTGCTAGTATCCAGTTCTCGCTCGGAAAGTGAGCGCGTGCATTCTAGGCACACTGAAGTGCTAGTCTAGAAACTCTAAACTAGGTTTCATTTAGTAAAACGAGTATACTGATTATTCTCCTAGTATATTTAAGCTCATTGTCCTAGAAATAGAAGGGCAATCTAGTAGATTGTCTTATGATATCTAGGAGCATTAAGGAGTAGTATACGCACACTTTTGACCTAAGGCCTTACATAAAATCTCGAACTGATATGAATCATTCGTGGGTTTTTTGAGGATAATAGCTAGGTTTCAGCTACAAAGTGTATTGTGGCTAAGTTGAACCTTTTCCTACTTAACCACCTATTCTAAGCATTTCTTAAAGTATATCTTTGTCCAGCTTAGCCAAAAAGCTATGTTTGGCGCAAGATTTCCCCCCCTTTTTTTTTCTTTCTTTTTTTCTTCTTGAAATCTCACATTTAACTAAATTTATACTGTGTTTAGCCTGAGTGTTTGAATGGTATAGACTGAAATGTTTGCGAATCCTGTCGCGCCAAAATTCTGCTCATTGATCTGAAATATGGGAGGTACCATACTTTTGCGACCACACCCAATTCAGAACTATGCTTCAAGCCACTGCTTTAATCTACTTTCGTGGGGGCCACCACCATATGCGGCTGGCTAGGAATCTTCGGCATACGCACCCCGTCTCCCCTTTGGTAAATTTGAGACGTAACATTTCAAGGATTTCGCGAAACCATCCTTCTTCGACCTCAGAGTCGCAATGTTTGCTGATCATGATTTCACATGCCAATATTAATAGTAAATATAAGCGCTCATATGTTCGCTTCAGCTAGGAGTCATTAAGACATTATTCTTGATATTTTCGATCAAATTTACGGCCAAAATGAACGGCGCTATAGGAGAGCAAGAGAATCAATCTAGATCTGTTGTCGCGAAGAAAGTCCTCTCCGCCATTCGTAAGGGTTTAGTAAAAGAATCGCCGCAGAAGGGATTTAAGTACCAGACCATCGACTACGATAATCATATCCGAGTTCTCAAAATTTACAAAGGAGCCGCAGACTCGAATTTACAATGTCGTCTCATACCATGTCCTTTCCAAGATTCAGCAGATTGGCAAGGTTTACCAAAAATACCGGAATACTCTAAATATGTCGCACTTTCGTATTACTGGGGAATCGATGAGGCCAGCAATCTAGTAGAGATGTACGACAATGACGACGCCCAAGGCGTATGGGGACATCATTCGCCTAGTAAATATATTGCTGGAGTTGGCGGGTCATTTCTGATACAGGACAACCTGAACAAAGCCCTTCGTCATCTTCGGTCTGCCGATGAGGACGTATACGTTTGGACTGACGCCTTGTGTATCAATCAAGGGGACAAAGAAGAGAGAGCAGCACAAGTTTCGCACATGCACAAAGTATACGTGCAAGCCCACGATGTCTGTATATGGCTGAGGGAAGGAGAAGAGAAAGAAAATAGTGCAACATTCGAATTTTTGAGAGATATTCTCGATCTGAAGCGATTGGACGAGTTCTTCGCCAGGCTTGAACTTTCAATGAATGACAGCCAAGAAGAAGTAAATTGGATAGGGTGGGATTCCTGTCTACGGGTCATCAAATTGATGCAATGCGACTACTTCAGCCGCCGTTGGGTTGTTCAAGAGCTTGCACTAGCTACCAAGAAGCATGTTCGATGTGGGAGTTGTAAAATGGATTGGGAGGACTTCGCCGACGCAATTGCCTTGTTCATAACAAAGCATGAGCACATCAAAAGAGCATCAAAGGAAACTCAAAGCTATCAGCAATCAACAGAGAACACTGAACACAGTCTCGGTGATTTAGATGTCCGAGCTTTGGGCGCGAATGTATTAGTCGATACTACAAGCACTCTCTTTCGGCGATCCAATGAAGGTAAGATCATGCAGCGCTTGATTAGTCTAGAGCAATTGGTCTCATCAATGTTGCTACCTTTCGAAGCGACAGATCCTCGAGATACCGTGTTCGCTGTCTTACAGATAGCAAAGGACACAACACAGGAGAACAATCATTCTGTACTCGGTAGACAGAGTGCGTTTGACTGGATAAGATGGCTCAAGATACTGATCTGCATAGCTCTTTTAGTGCTCCCATTACTCATAGGCTGGTTCTGGATAATATGGGTCTCCTCCACTGAGGTCTTGTACAAAGGGGCGGTCTTGGTCATCGATTGGTCGTTGTCGATCTTAACCATACCATATCTCATCGGTAACAGAAAACGGGATAACACCAAGATGAAGGAAGTTCTGGACAGGCGTTTAAAGCCAAATTATAAGAAAAGTCTGACAGATATATGGGCTGGCTTCATCGAGTATTGCATTGAGCAGTCGGGCTCCCTTGATATTCTTTGTAGGCACTGGGCACCAGGAGCGGAGGATCAACTTCCATCCTGGATACTCACCATTGACGGCCACGCTTACGCTAAACGTAAAGAGACTTATCATAGCAGAGTCAAAGCAGATAGCTTGGTTGGTGATGGGTCTGGACACAACGGGACTTATCGTGCATCTGGAAAGTTGCCGCCTGAATACAAATTCGGAAAGAGGGAGGTTTCAGAACCAGAACAGGACGACGTGCCCAAGAAACATCGACCGAAATACGCACAACCTTCCCCATCTTCCTCAGAAATATATGAATCAGAGTTTGATGGAAAGCTTAAGGTCAGAGGGTTCAAACTTGGCGAAATAACTAAGTCTAAATCTTGGACCGGGGGGAATGTTGCTGTAACAGATCTAAAGCTTCTGGGCTGGTCAACACAATCGAAGGTAAGAGACTCAGATGTTGATCAGCTTTGGAGAACGCTTGTTGCAAATCGAGGACTAGATGGACGTGGTCCTGCAAAGAGCTGGTATCGTCGAGCATGCCTTGCTTGCCTCGATTGGCATAAGACCCAGAAAAAAGCATTCTTCAGCATCGCAGAACTTCGGAAACATAAGGATACACCGCAGTGTAAAATTGAATTCCTGGATCGTGTAGAGCAGGTCGTTTGGGGTAGAAAGGTTTTCACAGCCGATCGAGCAGTTTTTCCTCCGCACGAAAATAGAGAAGGGAGGAAGCGAAAGTTAGTAGGCATGGCACCCAGCGATGCACATGAAGGCAACATAATTTGCATTTTGTTCGGTTGTTCGGTGCCGGTTATATTGAAGGCAACGAAAATTCCGACAGAGTACACATTTGTGGGAGAGTGTTATGCTGATGGGATGATGGATGGAGAAGCTGTCGAAGACCCCTCATTCATGGAGACGACGGAGTGGTTCACATTAGTCTGACTGCATATCTGTAGATGGCCTTGACCGAGTTTGCTTGTAAGTTGTGGCGTATGAAGAACAATAAAGGTGTAATCATATGATGCTTCGATGATTGTGCCCATAGTCCTCAGTCTTAGATGCTGCCGACCCCTTTGTTCAGATCAACCATCTCACGAGGACTTCACCCTCAAAATTCACATCCCCACAACTTCTCCAAAACACCCGAACCCCTTACCTCACACGAATGCATAAAGTCTCATGATTCTTGAACACTGTTTGTCACATCTCCTTTTGTCGACTCCGACAAACTAATGCACCAAGCTGGGGAACTAGCAGTTGGATCCTTCCCAATGTTAGTTTCTTTTATCGTTAAAAATGGGAGCTTTTATTTCTTCCCAATTTGGGAGAGACATCATGCACAATTCCGGCTTGTACTGTATGATTCTAAGTATTAATCACTTTGATTTCACCTAAGACTATGTACACAAGGGCTGGTTCTTTGAGCTAGGCTATGCAAAGAAAGAGTGACCGGTTTCGAACCTAGTAACTAACGTCATGTACACTATCCTGCCATTTATGATCCTTTCCAAATCCTGAGATACATCTTCTACTAAATTGTGAAAAGCACCGCTGCGATTCCAACAGTCAATGATATTCCAAAAATAGACACATATCTATCTGTAGCACCCTGGCTGAAAGGTGGAAGTGTTCCCGTTGGAGTTGAGTTGGTAGATGTGTTGCCAGTAGGAGACGCAGTAGCAATCGAAGAGCCGACATCGTCCGTAAAACTTGGCAGTGGGATTAAATTGGTGACAGAACTTGTCGAAGCAGTGGAACCGGGCGTGCCAATGGCGGTTGTTGAAAGGAAACCATTGCACAATCCGTTATTGCAAGTGTTATAAGCACACTGCGAGTCGGAAGAGCAAGAGCCTTGGAAGTTCCCGCATCGTGGAATTAGCCCGGAGTTTGTCGCGTAGCAGTCGGCTCCATTGGCACATTGTCCTGGGAGAGTAGGGGAGCATGCATCTCCCAAAGCACCAGTTCCGTTGGTAGCGAACCCACCGCAGAGCCCATTTTGGCAAGTGTTGGTAGCACATTGAGCGTTGTTGCTACAAGAGGCCTGAAAAGAACCGCAAGTTGTGATGGTCATGGCAGTTACACCATAGCATTGAGCTCCATAGACGCAGGGCGAAATATCCGAAGGATTACATTGGTTGCCTAAGAAAATAGAACCAGGACGGATGCTCCCTGTAGGCTGAGCTGCAATTCCTGTGGTCTGACCGGCAGTTGATGAGTAAACTGATAGTACGCTTGATACACTGGATGCGATACTTGCAGTATCGAGGGTTGATGATGCGGTCTCTGCAGCCGGTGTTACCGAGGATACAGAAATGCTCGGTCCAATTGATACTTGGGGAATAGCCTAAGAGCAGTCAGATATTTCAATGATAGGATGTAAAGCATTTTGACTTACTAGTACACTCGTAGCAACTAAGGCCATTGCAGCCGGGATCAGAGGGGATGCAGGACGCATATTGAGCATTTGTTAAAGCAAGCGAAAGTGAGGGAGGATAAGCTGTAGTATCTTGATTTTGAAATGTTCTCAGAAGAATTCTAAAGCGAGAGCTAGGTTCTTAAAGAATGATGTTTGAGAAACAGTTGTGGAGAGAGCTGAGTTTTGTATCTTATAGATGTGGGACCGACGCGGTCTTTGGTGTTCAACCAAGGAACTAGGGTAGTACGAGCTACAACTCTATCCGTGGCAAACTCTCGTGTTATTTCGAGCATTGCCAAGACACTTACTTTCGCTGTTAGCATAAACGTGGAGACAAGCTAAGCAAAACTCCCTGTACTCTTAATGCCGATCATATATGAAGATCAATTGTGCCGAAGGAAGGGAGAATATCGTTTTGATTCATCCTTCCGGAAAGACAAATTC
The DNA here is from genome assembly GCA_001414415.1 of Hymenoscyphus repandus. Lineage (NCBI taxonomy): Eukaryota > Fungi > Ascomycota > Leotiomycetes > Helotiales > Helotiaceae > Hymenoscyphus > Hymenoscyphus repandus. The sequence continues at coordinate 300,067 of LLCE01000033.1, forward strand.
GAATTGTAAACAAGTCTCTTTACTAAGGATCAAGCACCTCCTCATGGTGAACAAAACTTGAAGGCTTGCATGCCGAATGCTGTAGCAACAAGTGACCTCCCGTCATGGTGTGGTGGTTGGTGTGGTGACGAGCTTAGTGGCCGAGAAGCGCAATACGAGGTCAAGTGTGACGGACAATAACTAGAGCTTTTAGCTAAGTAAGAGAGCAGGTCAAAATTCTATGTACACTAATCTTTGATGCTCCTAGGCATTGTAAGACAATTTGTTTTAATGTCCTTATATTCCTGAGGGAATGAGCTGACATGTCCTGGGTAGGATAGGAGAATGTGTTTTATCTTCTCCTAAAACGTTAAGCTCTTTGGCTAAAGTGCCTGTAGGTACACAGAACTTTGTCCCACTTTCTTAGAACATGGTGCAGTTATACTTGTTTCCTAAGCGATGTTTTCTTGGGCCGTTCGTGTTGAAATGACGTTTCACCTCTTGGAGTTGGGGGGCGATCTATGCACGGACCAATTTGGGATCTGTGTCGAGCTCCGCACTTGATCCCTTCTTCCTTGTCAAGACGATCTTAAATCACTCAACATTATTATACTTCTACATCCTAAGAACTAGAATCGTATTATTTCACCACAAGGAGCTCAAATATATAATATACGAGGTCACTGACAGCTGCAAGACTCACAAAAAACATCATGGTTCGAAACACCTCTTCAAGTGCCGTCGATGATGTTCACAGCACAAAGCAGCTAATCGATCTTCGTATTATCACTCATAACATTCGCTATGCAACAGAAAATCCCTTCGAAGGCGAACAACCATGGCCAATCAGACGTCCCAAATTATGTTCACAGCTTGTATTCAGTACAATTGCTATCCCCGCCACTTTCATCTGCCTCCAAGAAGTTCTCCATCTACAACTTGTTGATGTTCTCGAATATCTTAATGCCTCATCGCCACAGAAAGAATGGAACTACATTGGTGTAGGACGTGACGATGGGAAGCAAGAGGGGGAGTACTCTCCAATCTTCTATCGACGAGCGATCTGGAAGCTACTCGAATGGAGGACTCTCTGGCTGAGTGAAACTCCTACAAGACCCTCAAAGGGTTGGGATGCAGCGAGTATCAGAATAATCACTATCGGAAGTTTCATGCATATTCAGTCCGGAAAGCATGTCCTTGTGATGAACACTCACTTTGATGATCAAGGTGCAAAGTCTCGTCAGGAGAGTGCGAAATTGATACTAGCAACCATCAAATCCGAAACAGAAACTCATAAGTTCTCAACCGTTGTTCTAGCTGGCGATTTTAACAGTCCTCCTGACGATAGTGCCTATCAAATTATGACAGAATCTCAATCGAGTATGGCTGATACCAGCACCTTAGTTCCACAAGATCAGCATTACGGAAATGTATTGACATTCACATCTTTCGGTTATGTCGACAATGATCCATCTCGAATAGACTTCATCTTTCTCAGAAAGAAGGATAATGTTGTTTGTCGTACTTTTGCAGTCCTTGCTAATAAGTTCGATGACGAAGTCTACTTGTCAGACCACAGAGCTGTTGTGACTGACTTGCAACTTTGAGGTCGATAAAATATATTGGCAAGCAACAGAATATAACAAAAAAGAGGAGGAGCGAAGAGCATGCTGTGAGTAGAAATTATTGGCTCTGAATCATCTAAGAAACTCTACACCTTCTGCACACCTATGGCTCTCCTAGTAGTTAATCAAGTTTGTTGCTTTAGAGAGGTATGAAATACACTTTTGCTTCTCATATACTTTCCTAAGCAATAAATTCAGCCATTGGGGAGTGTCGTGTCCTCCAACGAACAGTTTATGCCAAGACCAACCTGCTTACTCAGGAACACAGTTTGGATTTGCACCAATTAAATCGGATCAGCGGGGATTTCTTGCCGGATGTACGGCCTTTCACTTCCTCTCCTATATCCGCTCCAACATATCCAGACTGCAATTGCCATCCAACAATCACTCATCGATATCGATATTCTCCCTCGAAACCATCACTCGTCATCTTTAATATGGAAGCCAGCTCGCCTCCTAAGCTACGGAATGCTCGTGAGTGCTCGAATTTCAATCAACTTAATTTGCCCGTCAAAGTGTTAACGTCTCTGGTTGCTCTACATTTTGTCATCACTTTGCTGGGTTGGATAGTAGAACATCTTGTGGTTTGAAGGGTGGCTTCGTTTCATTATTCAGTCATCTTATTAGCTCAAGGGATTGTAAAGTTCATATGTTCTATGCTCTCCTTAAGAACTGTTCAAGACCGTTGATCTGATAGGTATTAGAGAAGATGGCATCAACCTCTTTCTCTATTGACCAACTGAAGGGAACGTATATGATTATTTGGCTTTTCCTTAGACTATCGGGCTCAACCTCTTTCACAGATAACCATCAACTCAATTAGTGCGTAGTGAAAGCTAATTGATGTTACTACCTGAAGGCGCCTGCGAGGCTTGTCGAGCAAGCAAGAGCAAATGTATTTTCCGGCCACAGAGCGTAGTCTGCCAAAAATGCGAACAGCATAGCGGTCGTTGCATTGTACGAACAAAGGCTCGACCTATGAGAACACGAAATGCGTATGTTATCACATCCTCTTATTGTTATCCTTCGTTAATTTCTACTTAGCCGCACTACCGCAAATGCCGAGCAACATCCCTCTCCGGAATTAAAAGATGAGTTCTCGCTAAATCTACCTTACGTCGTTGTTCCAGATACTCGAGAGGCCATGGTTGCACTACACGGCCGACACAAACATATTTTCAACGGTGATACAATGCCCGAGAAACAACCTTGTCTAGACAATTCCTCGCCTATTCCAAAACAATTAGCGCCACGGACACTAAGCCTCAAAGATGCAGAATCACTATTATCGACATATAGAACCAAGGCGGCGTTCTTCCCATTCGTGCCATTACCAGAAGATTCTACGATTCCGTCGTTAGCTAGGAAATCTCCTTTCCTGCTTCTAGCTATATTGACAAGCGGTTCAATTGGCTTCCCGAAGCTGTTTCATCAGATTGACCATGAATTTAGACGTATACTTAGTGCGAAGGTTATTGTTGATGGCCAAAAGAGTTTGGACTTTTTGCAGGGGCTATTGATTTATATTGCCTGGTGAGCTTTATTCCCTTTCTCCAAAATCCTTTATTCCAATTCCTTTATCCCAAATTGGAATGCAATAACGCTCAACCTTCTGCGGTAGCCATCGTTCAAGCCACACGTCTTGAAGGAATGTGTTTTGTGTCCTATCTCCTGTCTCAAGCTCTGTTTGTCATCTCTACCCTCAAGAGTAGACTCGATTCGATTAAGTCTTATCTGACGATGGGATTCAAGCTTTTTGGTCGTGATATCTTCCCAAATCATGGCTTATATGAAATCTTTTCGGTTCGAAGGTATTGTTCGTGGTGCTTTTGAATAGCCCATTCTTCGAAAGTACATCAGACTAGCGCAATGTTTCCTGCTTAGAATTCTTCTGCTTTACTTTCTCATGCTATTCGATAGAATCAAACATCAAATATATGATCACAATTGTCAAGCAAGTTATACTGACCATGGGTTCCAGGTATCCAATACATTCAAACCCGAAGAACAACCAATCCTTCATGTACATGAACCTTGCTATTAGTCTTGTCACAGACCTTGGACTTGATCGAAACAATCCAACCACTAACAGTTTCAACGATTACAACATGGTGGGTCTTCATGCCGAGGGAGCTTTTACGGCTGCTGCAAAACGAGCTTATCTAGGTTGTTACTACTTGAGTTCAGCGTAAGTACAGCGTACAACAAGTACCGTCTTCATATCTAACATACCACACTCTCTGCTCCCAGAAATAATGGTCCTGTTTGCATCACCTAGAGTGAAAGCTGACAATCATAGTCTCTCCATGGGTTTTCAGAAACCCAACAACCTCCAATACCGCAACCTAATGGACGCACACGGGCGCTCCCTCATTGAAGAAAGTCAAGCCACCGACATCTATATCCTCGTCAAATCACAACATCTCATGGAACGTATCGCTGCCGTCCACGCCGCCAAGCGGCCAGGCTTACCACATGTAGACGCGGTCAACGCGGAGATGAATGCACAGATGTTCTTGAATGAACTTCAAGACTTTAAAAATTCAACGCCTGATGAAGTTCGAATCCTGTGTATGTATGCCTCCGAGAAAGCATATTGAAGAAATTTCTGATGGTAGACATAGCAAATGTGGGACTAGCAGAACGATTTGCACACATAACGATTTATTCCCACGAACTTGGTTTCCTCCGTCGCCCCTACCAATCCTACTCCTCCAGTCTTACCCCTACTCAGCCAATGGCCCTGACGTCTCACCTTCAATGCTGCCTGATCGCCTGTAAATCTTTCTTTGAATATCTCCTCTCACTCCCGACGCCATCATTTCATGCATTCACAGCTGTCCAATGGGGAGAATTGGTTCAGGCGCTGGTGGTACTGAGTAGATTAACCTTCATGATGGCGGCGAGTCTGGGGTGGGATGAGGCAAGGACAAGGGCCGAGGTACCATTGGGGATGTATTTAGATTGCTTGTGTTATAGAATGCTTGGTTTATCGGCTTGCAAGGGGGATGCGGAGGGAGAGACAATAGTAGATGATGCCGATTTGTTCTGGGTGATGATGGTTATGCTGAAGAGTGTGAGGAAGTCTTATGAAAGACGTGTGAGCGAGATTAAACCTGGTTCTTTCACCGGTAACTGTCGCACTTCATCTATCTTCCGGTAGATACACCACTGACTTCTCCTTTCAGTATCCCACGGTGTGGCCACCAACTCAACCCGCGGTCACTGTCCAATCCGTGATCCATCACTCTCCCAGTATTTCGTGCAGCCAGAGGAGCCAACCTACAACTACGACCATGACGTCACTTTTCTATCCCCGAAGGACTCGACAAATGGCGGTTCATTAGGGTTGGGCGTTGATGGAAGTGGAGGAGATGTGACTGAGAGTGGGCTGGGAAAGGGAATGGAGATACCGGTGTATCATAATATATGGGCCACGATGACGTGTTCGTGGGCTGATGAGATGTAAAAGATTAGGCCAATTCCTGGAGGCTGGAGAATATGGATATGGGCTACCAGATAGTGGAACAGGAAGGGGCGTTGTAGTGCGTATTTATGTTTGCAACCTCGTAGAATAATTTAAATATAATTCGTATCTGAACAACAATCGGGATAAGTTCAATACCATTCAGCCTCTAGCAATACCATATTGCGTTCCTTGCCATATTTGCTTTCCCCTTCTCCTATCCACCCCTACTTCCTAGTCTCGAACTTCTCCGGAATGAGTTGGCTTCCGAAAACAGAGAAAACAGGGTGGCTAGTCGTTCAGTAAGTCGAAAGATTGAATCCTTGGTCGATCAGCCCAGGAGTGAGTATCGATACCAAAATTCCTTGAAGCAAAAGAATACATAGGTGACGGCCAGTCCTCTTCTCAGATTCTTGGACAGTGAGTGTCAAAAGGAGAGGATCAGACGCTTGGAGAGGTAGCAATGGTAGTCATATCTACCCCCCTCATGCAACATACTAACACTTGTCACCTCTAAAAAAAATTTCAAACCCATACGTCTAGATCACTTATTACACGCCCCCTTGAAGATATCCAAAGGCCTCTCATTCACGATCTGTGGTATAATTCCGCTAGGAGGCATCTTCAGCTGCGCTGATACTCTATTAACCATCTCCATGATCTCCGGAATCGAAATGTCATTCCTATCATTTAAATTCAGTCCTAGCCCCTTAAATATTGAAACACAACACAACATACCAACTAGTGACAATCTGGAACACCTGACTCAACCCCGGGCTATCACCCGCAGAGTTCCGAATGCCTTCAAATACATTGATATTAGGCTGTGCGTCAAAGACAACAGGTGAGACTATCCCCGGCTCAGCTGTTGTAAAAGCACGAAGGAGGATTGCGTTTTGAATTACAAGATCTTGGATACCGCTCTGGCCCTGAGAAGCGAGGGTTTTGTATTGTTCTCCGTTACAGGCGATATTCGGAGTTGTGATTAAGCGGTGGAGAATCCCGCTGACGAGATCTAGGTCGAGGCTGATGGATTCCATTGCTATGGCTACGTTTTGTTTGAGTTCTGGGGAGGTCGAGATTGTTGGGGCAGAAGCGGACAACCGAGTGACGGCGAGGAGGATGAAGGTGGTGGTGGAAAATTGCATTTTGAGATGATGATCTTAGTGGTTTTACGGTGGATGGAGTGTTCGTTGGATTGCGAGAAAAATGTAAAGAAATAGAGGCATAAAAGCGGAAAGGCAAAGGGAAATGACGGACGTTAAGTAGCAAAAGAGATGTTGTTGTGAGCTGGGCTCTGAGGAGCGCAATATCGCCCACTATCTTTATATAACTTCAAACAGCCTCATTTTCATTCTCCTCCATGATCATCATCCTTATCCACCTCCCACCAACACCTATGTCAAATCTGCGCAGTCCGCCGCAGTACTACCGGGTATGAAGATCCGTTGACATGCCCAGGCCAGATGTTCTATTGATGTTAAAACAACATGATACATTACGTGGTAAAGCAACCGAAATTACATGATATCGCAAGTGAAGCTCGCTTGTAGGTACGCAAATGTGTTGTTTGCCGCGGCCGTAATGTTGGTTGGTTGGTACACTAAGCCTCCACCAACAACGATTCCAAATTTAGGCCAGATTCACGAAAACCGAGGACCTGGGACCGGGAATTTCTGGCTTCCTTGCATTGGGTAGGCTTGTAGTGTTTTAAGTGTCGGAGTTTCGAGAGAGCTGCTGTGGCTGTTTCTGGGCTTACGCGCTGGGAGGCACCTGTACGGTTGGAGGCCGAGACTAATAACGCTTCAAGTCAAGTGCAAGTATGCGTGTTTATTCTTCCCTTTGCTTATCCTGTATATCGGGAACGTTATGAGATTATGGAAAATTATTATGTATGCACCTAGAACCGAAGGGGGAAAACCCTTACTAGAATAGCTGAGGCTAGGCGCGTGCAGAGTAATGTCACAGAACATGAAATCTGTACGCTCTCCCTGTCACTCTCACGGCAAATAGTATTTCTCCTATACTACAAATTTTACTGTGCTAACTCACTTATACTCTGTAAGTTCTCTGATTTGTTGGCGGGTTCGTAGCTGCCATATATCACAACTCAAGATGTATGAAAAAGCGAGACTAGCAAATATCAAACTGACGGTGTGCCTCCAGCATTCTAATTGGCTCCTCCACACTTCTCATCCACTCCGATACATCTGACACACTTCGACACCTCTCTCTGACTCCTCGCTCCGACTTCGATGATCCACTCACATTCTCGCTTAAGTGCCAGCACACTATGTTGGTTCGTCAAAAGATCAATATCCCGCTCCGATGCTCCGACAATCACTCCGATGCATCGCTTAGCAGCTTCGACGATCGCTGGTTGGCTGGGAGAGTTATTGCTTGGGGTGGGAATGGCGAGGGGCGGGTGGTTGTATATCATATCAATGCCGAGAATGTTATTGATAACGATAGGATTAAACTCGCGGGTTGTGGTGTGCATTCGATTGTTACTATACCCTACTCAACTTTTCCATTAAAAGCTTGCGAGTGATGGCAGGCCCCTACCGCAAGATTCTCAACCATGTCTGTCTCTCTTTTCCAAGCCCAAAGCTATCGCACACATATCATGTTTGATTCCCATTGCCGAGATGTAACCCCTTCTCAGCTCCAAAAAAATAAACCTAGACCAGCTCACCCAAAAAATGAACGGAGGAGAAATGCTTTCGAGATGAGACCGAGAAACACCGAACGTGTCGTACTTTACTCTACTATTAACAGACGGTATATTTCAGCAACTCATTTCCATGAAGTGACGTACTTTAGAGCTAACAATCTTACCATTGAGCCATCATTGCTTTTTGCTAGTACAAAAGATGACGTTAAGTTAGCTTAGATTGAGGCGATGGCGAATCATAGTCTTCTAAGAACCTAAGTCAGAACTCCGCTTATACTACTCCATGATTCCCCATAGATATTATAAGATAATCAGCTAGATTGTTCTTGAATTTCTAGGACAATATGCTTGAATGTCCTAGATAGGAAAGAGCAGTAATTTCTATTATCTTATTCTAAATAAAATGCTAGGTTAGATTGCTCGACGTACTCTGTTGCCCCGTTACCATGCAACTACGACTAAGGTGCCAGCGGTATTTTGAAGGACTTTCAACCCTGGACAAACCACCTCTTTCGTAATACTATATCCCTTAAGAACCACTTATTCCAAAAGCATCCCACCAAAAGACCAAAGTTACATTACCTGGCCCTCCAGATTCAACATAGCAGCTACCCAGAAAACAACAACATGAAAATTGAATTCACGGTGGATCACTCTTCTACGGTGCGCTTCCAGAGAGATCATCAAGGGTGCTGAGAGTGTAGGACGTTAAGTCGAGATGTCATGTTTCTGCCCTGGGAGGAAAGAGAGGGTTTAAATTAGATGTGATATTGCTCTGGATCACCCTTTGTGCAGATAGACTGGAATGTGCAAGGTCAGGTCATCATCTCCGTATGGAAAAGAGACTGGAGACTTTACGGAACTTTAAGTGGAGTTTAAGATTACAGTGGTAGATCTGAAGTCTTACGATTAAAGGAGGGGAAGATAACCCTCTGTTTGAAATCCGCTGGATTAGGGAGGTGGAAGCTGTCGTGAGGATATTGTAGGCGACGACTTGGTGCTGTGTGATATCTGTTTTTGGATAAGTGGAGGGGAAAGAAATGTAGGCTGGTAGTCTTCTCGCTTAAGGGAAGGGGGGTTCGTCACTTGGACTGCGGGAAGGAGATTGCCAGTCTCGGGTTTGCTTGTTACTTGAAGGTTGGGTCCGTTAGCTTGAGTGATACTTGAATGGCTTTAGTCTGTATGAACTCTCTGATTGTTGACTATTAGTCTATTAATGTAGCTGTGCTCTACCAACGAGGCACTGATTTAAGCAACATTGCTGTGTTCGGTGAGGTTTGGTAGGAATAGTCACTATCAACCTTGAGTTGACCACTTGCTAACTCAACAGCAGTCGGCTATTCCAAGCAAAGTCAACAACCTTACAGTCCACTCAAGCGACCTACATATCAAAATCCCTCATCACGTGTCGCATCCTCCCATCGCCTCACCTCACCTCACCTCACCTCACCTCACCTCTTCCCATCTCCCTCCCCCCACAAACCTGTACCACCCCCGGCTCGTCCCTCCATCCGCGCGCCCATGAGTCGCCCCCAATACTTTAGGAGGGTATGCTTCCCTTCGGCTCCACACCTTCACACCATGTACGCGTCCCTATCCGGGTTGAATCGCATATAATCAACGAAGGGCCCTTGGCAGATGTGTCCCCGCCCGAGAAGATTAATATGCGATGGGATGCAGTAGAGGCTCTATCGGTCCTTGTGGTCAAGGGGCCTCTCATTCAGACTCACATTGTTCGGCTTGAGGGGCTCGCCCGGCGGGGCAATTGAGGGGTTGAAATGGTGGTGGTGGTGGGTGATGGAGGGGTAAAAGATGCTTAAAGGGTGATGGAGGGGGGGGGAGGCCTGGATGGGGAGGAAACGATAATGTGGCGATTAAAGACGTAGAAAGTGGTCTCCAACCATGACACCGATACATACCTCGTCCCATTCATTGGTGGAGAGCATCATCTCGTCTTGTGAGGAGAAACGCCATCAAGCCTCCATTCCCAGCAATTTGATATTCCCGATGTCTGCTCCAGAAGCAGCTTATCACAAGATCGTTGTGGCGTCCATGAAGTATGTACGAATATTCCTAAATTGACGGCACGATCATAGTGTTGCGAGGATGAGTCCTCGAGAAGATGGTTGCTCAAAACAGCGGTGAGAGGCGGTTGAGGGTGTGCGGAGGAGGACGATCATTCATCGTGATGTATATTCCTCTATCAGAGACGTTACGAATTGAACCGAAGGGGGGCAAGCACATCTTCCAGAGAACGTTCGCCCAGGACGAGAGTGTGAATTGCCTGTTTTCCCTTTCTGAGCTCCCGATTCCGTAAGGTTATCACGGTCTAATGCAGTCATCTGAGACCTCGAGAGACGCCTCTCTTTGATATGCTGGGTTCCACGAAGCACGAAGTGTGGAAGTTTTAACTTCTCAGCCTTGCGCCAGACGCTAATGCGAAGGGTTGAGATCTTGAAGGGACTTGTTTTGTCATCCGGTCGATACTTTTGATGCACTATTTTGTCATCGGCCAGCAAGGCTATTGCGAATGGCCTCGAATGGAAGCCGGATGCGGACATATAGATTTGAGGGTGGGTAAGACAACAGCGGGTGTTACCCGCCAAAGAGCTTCACGAGGGGGAGGGAGACGAGTCTGTTGAATTGACATAGTGTTTTTGTCGACTCAAGGGAGAGCTCGAGAGGCCACCAGGAAGGACTGCGGGTATGATGTTGTAGCTCTGATCTGAAGGCAGCGGACGAAGATGCAGGGGTTCAGCTTCAGTCGACTCCGTATAATATGCACACACTCTCTACTTGCATATAATGCATAAGATGCATTAAAAGGTGGCGTTTTTGATTGGTCAACGGATCGTCAGAAATCCTTTCGGTTGAGTTCACGCACTACCAAGACCAAGTCCAGTCCACCACAGGACTTTCGTGTCCCCCATCACCATGATCTGGAAACGATGAGTCGACGACCTCATCGCCGCGCGATAATCTGTCCGTCCCGAATTGACTTGACCTGCGCTGAGCAACCATCCAGCGTCTTTTTGCAATGAAGCACCGCTTCTGCCTCGGAACATACAGACGGTCCCCGTGGCCTGGTCGTCGATGACTTGCATGATCATGAGCGTCATTCTGGCTCGACATTGAGCCATCGGCGTGGAGTCCCCACGGCCAATGCCTCGAATAGGCATTTCTGGGAAATCTGGCGATGCTTCTTCCTTTTTTTCCTTGAGATGCCATTTTTACGACGCCAGTACTCTATCTATACTCCGCCTGAAACAAACACGGGAAGGTACCTAAGGTAGGTGCTGACGCGCAAATAGGGAACTGGTATATCAGGAAAGTTGGAGGGTATAAAAGGTCGGTTGGCTGGCCGGTGTTCGTAAGCAGCGAACACAACAGCGGCGACGACGAATGGTACAGTAGAGACGAGGGTCGGAGAGAAGACGGAGAGAAAATGGAGAGATTGTCTGGTAATTCGTTGAGCAAGCAGGAGAGGAGAACAGGCGCAGCAGCGATGGTGGACCAACTGCCTCGATTCCTCATCTCTCTACTGCATGAGTCTGTTCTGCAGAGGGCGGGAGTATGAGGTCGGTTGATCTATGGTTGGAAGATCTCATCCAGTCCACTTCTTGAGTCGAGAGGGAGATCACTCCGCTTGGAAGGGACTCACTCCGCTTGGAAGGGACTCACTCTGCTTGGAAGGGACTCACTCTGCTTGGAAGGGACGCAAAAGAAGAGTCATTCACCCCCCTGTCCATCTGCAGAAAAGACAGCCAGACAAATAGACAATAGTCAATAGTTAATAGACAACAGTCAATAGTTAATTGACAATAGACAATCAGATCATCCGACCATCAGACCATCAGATAATCAATTAATCAGTCAACCAGACAGCCAGACAGCCCGGCAACCAGACAACCAGGTAGCCAAACAGCGAATATCAAATGCCACATATCTACACGGCGTCTTGAGTACGCCGCCTGCAAATCTCGTAGTGTAGCCGTGGCTGTAAAAATACGCCCGTCACCTATGAGACAGAAAAGCGTTGCTGGCGCTGCATCTTTGTACGTTCCGTGCAAGTTACATCCACTGGACCACAACGAACAATTGAAAGGCTTGGGGTCTTGAACCGACGCCCTGGAGCAGTACAATTCTTGTCACGGCGGAAAATAGCAACGGAAGCAATGAAGGAAGATATACGTCAGTGTGACTGGCGAGCACGACGAGTAGCGAATTGACAACCCCCCTCCTTTCTTTCCCCAGACAACGGCGCAGCCTCCTGCAGCAAACACCAATAATACCGTTCTGCGAGCTTCTTCCCACTCCCACTACCTCTGCTTCTGCTTCTGCCACTGCTTCTGCCACTGCCACTGCCACTGCCTCTGCTTCTGCCTCTGCCTCTGTCTCTGTCTCTGTCTCTGTCTCTGTCTCTCCCAGTAGTTGCGTGCGTACGAGACGAGACGAGGCTACCGCAAGAAACTTTTCTTCCCCCTTCGATAGTCCACGAATACCTTCGTCCTCCCTCTTCCATCCTCTTCCCCCCTCTTCCTATTCTTCCCATTCTTCCCATTCTTCCCATCCTTCCCATCCCATTCAACTTCCGGACCCCTTTATTATTTCCAGACTCTTGAAGAGTCACCATCATGCGACATCGCAGCAGCACTCTCCCGAACCCACTTCCTTCAAATAAATCTACTTAGCACCTGAGTAGGGCTCTTTCCATTGCTACCCAACTCACTCTCCCGTACGACAATTAGGCTGAAGGACAGCACAACCAAACATCAGCACGAGGAAACACCGTAACCTAACTCATCTTGAAGAGAGAGAAAGAAAGAGAAAAAAAAAAAATTCTTTCTTGCTTCTCAATTCCCTCACCGAGCCTCCCGACGATTATTTGCCAGTCCAAGTCCGCATCGTCTCCTCAGCAGCATCATTGCATCTGCGTGGTGCCCCTCTATTTCTGTTTCTATTGCTGGCTCTCGGCTGTCCAAGGATTCCTGACCCCAGTGAAAGGGGCTCTTCCGGGGAGTTCGAGCGCATCGACAACACTTCACTCGATCATCCACTCACCCACAATTCGTAGTCGGTGGTGGTCGTGGAGACTTCTCGCATCGACATCGTACAATACACCGTGCTTTTGCGACAGCGAGCATCACATCATTGCCGAGGATCGCACCGCACATCACATCATAGCACAACACAGCACAGCACAGCTCAGCTCTGCTCTCTCAACACGATTTGATTCCTGGATTCTTGGACTCACCTAGCTCTACCTGCTTACTTACTACCTGCTTACTTACTACCTGACTTGACTCGACGCGAGTTACGGGTTGCGTTGCGAAGTGTACAAGCACAAGCAACGATTTTCCGGCACACTGCATCCCAAGGCCCGTCCTCCTTCACTATCGTTTATCGATAACAGAAAAAAAAAGTTCCCGGCTCGTGGATCCTGGACTGGCCTTGCCTTGTCTTGCCTGTCTTGCCTGTCTTCCCTGCCAACCCGCCCTGGGCGGTGCTCCCCTCCATCATTCCACACTGAGCCCTCATCGCTCTCAACTCTGGACGGCTCTCAACTCTCGACGCTCACTCTACCCTCTCTATCCTCTGCCCTCACTCTACCCTCATTCTACCCTCACTCTACCCTCATTCTACCCTCATTCTACCCTCATTCTACCCTCATTCTACCCTCACCCAGAACCTCACCCAGACTTTCCATCTGGTGCACCTTCATCCTTCCAACAGGCCTTCCCCAGCCAAAAAGGACAGGCCAGGCCAGGCCAAGCCAGCCAGCACCCAAGCATCCGCTCCCTCCCACATCCACACCCACACTACACTCACACTCACACTCACACTCACACTCACACTCACACTCACACTCACACTCACACTCACACTCACACCTACACCCACACCTACACCCACACTTTACTCTACTTCTCTTCTTCGCTTCTCCCTCCCTACGGAAGGACCCTCACCTCACACCCAAAGGACTGCGACACCTCCACCCGCCGAGACAGCCCACTTCGCCCCTCGCTAACAAAAGTCTGAGCTTCCCCCCCCCCAAATCTTTTTTAATTTTCGTTTCCGTTTCGGCCCATCCCACCTCACCACACCAGGCAACGATTCCGAGCAAGGAACACCCAAACAAGAGTAAACATTTAAATACTCGACCACGACCCCGCGGTCGCCACCTGGCATTGCGCTGACCAGACACATTCCCCACGCAGGCCTGGAGAGGTCAGTCGCACGCACGCGCAGCCCCATTACCACCATGAGTTCCGGCCACCCCCGCCCTGCCTACGTGGTCGACTACGATGAGAGCACCCAGCAGACGGTACGAGGAACGAGGCGCACTGCCCGAGAGAAGAAGGAGAAAGACAAGAAGCCAAAGGTCTCCCAGCGGAAATCAGACAAGACCAAGAGAAGACCCACGGAAGACGATTATCCTGTTCAGAGACAAGTGAGACCGTCAGAGGAAAAGTCGGTTCAGATCGTGGAGAGGGAAGTCAAGTTGGAACGTCGCAAGTCGTCTTCATCCAGCAGCACACAGTCTCCACGAAAATCAGTTCGACCACCGTCAGCGCATAAGAATAAAGGGTTCGCTCGGCCTACCGAAACATACACTTCATCGAGGCGAGACGAGCCAGAGCATTTCGGCGTTCGACCAAATATACAACCGTCAAGTGCCCGTCCTGCCCCTCCTGTGCTGTCGCAATCGATGCAAACCATGCCACAACCCATCATTACCGCCCGTCCTCGAGCCATGACTGCACAAACCTCTCCATACCCAAGACCGCTCAGCTATCACGCTGCTCAGACTGCCAATGGCTATCACGGTCCTCCACTGTCGACCTCCGCTTGGTCTCATTATCAACCACCGGTAGGGACACCGACGTACGCGATGCCATCGCCGATCAATTACACCCCTACCCCTCAATATCAAGTTACCGCGCCCCCTGGATCCGATTACTTTGGATCTCAGGCTTCGTCCGTTCCGGAGCGACCAATGTCGACGAGACCACTCTCCTCAAGATTCGAGGCACCTTCACGAACTTCCTCGGGGTTTGGCATGAGGGATCCGAACGCACAGGACTTCAGTCTGTCATACGATACCGTCTACCACGACGATGGGTACACCTCGGCGTCCGATGGGATGGCAAGGAAGAGAGAGAGCATACGGATACCATCGAGGACCACTTCGAGGACCACGTCGAGATTAAGCAGAGAATATCAGACTCAACCAAGAGAGTATTCACAAGCGGAGGCTGATTTCCACGCCATGCCCCCACCACCACGACCATCTATCTTACGTGCTCCTCGTCCTCCGCCATCCGTCGATTACCCCCCTGAACCGGCGGTGGATCCGTATCGCGAGAGCAGGGTTGAGGGTCGCTCCCTGATCAGAGATGATTCTCGACGTCGTCGTACAAGCTCGCACAGGAACTCAGTGACGTATGATTTGCCACCCGAGGAACAGCAACGAGATCGTGAGACTAGCAGAAGTCGTCGCCCTAGCACTCACCGAAACTCAGCATCTTATGACTTCAGTGATGCGATGGGACGGATGAGCATTGAACCTGCGAATCATGGTCGTCGAAGAGCGAGTTACTATGGACCATCTGGTGCCACATCTGGTCACACGGCGTCAACTCACTCCAGCGGCCTCGAGGATAAGCTTCGCAGTGCTGCCAATTATCAAGAAGACGTCACGGGACCGAGTGTGCCATTGACGGCGGAGATATTGAAGAGACAACAACGACGACATGATGGGAGCAGCCGGAGTACGAAAAGCAGCGCCAGTCGGGATGAGAGCGACTACAGGAAGTCGGCAACCACTCGGACCACGAGGAGTGGAAGTGGTGGTGATGATGAGAATGTGACGATCAAGATCACCGGCGGCAGAGCTCATGTTAATGTTGGTGGAGCTCGGATTGATTGCCCGGATGGAGGAGAGATCGAGATCAAGAGACAAAACGGAGGCCGTGGCGGGAGTGAGCCATCAGTCTCGGAATATGGCGCCCCTTATCGCGGCCAGGCACAGATTGATGATCGACAGAGTCGTGTGGATAGACCAACGGGTCGATCGAGGATGAGCTCTAATCACTCCTACACACGTTCGACGAAATACTTTGGGGAAAACTACTTTTGAGGGGTCTTCTTTTGCCGGTGTGGTGTTTGTCAAACATTTAGCGTTGTCAACTTCGCGCGTCGAATTTTCTTATGTGTTTCGTTTCTTGTGCATGATAATGGGTGGCTTGTGACCTGATTCTTGTTCTTTTCTTCTTCAAAAGGTTCAAAGAAGAGGGAAAAAGTTTTTATACCCCCGAAAAGCACTTTACATCTGAGCTTTAAAGCTCGACATCTATTTGGCGATGGATTGTTTTGATATGACTACATGGGATGATTGTACGAGTTATGACGGATACCCTTTCACCTCAGAGATATGTTTTGGGGTTCAAATTGGCACTATTTTCAGGATTTCGAAGTTGGAATTTGGGATTAAAGATCATGCACGATTGCTAGCAATGGCATGTACTTCTATCTGGACTCTTTTTTCTCGCGATTATGTTTTCTTCGCATTGCATGGTGGCGGTCAGAAGACGGGTAGGATCTGTACATTCTGTTGTGCGGGCATACCTTTTGTGGATGGTGGATGAGATCTCTGGAAGATTGGATGAATGAAGTTGAGTAGATGTGTTCGGAGGCTTGAGAAGTTCGGGATGAATATCAATCCTATAGCATAAGGCGGTCAATAGGACCTGCCTCAGATAGTTAATGAAGTGAACGAGTACCTCTACCTACCTTCTACTTCTAGCCTTTCATCACTTGCGTGTCATGACTTGATTCGAGAATTCGACGTCCGAGAATAACGGGATGTATAGTAGATTTACGCCACGATTGTATTTACCGGCACCGGCACCAGAGAATCCTCATCGACGGTAGATGCTTCCGGATCTGCAGGTTGGATATGCGATTCATTAAACGGGTTTCGTCGAGAGCTTGAGCCTGAACGGCAGTCTTCGCTTAGCCGGAAGATGGCGTGTCACGTGCGTGCGTGGGAGAGTTTGTGGTTGCGATGGGAGATGAGCACGGACTTATTTACTTTGAGCGTTGTAAATACTGCCAGCCACCAGCATTTTCCAACCCCAACCTCGTTCGTCATCGTGGTGGAAGTTGATTTGGTTTTCACGCCACATCCTTCTAGACTTCGCATCTCACATCAATTTCCATCTCTTCACATCAATGTACATCATCGTCACATCCCTTTGACACCATCGAAACGAAGCACACAATTTGAAACGAAGCTGATATCCGCATCTTCCTATTGCCACCGCTTTTGATCGAGCATCGACCGCACCACCTCACTCACGTACACTTTCCATCGAAGGTTGACAGGACACGACTCTGGTGCTGAGATCTCTTTCTTCATTTTGGCACGCATTTCCGACCGTGGCGTCTAACGTCACCATATTCCAACAACCTCACTGATCTCTACGCATCAGATCAGCAACCATGGCACCTCTACCAGACACGATCAAGTCCTACATCACCACCCTCCTCACCCGCGCCTCCTCCACCCCCCTTCCCAACCTTCTCAAACGCGCCGACGACACCTCCAAAACTGACACCCACGCCGGTGTCACACCCTTCGACAGCATCCCCAACAACGCCGTCTTTGCGCTCTTCGGCATCATCGGCGCCGGCTTCGTGCTGACGGGCATCTGGTTCTTTTTCTGGGCCAAGAACGGCGGCTTCGTATTCCAAGAGAACGACTGGGACGATTACAAATCCACCGTTCTCCGACGCAAGGGACCCAATGGTACCACGTTGAGCGGGGCGACGGAGAGTACGGATCTTGGGGGCGGGAGCGTGGTACATGGGGAGAAGAGGAGTCTGTGGGGTGGACGGAAGAAGAATAAGAAGAATAAGAAAGAGGGGAGTAGGTACAAGGATTTTGATGAGGAGAGCAGTGAAGTCACGGGCAGCACGGCGACGAGCGAGATGAGCGAGTTGAAGTGGAAGATCAAGAGGGATCGCAAGAAGGCGAAGAAGGAGAGCCGATTGAGGGGTGGGGATCTGGGCAGCGAGATGACGGAGCAGACGGAGATGATGGGAGAGGAGGTGGAGGATAGTGTGGTTGATGCTATGCGTGCTTATCGACATGAGAAACCTGCGCGTGTCGGTGGACTTAACAAGGAATCTGACGCGAGTGCTTGGGAGGGCTCAACCAACGATAATTCGACGGCAGCTTCTGAACTCCTATCCCACAGAGAGAAAACACCTACAAACACCCCAACCAAGGTGAGGAAGGAAAGAAACGATAACTATACGGGTGGTTCGGGTGGCATCCGAAAAGTCGTCAGCACTTCCGCCCCAGCCGATAAACATTTCTGGAACCGCTCCGCCAAAACTACAAAGCCTGCACCAGCACCATCACAGACATCCACCGAAGATAGCGACCGCATCAAGCTCGAAGCCGCCAAGCTCCAAGCCAAAGGCCGCGCTGCCCAACGTCGGGATTTCTCCTTCCAAGCAGGTGATGACGCCACTACCGTGACCGGCTCCACGGTCTCCTCAGAGGATTTACGCCGCGCTGAGCGACGCGAGGAGAGAGCCGCTAGACGTGCGAGTCGCAGTCCGACGAAGAAGATGCCGGGTGGGTACGTTGCGTATGAGGGGAGTGAGGTAGGCAGTAACGTCAGTAGTGATGTGGGCACGAAGAGCTATCATCATGTTATCCCGGGGTTGAGCAGTAGTCAGGCGGGGAGTAGCGTAGGGGGTTACGCGGAGGAGAGGAGAGAGAGGAGGAAGAATGGGGGTGGTGGTGGGGGTGGGTATAGGAGGGGGAGGAGGGATAGTTTGAGTGATGATGGGAACTAAGAATCGTTGCATTATGCTAGAGAGGCTCTCGACGGGATATTGAGTGAGTCAGTATGCTAGAGGGTCGTAGTCACAGAACTAGGCGAGCAGAGATGAGCGCGAGGCCGCATAGCAGACCGTTAAGGATGGCGGAACGAATATTGACAAGGCATGGCATGG